>CM069441.1:67647054-67797967 GCA_035610835.1 Ophiura sarsii | reverse complement strand
ATCACGAATAGAGGGCGCTCTCTGAAAAGATCACATAATATGCCTTTAACATATGGTGCTGGTGCAAGTGTCGCCACTGCCCATATGCACATACTGTATCCAGGTAAATTCAGTAGGCCTACGTTCTGAGCGTTATAGTTTTATAGTCGGTCGTTTAGTTTTATGGTCGGCGGAGTCTATCATCAAGATCACTTGTACCATTCCACGCTTGTACTTGAGCACAATGTGTGCCATCCGGGTTTTGTTTGGCCTATTTACATTAAATACATTATTCCTCCAATAGGCATGTGGGGCCTTAACGTATAGTATGTAGTCCCTTTATCATGTTTGCTGTGTTCTATAAAGCCTCCCGAGATACTACCTGAGTGTACACCCTTGAAATCCAGTTATCACAGGTGGCCCACCTGCGCATAGTATATCCAGGTAATTTGAGACTCGTTTTATAGTGAACCCCGTAATCCAGATACCACGGATGCCCTGAATAATCCAGACACTCTATAATAATCATGATAATGTACCACACGTTCCGTTTATCCAGATGCCCCATGTGCCCTTATATCCAGATTATCAAGTAAGGGAAGTGCGGAGAGGAGGAGGTGGCTTTAGGGTACACTATTAGAAAAAGGGTGCTTCAGAGGGGTTCTTGGCTGTCCCGTATAATGGTTTAAAGGTTCTTTGATTTTAAAGGCCCCAAAAGGTTCTGTAGAGAACCTTTAGAGGTTCGAAAGACCAATGTTTGCCCATATTTTGCCTATTTTGAACCTTAAAATGGTTCTTTTTTGAACCTTTTAAGGTGATACTAGCGGGAACCCGCGCTTCGCGCGGGCCCCGCTAGTAGTGAGCCCCCACCTGAGCGGTTTGTAGGGGTGTGTTGGTGTGTTTTTTGCACACGGTCCCAAAATGTCATGTATCATCATTTTTATGCGCCCCCACCCCGCTCAACGAACGTGATTATTGTTATGACCACTCTCATGCTCAGACCTATCTAGTAATAGTAAAATTCGGAATATTGGGGGGAAAGTTGATGCGGAAGGGAAAATTAAAAATAAGGGTAGACACATGTAAAACACGTGTAAAACACGACACCTCCATCCAATGATATTTGGTACCTCTACCCTGGCCCTCTTATCGAGAAAATGACAGCCCCCCTAACATAATCCATAATATACCATGTGCCATTAATAATCCAGGTACTTGATCATGGGGGGGGGGGGGGGGGGGAGGGGGGGGGGGGAGGGGGGGGAGGGGGCGGGCGGTAGCCTAATACGGAACATAATGACCCAAACTATGATTGTGTTTGCCGCCCCCGGGGATGGCCATGTTAAGCCGGAGTCAGGTAGGTGATCGGGCATCTCGCTGGTGCTGGGGTTGCGCTCTCTCAACGTGGTGGGGCTCAAAAATAACCCGTACCCATTTGGGTTGGGGTGCATAGCAAGCAATAACCCGTGCCATTTGGGATGGGTGTATAGCAAGCAATAATAGCTAT
Organism: Ophiura sarsii; assembly: GCA_035610835.1. Classification (NCBI taxonomy): domain Eukaryota; kingdom Metazoa; phylum Echinodermata; class Ophiuroidea; order Amphilepidida; family Ophiuridae; genus Ophiura; species Ophiura sarsii. The sequence continues at coordinate 67,796,481 of CM069441.1, read as the reverse complement.
AACGGGGGGGGGGGGGGCATCCCGTAAGACACTTTTGCCCAAGGGGGGGGGGGGGGGGGGGGGCCGGGGGCGTTTTCACCTAAAGTTTTTCGTAAAAGGTTGCCCCAAATTTTCGTAATTAGTGTGGGGGGGGGGGGGGGGTAGAAGTCAAAAGAAATTCGCACGGACACAAAATGTCGCAGTCAAAAACCACTGTAGTCAATGTTTTATGAGTAGTTTTACTATCATTGATATTTGAAACTAAGAAAAACGCAATTTTTACCTTTAAAAAAAATCAAAAAGGGGGGGGGGGGCGGCGATCGCAACCGTCGCCCCCCCCTCCCCTCCCCCCCCCCCCCCCCCCCCCCCCCCCCCCATCTGACGGCCTGGGGGAGGACACTGGACAAATAATGACACAATGATGTGTGCTGATGTCCAGGTGAGCGTGCATAATGCTATAGGGGTCGCGCTCCCAAAAATAACTTTTTGAGGTCTATGTTGTGTATACTTCTATAATTGCGGTGCGGTGCTTTTGTTGGATTGTTGGATTTAGAATCGGGTTAAGCATCTTAAGGCCTAGCCTCCTTATTTATATCTTGTTTTGACCCCACCCCCGCCCACCACCCCATTTACAATGGTATTAATTTTATGACCCCCTTGCCATATTTTCCTTGTAAAAACACGACACAACCAATGATATTTGGTACCTCTGCCCTCTTACCGAAGAAAACGACAGCCCCCTAACATAATCCAGATAATGATATACCATGTGCCATTAATAATCCAGGTAGCCTACTATTATACTTCATGTACCATTCCTTGGTGCCCTTAGCTTGATTATTCATGTTTGACTTATGTGAAATGTTGATAATATTAAAGAAAACAAAATTACGAAGATTTTACAACAAAAATAAATATCCCAGCTAAGGAGAGGGACCCCAGGAGAAGCGATTGAACATCGGGTTTCTAACACACGTTTCAATGGAAGCGACTATGGTGGTGTATTATACCCTTATGTTCGCGTGTTATCATTTTCGCGTGTAAATTATTTTGCGCGAAAAGCGCGAAAATAAAACCAACGCGAAATTTCTGCTTTTAGTAATGGAAATCAGCTTCCAATTTAATGAACTTCTCAACATAATTTGCTTCGATTTCCATAAAATATTCCCGATGAGTATTCTGTTGCGATCGTAGAGGAAACACTGTAAACGGCGGCAACACGTGTTTATTTGCACTACGAAAAAACGGGAACAATCCGCTCAGCCTCTTGAAAATAAGTTGCCGGTTCAAACCTTGATTTTGAAGTAATTAAAAATCGTATGGCTCTGTTACTTGGTAGATCTTTATGATGAACTGTTACTTTTTCAGCCCTCATGTCTCTCTTCCGTTTGGCATCTTTCTGTTCTGTCCTCATGCATGAGGTGGTACCGATTTGCCGTTTCTTTTGGTCATATTGTATCTCAGGTATACAATAAAAGTTAAAATATTTAACTTTTGTTTATATAGATGTTATATAGATATACTAAGGTGAAGCCGGAGATCCCATTTTGCCGTTAGAAACAAAACAAAACGTTATATAACAAACAGGTTGTACGCTCGCTCTTAGTCTTAAAAGATACACAAAATCGTTCCCAATGCACGCGTGAGGCCGTGTAAGCGACTGTTGTTATAGTATTGGCATTGGCAACAAAACAAAACGTTTCAACAAACAGTTTGTACGCTCTACAAAAGTATACACGAAATCGTTCCCAGCGCACACGTGAGGCCGTGTAAGCGACTGTTGTTATATTGGAAAGTGACGTCAGACGTGTGATGTGTCTCTCGCGATCGCGTGACGTCATTATGGGGATATGCCTTGCAGCGCCCAGTGATACGCGTGCGGCGGTCGCATCTCATACGCGAAGTCACGCAGGGATGTGTCTCGCATCTCATACGCGAGGTCACGCGGGGATGTGTCTACCGCCCTTGCGTATCATAGGGGGAAATCATCACGCAGAAAAGTGAGACCAACTCCAATGTCATACTCTCGCGTTATCCGCACGCATCACTGCGCCCAGTGATACGCGTGCGGCGGTCGCATCTCATACGCAAGATCACGCCGCGGGGATGTGTCTCGCATCTCATACGCGAGTCTCATACGCGAGGTCACGCAGGGATGTGTCTCGCATCTCATACGCGAGGTCACACGGGGATGTGTCACTGGGGATCACTGGGGATACCCTTAACAGCGTGCGGCGGTCGCATCTCATACGCGAGGTCACGCGGTGATACATGTCTACCGCCCTTGCGTATCATAGGGGGAAATCATCACGTAGTGAGACCAACTCCAATGCGGGCTCCAATGTCAGTATACTCTCGCATTGTAAGATTGCCTAAATTTAGCTTAATTCATGTTGGCTCCAGCTCCTACACCCCATGTACAAATTGACTATCCGTGCGCATGCGTTTCATGAGGTAAGAATAGAAGACATGAAACATAGCAACCCCGGGTAGCAACCGACCTGTTTTTTGGTTATTTCCATAGTAATTGAATAGTTTTGCAAAAAATAGTGTCCAATGGTTTAATGGCAATATGTACTCAATCAATGTACGCAAAAATCAGAGTTGAAAGTCAAGCCATCTCTGAGAACACTCGCGGACAAGATTTAAGTTCGTCCTTTTATTTATATAGATAAAGGGTTCCATACGGGACAGCCAAGAACCCCTGAAGCCTGAAGCATCCTTTTTCTAAGAGTGTACGGACGGCCTGCTTTCACTCTGATCCGTTACAATGTGCACGGTTTGCGCCACAAACGCGTACACTTTTTGTCTGCGTCATTACGTGTGCGCCGAACCGCGTGCGCCATGTTAAACGCGGTCGCGCAGCACAACATAGAAACGGTTGACATGGTACTGCCAGTTTCTTTATCGTTAGCAAACGTCGCATTCATCTATGTTACTAATGTGAAAGTGTCACTTTAAGATCTGTGTAAGAGTTTTTGTTTACATTTAGAAAATGTCGTGAAATATTTTTATTTGTCGGACGTATAAATGCTTGTTACTATGCGATCTTTAAGAATAACAAACAGCCGCATATACAGAAATGTAGCTATATCCCTGAAGAAAATATTTTGGGTGAAGACCATGTCATCACTCATTCCGAAAACCACAATTTGTGTCCGAAAGTAGCTACCCGAGTAAAAGAAATTCAACATTTCGGATTTTCACATGTGATCCTTTCTGCGCATGTCTGAAAACGGTAAAAAACGAACCTCGGTAAGGGCCGCGGAAGGATGAAAGGAAATAATTGAATGCCGACACTTTGGAACCCGGTACTATATCTTAACGGAATAAATCGTATTGAAAACTGGAAACCACACCAAACCATAGCTCATTCTTCGGCTGCCCTTACTTGAATCTGTAAAAAACGGGCATTGAACTATCTAATTAGCTCGTGTATTAGAGGCGCAATTACCACGCTTTTTCAGTTGAGGAGGGACGCGAGTGTAAAATTATATTGAACTATCTAATAAAGCCATGTTCCGAAAATTAGTATAGATGGTAGCTTTAAGAAGGCGCAGAAGCGTCTCTTTGATCAAGCTAATAAAGCAATGTTTTCCGTAATCTCAAAAGCTAGAAAACTCTGCTTTCCAATTGATATCCACAACTAAACCTGTTTGATATTCTGGTTTTGCCTATTTTGTTGTATGGTTCTGAAATTTGGGGTTTTGAAAACTGTCAACTTGCAGAGAAACTCCATCTCAGATTTGGTAAATTAATATTAAATTGTAAGTCTTCATCAACAACATGTATGGTACTTGGTGAATTGGGTCGCTATCCGGTAGCGATTCACATTAAAAATAGAATGATCAATTACTGGGCAAAAATTATCAATATGAAGGAGCATAGAATTAGCAAAATCCTTTATAGATTTTTATATAAATTACATGTTGAAAATATTGGCGATGAATATCACTACATTTTTGAATGCAAGTATTTTCATCAACTCAGAATCAAATTCATTGACCAAAAAATTACCACTCATTGCAATACAATCAAAATGTATGAGCTTTTTAATTCAAACAACCGTACCGATATTATTAATCTTTGTAAATTCATTAAAGAAATTTCCAACAAATTTAGGCTATCATAGCCTCAATTCCTATTTTATTTTTTTTAATTTTTATTCTTCCCTCAAATTTCATCCGTTTTTCAAATTATTCAGTTTTATTATATTTGTTCTGTATTTAGTGTTAGTAGTGTTAGTTAGTAGTTTTAGTTAGTAGTTTTAGTTAGTAGTTTTAGCTATAATATTAAGATTGTACTGTGTTTAAGCCTTTATTTGCCCCATATGGGGACGAAAGGTCGTTTTCCAATAAAAGTTCAAAAAAGTTCAAGTTTCTAATTTTGCCGTAAAAAGTGTTGTAAATTTAGTCCTTCGTTTCTTTCATGCATGCTTTGTTGGTGTCTTGTCTCTCTGCGTTCCTGTCGCGTTGTCTCATAATGCACCCAGAAACAGATGATTCCTATCACAGCTCTTACTTGTACATCCCTATTTTCATGATTTTGAAAGACATTATCGTTTGGTTGCAATTTGCTATGTAAGTTTAATGATATTAGTCACTTGTTGTTTTCTTGGTGTCTTGACTATGTGCGTTTCTGTCGCGTTACCTCATAATGCATCCAGAAACAGATGATTCATATCACAACTCTTTCATTGATATTGTAGTATTGTTGATTGCTATTGATATTTGTCATGTACATCCCTATTTATAAAGACATTATCGTTTAGTTAACAGCCATAAAACGTTTTGTGATATGTCCTTAGTTTCTTTGATGCATGCTTTGATGCATGCTTTTGTTGGTATTTTGCCTCTCTGCGCTCTGTCGCGTTGTCTTATTCATGCTTATTAATTGGATGCATAATAACTTATTATGCATCCAGAAACAGATGATTCATATCACAACTCTTACTTTGATATACAAGTGTTGATTGCTATTGATATTGCCATTTCTGTGTACTTGATAATTTACTTGCATTTTGATATTTGTCATACATGTACATCCCTATTTATCCAAGACATTATCGGCTGTTTACATTTTACCGTAAAAGGTTTTGTGATATCATCAGTCCTTAGTTATTTTGATCCATGCGTTGTTGGCGTCTTGTCTCTCTTACTTGTACATCCCTATTTTGAAAGACACTATCGTTTGGTTGCATTTTGCTCTGTAAGCATGGTACGTTAAGTTTTGTGATATTTTGTGATGTGTCTCGCCTCTGTACAAATTCAAAAAAGATAGAACAAAAACTGATCCGTACAAGGAATAAGTTGTTGTCAAATGAGAAATAACATTCAGAGGGATGTCAGATCTGCAAAAGCAGAGCACTTTAGTAGTAAAATTGAAGAACACAAAAATGACTCAAAAAAACTTTGGCAACAGTTGAAAACTCTGGCGGATGTAACAAAACAAAAGGTGAGACCAAAGTGGTTCTTGACATTGATGGGGAAACTTGCTTTGATTCCAACAAAGTTGCAAATGAAATCAATGAATTTTATACTTCTGTTGCTTCAACATTGGTTAACAAATTGCCACATGCCAGTAATAGCTTTGGCAATGAGTCTGATGCATTTAAAAACTACTACAAAAGTAAGAATGTCTCCCCAAAGGGTTTTAAGCTATCGCCTGTTACCAAGTCTGCCTGTTACCATTGACTTTGTGTACAAAGAGCTACTCAAGTTGAAGCCCAATAAAAGTACCGGTTTAGATCGTATACCAGCGAAATTCTTAAAAGACGGTGCAGCGGTAATTAAAGATCACATGGCTTTCATCGTTAACTTTTCTATCACCAGCAACACCGTTCCCACTGATACGAAAATTTGCTAGAGTAAGGCCTTTATTCAAGAAGAACAGTAGATCCGATGTTGGCAATTATAGACCGGTTAGCATATTGTCCATTGTCAATTGTCTCAAAAATTCTTGAAAAAGCAGTGTAACCAACTTGAAATCTACCTCTCTGATAATAATTTGATTTATAGCCTGATCTGGTTTCAGAGGCTCATACTTTACTGATATATGCCTTATTTACCTCACCGATTATATTAGATCCCAGATGGCTGCTGGTAAATACACAGGTATGGTGCTCTTTTAGACTTACAAAAGGCATTCGATACAGTAGACCATGACATAGGCCTACTGTGTAACAAATTGCAAGCTATGGGTATTCACATTGACTTTGTTAAATGGTTCAATTTGCTAGAGTAAGGCCTTTATTCAAGAAGAACAGTAGATCCGATGTTGGCAATTATAGACCGGTTAGCATATTGTCCATTGTCAATTGTCTCAAAAATTCTTGAAAAAGCAGTGTAACCAACTTGAAATCTACCTCTCTGATAATAATTTGATTTATAGCCTGATCTGGTTTCAGAGGCTCATACTTTACTGATATATGCCTTATTTACCTCACCGATTATATTAGATCCCAGATGGCTGCTGGTAAATACACAGGTATGGTGCTCTTTTAGACTTACAAAAGGCATTCGATACAGTAGACCATGACATAGGCCTACTGTGTAACAAATTGCAAGCTATGGGTATTCACATTGACTTTGTTAAATGGTTCAAATCATACTTATCTGACAGAAAACAGATTGTTAATGTAAATCAGGTTGAATCCAAACCCATGAATATATCATGTGGCGTTCCACAGGGTAGTATTAGGGCCGCTGCTCTTCTTGTGTTATAAGAAGCTGGGAATGTTGAAAGTTGTTTTTAAAATCTATAATGAAATAGCACATGAGTACCTGAATTCTCATGTTACCAAATTTTCCAACACCCACAGATACAATACCAGGGCAGTGCAACAATTTTTCTGGTTCCTAAAGCTAAAGGTCAGCAGTGCAATACATTTTTCTTTACTGGTATTCGGGAATGGAATTTGCTACGGTGCTACCAACTCAGGTTAGAATATCCAAAACCCACGGGCAGTTCAAAAAGGCAGTAAAAAGTTTCTATCTTGATTTTTCATCCGGTTTTTATATGCAGTTGTTTCATAAAAAGTGCAATATTATTTGTGTTCAAATATATATGATGTTTTTATAATGTGCTGTTTTAATATTTGAAGGACCCCAATGGAAATAAGCCCTTTTCAGAGCTTTCTTGGGCTATCCTTAGCATTATATGTTTTCTTTTATTAATATATTGTGTTAATTGTTGTAATGTTTTTAAGATTTGTATATTTGAACTGATGTTTTGTATCTCCTCTGTGTCTTGATATGGTACAGGAAAAGGTAGCTCATTAACATAATTTCCGTGATACCCATCGTGTTGGAGCATGCGATTCATGTAATCGTGTAGTATATGTCCTCCCCGATAGGAATACCGCTGTTGGCATATTAAAAATGTGTGCTAAATACCCTAATTACGTAAAACAAAACATCAGTCCCTAAACTTAGTTATAGCATACCAAATGTAGCATCACTGTCCATTCAATGAACGTCATTTGTATATCGACTAGCGGGCACCCGCGCTTCGCGCGGGACCCGCTAGATGAGTAGACATGGGCGGTTAATATTTTGGGTTCGATGAGTGAACCTGGGCGGTTAGTTTTTGAGGAGTACCGCATTAATGTATTTGATTTGTAATGTTGTTACAATTCAGCCGGTTGGCTGCGATGACAATAAAATTTAGACCTTTATTATTATTATTTTGGTGAAGATGGGACATTAATAATTAATGTCCCTTAGTTGTGTTGTTTTAACTTCGTTGACTCAGTACGACGGTCAAGCGTGCACGGGGAAGACTTTCCCACTCCTAGATGTTATGCCACTGATTTACATCTTTTATTTTATAACTTAATATATATAATATGGGTTTTTTTCTCAGGTTTGCCATATGGGACATGCATACTTGTAAGCCTAGGCCCACGTTTTGAACAAATAGGGGACGTGGGGTGATTCGAAACACCACGATAACCGTAAGCAAGTGATAAAGGACGTTATGTAACTATACAATAGAATAAAGGACAATTCATTACGGTATTACACCATAGACTTGGTGCAGGATTGGGACCCGTACACTAATTACATTTGTACACGCGTATTGTAGTGCTGAAGTAGTGTACAGGTATAATAACAGTCAGATGTAATATTGTCAAAATGTATTTTTAAATGATAGTTTGTGTGCCGAACAAACCACAATGAAAATGAACTGGATATTGATAACAAAGCACGTACTACATCGATCATGTAGAAACGGCAAAATATACACCAATCGTTTGAAATCGAGTATGGAATAATTGCTGCTAGTAAAGCTCAACTTAGCTGGTATTCCCGTTTTATTGGCAGAAATAGAACTGTAAAATGATATGCATTAGGGGGTTAAAAATGACGGCAGAGGGCGCCATGTTGAAAAGATCTTTTACTATACCTGAACATGGACCAGGAAAACACACTGAAACCGAGGAAAACACAACGAAACATATTTGTAGAACACCAGTATTTATCAAAAATAGTAAAACAAAATGAGTAAAAAATCATTGTTGCAAGACTCTGCTCACTTGCTGCTCATTCTACTTATTCCAAGATTGATTGTGTCGTATCTAAGAACACACCGACAACACACAAAAACCCGTCGGGATCCGCGTCGTCGCCGCACCGTGGACCAGGAAAACACACTGAGACCGAGGAAAACACACCGAAATATATTTCTGTAAAACAACAGTATTGATTTTAAAAAAAAGTAAAGAAATAATAAGAAATCATTGTTGCAAGACTCCTGGTCACTTGCTGCTCATTGTACTTATTCCAAGCTTGCTGGTATCGTAAGAACACACCAGCAACAAACAAAAAACAGTGTCGGGATCCGCGTCGTCTTCTTGAAATCAATTCTCTAATATTAAATTGTAGTTAATTCTAATATCATATTTCAGAGGGGAATAAGCATTTGTACAGTATAAATTAGATTTATTGAATATAGTCTTGTAATTTGTAAGAGATGAATAAATTATGATATTTTTTTTGTAATGATTAGTAATTAGTAATATGAATATTCACATCTCGGTTCAAGCAGGACCATTTCAGTTCAATCTGGATCATTCATATTGCTAATTAATATTCATATTGCTAATTAATTAATTATTTATTTATATTGCTAGTGAATATTCATATTGCAAATTAGTATTCATTACAAAATTATAATTTATTAATATCTCTTTACCCCGATTTTAGACTATATTCAATACTTTACAACGTCTTTCATATATTCAGTGGCGTAGCCCCCCCAGTCAGAAGCCAGTTAATGAAATTATGACAAAATACAATGTTACCCATAATATTAGAGTCGTATCGGTTGAGACTCGAAACTGTCGGTCGAGATTGGCACTACCGGTTTTTGAATACCTGTTTTTTGCGAGCGGTTTTGGTAAAAACATGTGTGTTGGGGCCCGGGGGATGTAACCCAAATAGTAAAATAGTCGGCACATTTGTACATGTAAAAAGTAGTCTACAAATTTATGCAGCAGTGGGCTAAATAAACAAAGGAAAATGTTATAAAGAAAACTGATGAAAACCCGGAGGATTGGCCATTAGTTGCTGACTGTGGGTTTTTTTCGGACTGTGTGATTTCTTTGACCGTGCGAAATTTTGGGACCGTGCGAAATTTTGAGACCTCACCCCCTGCAAACAAAATGTGGGGCAACCTTTTACGAAAAGTTCAGAAATCTTGCCCCCCCCCTGAAAAAATCCTAGCTACGCCACTGCACTGTCGGTTCACTTTCATTTTTCGCCCCCATGAAATACCTGGTCACTTTACGCCACTGTTTGTGGATGGGTCCGATGGGATCAAGCACTGACATGACACCATGCATTTCTCCTCACTCCCCTTAACCTTGGAAACCCACGTTTAATATATCCAGGATGAAGGCCCAGTGTTCTCCCCACTCCCCTTAAATCCGGGATGAATGCCCAGTGTTGTATTGTATGTTGGGGAAGGGGAGGGGTGAGGGGCGGGGGATAATTCATCATTTAATTTAATTAATTTATAAAGTTATAATTTTAAAACAAAAAACTAAGACCTAGGATATGTGTCATAAGCCTATATAGGTTTCATTCCATATTTCTCAGTATAACAATCAAGGCCCTTTAATATGGTCCGTTTGTCGCCTGTATACCCGAATTAAATAGCGTATGCCTGCAGCAATTCATAGTTTAATTTGATTGATTTATGAAGTTATAATTTTAAAATCGACATGTATAGGCCTACACCCGAATTGAATAGCGTAAAGCAGTATGCCTGGAGTTGTTCATCATTTAATTTGATTGATTTATAAAGTTATAATTTTAAAATCGAAAGCTCCCCCTTTAATTTACATGCACATGTATACCCGAATTGAGCGTATTTGATTGATTTATAAAGTTATAATTTTAAAATCGAAAGCTCCCCCTTTAATGTACATGCACATGTATACCCGAATTGAGCGTATGCCTGGCGCACTGTAGGCCGTATGTCTCATGTCCCTAGGTTTCAGGCCAATTCAGGGGCACTGTTAGCAATGCCAGTAGGGCGCTGTGTACTGTACAGTATAACAGTATGTAGTAGTCGGTCCTAGTACTACTACATTATGTACGTTTGTGGCAGTATTAAAACGATAAAATATAACAATTGGAGCGCCAACATTGACTATTATGACGGCTCGGTTATGTGCTATGTATGTTAATAATAGGTACAATCAAGCCTTGAAGCGTATAAATGTATACTGTGTAAAAGAGGATATTAATAAGACTCGCTCTCTCTTGTCTCTCTTGACTTCACCTCTTCGGTTCAAATTTTACATTCGGTTCAAGTGAGCAGTGTTGCTATAAATGGTGATTGAAGGAGCCCAAAGCGCCCACTGACCTAATATAATTGACACTGTCCACCCGTCAAAAATCGCGCAAAATGACGCCCAGTCATGCCTCTTTGCATACGCTTAGCAACTTCAACGCATAGTAATATCTTACTCAGCGTTGCTACATTTCAAGTTCAGAATGCGGCTGCGCTCCGTCTTTATAATTGATTGAGCTGTGGAAGAGTTTACATTTACATTCAACCTTTCCCGCATTCTTCTATCAACGTAGATAAGGCTGATTCATGATTAGCGCTAACTAAACGACTGACTGGTACTGGGTTGACTATTACGATGGCTTTACGTGAATTGTAATATAGATTCCTTTATCCGTTGTCTATTATTTCGAAAGACACTATTGAAATGGGATGATGGGTTGCCACTTCATAGCTTTGGAATCAAGGATATTGGCTGAACACATTCTTAGAGAAATCGATTTAATACCTGAAATCATACAATAACGCCTAAATATGTCAACAGAATCGGCGGGAGAATCGGTACCAAAAGGGAATTGAATAGGGGTGTTGCTGTTTTGAATCCACATATAGTTCATATTGTAGGATAATGAAAATCCACCCAGGCCTATATATAATAACGTGATATATAACTTTGCGTGTTTTGTTTTTGTTTTTGTATTTTGTGTATAAAAAGCGCAAACGTGAACAGTTATAGCCAAACAGACATCTACGAGGTTAATGAACTGAGTGATTATAGAAATCAATCTGGTAACCCAACAAAGAGTCTGATGGGCCAATCTATTCTATGGTTCAAGTGCATGCAACTGTAAGAAAACATGCAAAATAAAATATACAAGAAACACAAATAATAGGCATGAGTTAAAAGTGACAATGAAAGTAACATAAGAATAAGATGAAAAAACTGACATAGAGAACAATATCCATCTAAATAAAAGAAGAATACATTGCTGGAGGTCAATGAACAACGGACTCGAGATGGGGGTAATGTCATGAAGGCCTTATTGAGCGAATTTGCTTAAAACTACGCCATAACACTGTCGTTATGATATGATAATGTACGGTACCAAGTTTTACAGGTAGGTATATTATAAGTTTTAAGAAATTCTTGTGGCAAATATCAATGAATAGACAAATATAAATGCGGCCATTTATTGTGTGATATTGTTGAGGCCTACATTTAGGAAGATTAGCCGAACTTCTAATAAATTACAGATTTCCTTATTTTGTACTTTTTAAGGGTAGGGATTACATTGCTTTCCTCAGCAGATAGCTTTTTTGATGTGCATATAAAGAGCAAATGTGAACAATAGCCTAACAAACGAACAACGAACTGAGTGATTACAAATCAACTGGGTAACTCTCTACAGAGAGCTCTGGTAGGCCAATCGATTGGTTCATTGCAACTTAGAAAATAATCAAAATACAAGTTTTAAAACACAATTGGGCTGGTAAAAAACCCCAATGCAAGTGGTGTGTGACAGGAATAAGATAAAAACCCAAACATAGAGAACAACATCAAAAAATTAAGAGAAGAAAAATAATATCTGGAAATCATTAACATCGAGAGCCAACACTTAAAAGATGGGAGTTCTTCCTCTAGGATGTTGCCAACAACATGTCTGAAAGACTGAAAGACTTGTCTGAAAGACTGTTCCAGGCTGCATGGACGAAGCTTCTGTCTTAGCAGCAAGTGCTGGCAAATTAAAGGGCATGAACTGGCATTGCAACACTGTAAGCATGGTAAGGAGCAACGCTGCTAAATCTTATGGAGAGTGGTTGGTATGCATTGATATTGATAGATTTATATTACATGGCTTTCTTGGGCAGATAGCACCCATAAATTACATTGCTTTTTCAGCAGATAGCGGCCTATTACATTGCTTTCTTCAGTAGATAGCACCCATATACTATACAGGGTGAGTCAAAAAACATTGTGCACGATTTGAAACGGCCATTTGACCTTGATGCGTGCATTGAACCATTATTTTTTGTTGTCAGTGTAAAGCGGTGTTAATCTAATTTATCCTCCCCAAAAAAGAAAGTAATCGACAGAAGAATACGCAAACGGTGGCAAGTTTTGTAAACTGACCGCGTTTTTCGCCATTCCTATGGGATTTACACACAGTAAAAATTGGTTTTGCTAAATGGTCATTATCACTCACATTAATCATATTAGTTGTCAAAATGTTCCTGAAAAATCTTTCTTTCACTCTGTGATAAGTAGTTAATCGTCTGATACCGAGTTGTCTAATGAAAAGTCAAATCTGAATACAAGCATCACCTGTTACAGAGCACTTAGGATGCCACATCCTCCTTTGTTTAGGATGATGGCGGTTTCTCAATCTCACTTCATACCATCATGCTGCAGTAATATTCATGTCTTTATGTGTAAATCCCATAGGAATGGCGAAAACACGGTCACTTTACAAAACTTGACACAGTTTGCTTATTCTTCAGTCGATTACTTTTGTTTTTTGGGAGGATAAACTAGATTAACACCGCTTTACACTGACAAAATAATGGTTTCGAATCGTGCACAATTTTTTGACTCACTCTGTATACATTGCTTTCTTCAGTAGATAGCACCCATATACTATATACATTGCTTTCTTCAGTAGATAGCACCCATATATTACTATTGTCATCAGATAATTATTTACCGTTATTTAACTTTAAAATTAAAATGTTTTATTTACCACATATAACGTTTCCTGAAACTGCGATGTGAAAAAAATATGTTTATATTTATTTAGCAGTTGTGATTTAGCACTAGGGACTCTGCCACATCAAGTAATTGTATTGACGTTGACTTTTTTCCTTTTAATTATCTTGAAGACAAGTTAACCTCTTTAACAAATTGTCAGTCGCGACATTATATTTGGTCTTAAAACAGCATTTAAGATTTTTGTCTAGGATTTTCAACTGAAAAACACACACATAAAAACACACCACAACAAACAAACTAATATAATGTGGCTAAGATTGCTACAAATATGCATAGGTGGCATACACGAAACAAATTATTTTTAAATATCCAAACGATGTCCGTCGTATCTACGAATAATGTATAAACAATATAAATACACACATTTCAAATTTTAAAACAAAGTTGATAAATATAATGATGTGTTAGGTTAATTAAAATTAATTTTGAGTTTAGACCTATAGACATACGTACTGTTTCCCACCCGCTTTCATTTGCATTATTACTTTGATTCTAACAGATGATTATAAACAAACAAAGAATACGATTGTATTATTTCCCGGGATTAGTACTTAGATATGACAATAATACGTTATAAAATAATTAAATGCACAATCCTCGATATGCATTGATATTGGTTGCGACCACTTGTTTTGAAATAAAGGCAATAAAAGATAATTAAACAATTAACTTATTAACTAATTCAATGTCACTCCGTCCGTTTTTCAAACTTGAAACAGTATTTCAACTGGCCTTGATCAGGCTTCTAAAATTATTCAGACAAATGACAGTCCGATCTCGTCCATAACTAGCTGGCGTACATTTCATCAGAGACTCCAGTCCCTCCGTGCCACACTTCGGCACACATAGTTGAATACCGTGCTATGACTAATGACTTTGGATTTACGAGCGAATAGCTGCATTCCGGAGTAAATTCCTAAAACGGACTCGCGTCTATTTCCTCCAAAAATAGTCATGATCAATGGGAATCGAACTCGAGGTGGCAACTCAATTCAATAACGACACAAAGACACGCGTTAATGGATTCGCCATGAATTCAATAGAGAAGTGTTGCTATAATAGTACATACTGCACTCAATTTAGGTATTTGCACGTTATTTTGCTTAATTAAAGCTAATTAGCACACGATTTTAATATGCCAACAGCGATATTCTTATCGAGGAGACAATACCCCACATGTCTATACCATTCGCATGCTCCAACACGATGGGTATCACGAAATGTCTTACGGGAAGCACTTTTCTCGGGTTTTACACTATCATAACTCTTATTCTGCTCTGCTATTGCTTGATTGCTATTGATTATTGCCATTTTGGTATACTTGTATTTTGATATGTTTCATGTATGTGCATCCCTATTTGTAAAGACAGTATTGTTTGGTTACATTTTGCCATAAGCAGTTTTGTGATATCCCCGGTGCACTTATCGAACTGCTTTGTACATTTCACGGACATAAATTATGCTAATGAGCTCATTAAATGACGTCACTCACATCATCGATATTTTCGTAACGCCAAAATTGTAGGGTTGAAATTCTAGGTCGAGTAAAATTATGTGCTTATTTGTTGTCTGTGAGCTTTTGTGAATTTTTTCCCGTATTGGAGTATTTTTTTTATTGAAAATAAACAGTTCAAATTAAACGTTGGTTCCAAGTTCAACTGACAGCACATGTATTTGAGTCGACAGCAACTGCAATATGCAGGCAACATTTGAGAAAAAACGATGCCCGACTTTGCAAGAAAGTGTACGGGGAAGTGTACGGGTGAACATGACAAACCAAAACAGTCTAGTAAGTAACCGCCTCCGTGGCGCAATTGGTAAGCGCGTTTTTCGGCTGTTAACCGAAAGGTTGGTGGTTCAAGGCCAGCCGGGGGCGTTGTTTCTTTTTGCATTTAATGCAGATCGACAAATCACATCACAGTAAAAATTGTTGACAAAATCACAGACCACTTACACAAAAATCGCATCTGCGCATGCTCCTGTCGTGATCGAAATCCAACACACAAGCAATGGGCGAGTTTTATAAGTGCGGTGATATCAGTCCTTCTCAGTCCTCAGTTTCTTTATGCATGCGTTGTTCGTGTATTGCCTCTCTGAGCCCCTGCTGAGCCCCTATCGCGGTCGCGCTGTCTTGTGCATGATGCATCCAGAAACAGATGATTCATACCACAACTCTTACCACGCTTACCTTGATATATTATTGCTTGATTGCTATTGATTATTGCCATATTGGTATACTTGTTAGTGTACTTGTATTGAGATTTTGGTATACTTGATAGTTTACTTGTATTTCAATTTTGGTAAAGGCCTACTTGATAGTTTAATATTACTATCTTTACAAATGTGACGTCTCTACACCACTTCAAATGAAACTAGCCCCGGTCTCCCCTATAAAAAGTGCATGAAACCATGAAGTCGGTATCTTTAAGGGAAGGCTTGCAGCAAAAGCACTCTATTAGACATGCAAGAAACTTTTCAATTTTTATTGGAAGGACACTTTTAGTTGAATGTACATTTACTTTGAGGACAAAAATATGTCAGAATATAAGACCAAACATTTGAAGTTTTCAATTTCAACTTGCATTGCTGATATACATGTACTATGACAAGATGATGTAAGACGAACAGTTTATTTTACGCCGAATTTTAGATTAAATCAAATTTGAGAGTTTTTAGTTTGCAAGATAGGAAGTAAACAAATTAAAGGGACACTGAGAATAAAATTACAAAATGGTCACCATTGGACCATTTGTTGGTGCAAACCTTGCCTTAAAACATGTCAGTTGAGGTATGTTCAAATGCTTGTACGCTGTCGATAAGTAAGGGAAATTAACTATATAGATTTATGATTGAAGTTCTTCATATAACAGCATGGAATAGTTGGCTGGTGATCGCCGTTACAGACGAGCGTGAAACACCGGGTAATGGTGAACCCGCCAATCCGAGGACCTTTGTCCCTACGAGCCGGCAATGTGAGGGGGGGGGGGGGGGGGGGAAATGTGAGGACCTTTTTTGAAGTCCTCTCATTTTTCTTGCATAAAAACGTATAGAAGTAGGGTCCTTACCCCCTAAGGGTGTATGGTCATGTCCTCCCTTAGACGGCAATACACATACAATACAAATGTCCCTAGATGTATGGTAACAAAAAAATGTCCTCAGATTGACTGTAACTTCGATACTTTTTTAAACGTGTTTTAAAGGTAGATGTTCCGATTTTCAACTTGAAGTTTTCTATTCTACATGAAAGGTCATCCTTAAAAACGTCGTGTCCCAAAATTTGAGATGCATAGCTATTATGGTTCTTATTTTAGACGCACAAGATGCTGTGAGCTGTACCCATTGAGTAGTACACAAACTATATCGGTGGTATACCATTCGCGGTAATTCAACGCTATTTCGTCGATTTCTCTGTCATTATACCGAATTAGGCCGTCAAATTTCAGTATGATGATGAGAAAAATACGAGCTTTCATATGATATGAAAATCTCCGTATGTTTGAAATAATTCTGTGTTACGAAAATGTGATCGGGTCATCTACCTTTAATACGGGTCCTCACATAGGTTGGTATAGAGGTATAGGCCTACCTACTCCATGCTACATGTATCAATTATATTCGCTCTACTTCGACTCTTCAAGCACTCTTGCTGCTGTTTATGATAACTTTTTACAGTGTATATAAATTATGTATAATATTTTGTTATTTAACTTATCGATATACGCTCTGATGATTATGAAAAACAAAAACATAAAATCTAGTTTATTTTTATCATCATGGCGTGCAAGGTTTTGACACAGCTATAAAGTATTATATAATGATAGGCTTGATTTCAGCCATGTTATAGTTTTTTAAAACTATCATTATTGCTGGAAAAGAAGGATGTGATATCATGATATAAAACAAATATTGAATACCCTTTGTTTGTGTAATACTAGTAGTAGAGCTCTATCACTCGGTCCAATTTGGATTTTTTTCATTACACTCGGCTTCGCCTCGTGCAATGGAAAAAAATATCAAAATTTGACCTTGTGATATAGTATACAAATATTGAATGCCGGAGAGTGTGATAGTAAAAACTATATCACGAGGTCAAATTTGGATTTTTCCATTACACGAGGCGCAGCCGAGTGTGATGGAACAATCCAAATTGGACAGAGTGATATAGTTTTACTATTGCATGAGCAAAAGGCATTCAATATTTGTTTTATATAATGATATCACAAATTTAATATAGCCATAATGATAGTATAAACTATTACATGGCTGAAATCAGGCCTATCATTATAAATTTGTGCTATCACACGATAGGGCATTACATATTTGTATACTAGAGAAGAAACCTCATCATTAATTTGAGCAGAGTGATGGTTTCACACGCAAATTTTAAAACATTGACCAACAGTAAAAACATCGATAAAATATATACAAAAATACATTACATACCAAGATAATTGCACAAATATTAAAAAGAAAACACATGATATACAAATGAATTCAGCGAGTTGGGGGTTCATTTGATTGCATACATATAAAAGTTATAAAAACATTAAAAACAAGGTCCAAAGTTCTGCTGATATAACTCCAAAACCATCAACAATTTAAAAACACAGGATTAAAAGTCAAACCCGCACGCACAGCTAGCTGTTTTCCATCAAAATGCAGTTACATAGGATTATTGAAAGATGTATCGCTTAATAATGTTAAACGTAGGTAGTGATAAGTTCAGAAAGATAGGATGGAGCCATACCGTGCATGGATTGCCTTGAATGTGACAAGACGAAGCTTGACGATTATAGAGCGAATTTTACGGGTAACCAGACATGTAGCTCACCATTTGACCATGCTCACGACGAAGTCAAGTAATGCTACAGTCCTTTTTGCACCAGTTACTAAGCGAAGTTTTGCAAGCGTAGTGGCAGGAAGACCGTACAGCAAACTGTTATTGGCGTCCAGACGGGAGGTGACGCGATGACGTAAGCATGCGTAAGAGTTTTAAGATGCAGAGCCACATACGTTCTTCCCCAATGTTCACGTGCGTAATCAAAGGCATATGCTTGTCCATAACAACTCCTAAATTGATGAGATGGAAGAGATGTTTTTCGAGAAACTTGACGTCATGTGCACAACTTCTTTTGGAATCATTTAACAGAAGCCGATTAGCCGCAGTCCATTGCTTTATATCGCGAACACATTCTTCAATCTTTTCCAAATCGTTGGCTCTTTCTGACTTATCAAAAGAAAGATACACCTGCGTGTCGTCAGCGTAGATCATGGTGTTAACACTATTTTCTTAGATAAAATCCTCTAAAGGAGCAGATTATAAAATCAAAGGGGCCACCAACCGATCCCGGTGGAACAGCATATTACAAATGATGATTCGTTGACAAGCTATTACCGATTGCAACGCATTGCTTCCGGTCATGAAGGTAACTCCTAAACCATGTAAACCACTGCAAAACATCACCGCAAATACCATATCTATCCCTCACTCGCCTCAAAAGAATATGATGGTCAACCGTGTCGAAGGCGGCCGAAAGATCAAGCAACACAACAAGTATAGTTTCCTTTCGATGATCAAGCCTACGAAGGACATCATTGTGGACGCGAAGTAATCGGCACTTTCAGTTGAGTGGTTCTTTTTGTACGCGGACTGCATCTTTCCGTAAACATGTAAAGTCCATTCTCTTGCATACACTCCTGCAACTGTGACATTGCTACGCGTTCGACAACATTGGACAACAAATTCAAGTTTGCTAGTGATCTATAATCATGATAATAGTTGTTAAGATCTTCTGGATCTTTTCCAACCTTCTTGAGCAATAGTGTCACGTGTGCAAGTTTGTATGAAGATGGAAACGTTTCTGATAGCAAGGAGGAGTTCACAATTCTTGTTTTTTCAATAAATTCTTTAGTGAGTAGCCATGTCGGGATGCAATTTGGATAACACGAGAAGAAGGGGATTTCATCACAACTTTCCGAACAGTCTATCGGGAAACTTCTGTAAAACGTAGTAGCTGCGACTCGCTCAGGCGCCTCAGTCCGAGTGTTAGTTGGTGGTAAGTTGTCCAGCTTCCCAACGGGCCAAAGTGGACAAAATATTTATGGTCCCATATTAAAGGCCCACTGTGGGCCCAAGATCGATGTTGTGGGTTGTTCTTAACTCGTTTTATTTTCTCCATAAAGAAATTAGCCAAATCATTGGCGAGTTTTTCTTCGCTTTCAGATGACGGAAGTACCCTTTCTCTCAGCGGCAGATGAGCACAACTTGTCAACTTTGCGAAACAGTTGGCGATGGTCAAGGCCAGCAAGCATCGTCTTATGATAATTAGTCTTAGCCTTGATTAACATATCTTACGGTAACGGTATATAACTCCCAAAGAATAACATTTATCCCGGTATTTTCCAAAACATCATCCTTATCATGATCAATGGAACTTCTTTTTTTATCTTTCAAATTTGATTTTTTTTCTTCGTCATCACGTATCATAGGCCTACATTAAATCACATTATACCTCAAAAAACGGTTTGCATATAATAAATACATTAAAGATTCGTCAATTGATCAAAACATGTTTTTAACATATATTTATTTGTGTTCTAAAGCTTTTATACTTTTTCTTATGGCCGTGTGTTTTGAACTCACCACCCAAGAAGGTGGCGGCGCTGCATTTTTGGTAACGAATCATCCAATTGCGAATATATTGCAGGCTCAAAGTCGTAAAAAGAAATACCACACATTTTGCAATTCATGTTTTATGATAAATTGTTATGATTTTGACTTGATTAAATTAAGTAACCGGTCTAACTGAACATGCCAAAGTAGTTTTTCAATTCACAAAAATAACCAATGGCAAAAAAAAAGCAATTTTGCCTGATTTGGCAATTATAAGTTCCAGATTCGGAAACATTTCACAGGTTGCCGCTTTTGGCAGTTTGTCCTGACTGACATCGACAATGGGAAGTGTGTATTTGACCACTAGTAACTCATATCCAGTATATTTGCAATAAGATCCAAGATGGCCGCTAAGATGGCCGTTGTAAATGAAATAGTCTACATGAGTGTATAATAATCCAAAATAGATATTGTACGTATCTAAGAGTGTATATTGCATCAAATTCACCAAATAGTATGTTCTAAAAGGCCCACCTCTGTGACAATTTTGATTCTGTATCACTTTCCAAAATGGATTATACATTTTGGTTGATATTATCCCATTTTTGGCATTTGAAGGTTTTTGCCGCCATTTTGGGACCTATTTGGGGGCCATTTTTGCAGCAATTTCGGAATTTTAAGTATTTAAACAAAGCACAAATACTGGATATGAGTTACTAGTGGTCTAATACATACATCCCATCTTGCCTTGAGAAACTACCTTCAGAAATAAGTTTTATCTTTTTAAAGTCAATAGTACTTTCCTTGAGAGAAGTGATAAGAAGATGATAAGAACGGTCTACATGGCCATGTAGACCGTTCTTATCATCTTCTTACAAGAAGCGTCTTCATCATAATTGGGCTGCCTTATTACAAATGTCGGTTTATCTGAAAGCTGCAAGTAAATACTGACTCGCAGCAGCTATTACAATCATACGGTTGTTATTAGCACCGGCTGTCCTCTGTCAATGTTAAATGTTGTCCTATTCATATTATTGTTACCATTTTAGTTTAATGAACTTCACGGTATTATTAATGGGGCAGCTATTTCGATTTGTTTTTACACGTACATTTGTGTAACGTGGGATTGCGTGGTGTTAAAGAAGTTCTCGTAATAAAATGTTGTGCCAATCCAATGTATTATTGCAACATTATGTTGGGGCAGTCTCGACCGGCTTAGACTTGTATTTGCTATTTTAGGGACGAATATTGAATCCAACATACATACACGATGCTAGACTTTATCAAGTCCACGACAGAATAAAGCGTTACAAAGCTAAGCATGTTAAGCAAGATGTGTATTAGTCTAGGATGTATGTTGCATTACGCAGTTGCGCCCAATTGGATATGAGGTCATTAAATAATGATACTGTCCAACCGGTAACGATCTGTATGCAATAATCACAAAATATTCAAATCAAATGTTCCAATTGAATATCGCGCTGGCACTTTCCTGGTTTAACATCACTTGCACTGGAACAATTAAGACATTTACACTCATTGTTATATTTCTAAGAAAAAACTTTACAAAATGGAGTTCGATGATATCCTTAAAGACGTTGGGATCTTTGGACGTTTCCAATGGCGTCTCTACCTCGGAGTCTGTCTGACTGCTGCAGCCGGTGCGATGGTCAATGTAGCCCAGGTGTTCACGGCAGCTGAAGCTGATCATTGGTGTTACGCACCGGAACTTGACCACATGAACTGCTCAAACTGGACAATTGATAAAGAGAAATGCTACGAAACGAAGAAATCAATAGCTATACCACCATCAGCAGCGGCAGTAGACGAGTATGAGAATTGTATCCGGTATAACCTAACAGGGGTTGATCTTGACATTTGGTCTTCTTCAGGATGGGACTATACCAATAATACTATAGGTTGCAATGAAGGATGGGTTTATGATACGAGTCAGTTCCAAACAACTATTATCAGTGAGGTAAGATCATCACTTCGTGTGCGTTTTAATATAATATTAGTCCGTGATGTAGTTGTTCAAATTCAGGATTTAATGGACTTTTGTTCTCTACAGGGTGGTTCAACCTTGACAGTTTTTTGAAGCCATTTTTTTAAAATTCTGTAGATTTAAAAAAAAAAATCATATTCATCAACTACATGATCTTGACCATCTATGCTGAAAATATCGTTACAAATAACCTTACGGTTGCAAAATAACAGCTATTTAAACAAAGTCTGTCCCATTTCACTCTGTCCACGGGTACTGATTTCGCGACGTTACATTGAATACTGAATGATGAATTGCATGCAAGTAATCTAAGATTTGAAGATCCCGCCAGGTGAAACCAGGGTAATTGTTAACATCTTTTTAAACTATCTATTCAGGTGTGAAATCAATACGTAATAATAATATCACGAATGACCCTAATTAGAATTATCGATTTTCATAGATTGGAAGTGTAATTATCTTTGCTCTATGCCTTAACAGTGACGATGCCATTTAATGTTATCTTGCTGGGCATTTCCCGTAGACTTAATCGTGGGCAAAGAGATTTGGAGAGATTCTCTTCAAATAGCTATAATTATTGCCGCCATAGCATTATTAACATTGCCATTTTCAGCATAGACGGCCAAGATGATATTTTTGAGGAATATGTAAAAAAACCCACTCAAATCCCACAATTTTTAAAAATATGGCTTTGAAAAACTGTCAACGTTTTATTGAACCACACTGGTTGTAACGTCGCGAAATCAGTAGCCCGTGGACAGAGTGAAATGGGACAGACTTTGTTCAAATAGCTGTTATTTTGCAACCGTAAGGTTATTTGTAATGATATTTTCAGCATAGATGGTCAAGATCATATAGTTGATGAATATTGAAAAAGATTTTTTTTAAATCTACAGAATTTCAAAAAAATGGCTTCAAAAAACTGTCAAGGTTTTATTGAACCACCCTGTAGTATAATTCCGGGCCAGATTAAGATAAAGGTATGGAATGTAATGCACTTCCATCAAATTAGTATTCTTTGCAATCGAATTGAAATATTTTATTACAATTTCGACATAATACAAAGAGGCGGCCACTTTTGAAATGATAGTTAGACGCATTTGGTGCACGTCTCTCTAAATGTAAATAATAAACCCCGTGACCAAGGTCTGTTGACCGAAACGTCGGATTTTGTAATACAATTTTGTGCATCTTCAAACCAACACCTACTTTGTAGTAGTTTTTATTCTCTAAATGTAAAACGAGTGGAAAGAGTGGAAATTCACTCGAAAAGGAGTGAAGGGAGTGAAACGCGGACAACCCGTTTTAGAGTGGAAAATGGTTTGGCACCACTCATGCTGTGTGTCTTTAAATTAACAAGGCCTTTGATCTACTTATGCACTTAGGGAGTAAATTTCATTTCTTTTTGGTACGAGCAGATTTTGAACATTTTGTGTGTGTTGAAATTAGCGATTTTTTTTGGCATGAAAACTACAAACAAAAAACCACGTAGCTTTTGTCCATTACGTTTTTTGGGACAGATTTATACTTCGTATACCATTTCCAATAGGCCTGAACAGTCGCGAGTATGTCGTATTCGTCGCGTCCGAGTTTTAAGATCATTTATAGCAATATTGGGTTTACGGTAGAAAAGGTTTACGGGTGCATTTGTGCAAAATAGACAATATTGTTGAGTTACACTTTGAAAAGACTAGTCAATTATCACACATGGGCGATTCCACGGTAACACGCGTTACATTTTAGCGTGCCATTCTTTATTCTCCACTCTATAACTGTAAGAGTAATTTGAATGAAGTTTTTATCTTTTGTAATGTAATACCCAAGACTTCAGACTAGATCCTCATGAAATTACACCAACATGAAATATCAGCTCATGTTAATGTGAGACCGCTACGAAAATCAGTAACACGCGTAACGTGAGAAGACGCACTAACAAAACTTACTTAAACTAACCAATCTACAATCAATTGGTCACTACTGTAAGCAAGTACCCTCCTAAGGTTTATGATACTAGAATAATAACAAGAATTCAAGTTCTCACCTTTTATTTTTGTAAATTGCAAAATAGTCGGTAACACGTGTAACGGCTACACGCGTTACACTTTGTCCAGCCATAATTTACTAGCAATCGATTCTTTATTCAATTTCTAAATTAAAATTAATTTTGACTTTGACAATTGGAAAAATTATCAATATATTAAATATAAATAGTGATAAAAATTGAGGTTTTAGCACGTTTTCCTGAGTATGAGTTTGGTAACACGCATTACGACATTTTGATGGCTTATTGTGGAGTGGTGGTTTTGAATTTATCTAATTGTTTACTATTAAATAGGGCCTAACTAGTAGGATTAAAATTATAAGTGGCATCAATTGAAACCAAATCAATTAGGAAATATTTTCAAAAAAGTGTGGCTCCGGTAACACGTATTTTGAAAGTATAAGAAAAGTAGATTTTGTTCATAGTAAACAATAGCCAGATGTTGCAACAATTTTGTCCTGAACCTTTGCATCGGCTTTGAACAACATGAAGGTAAAAATAAATCTTTTGGAGCAATTTTCAGTTTTTTTGTTCCGTCACATTTTCATGGAATCGCCCACATATTTATGGGTTTTAAAATCACTACGCTATTGAAAGGTATACGTATAATACCGGTATGTGCCTGCCTTTTGGGAGCCTTTTCGCGAAATTTGGTATATCGATTGGTGGTAATCAGAAAGTGTTTTGGTATATTAAATGCCCCCTTAATTCTTTGATGGTATAAAGAAGGGTATACTTTGTCAGATAGGTTTAGTGATCCCCCTAAATAAAGGCCTGACATATTCAATAACCGCTGGATTTCCAATATCCGAAGTTCAAATGTTTAGAATACACTTTTGAGAACCCAATTTTTGGCTAAAATGGACTTTTGAGAACACAATTTCAACTTACCTTCTGTTTATTGTAAATACACCTAGCACATAAAGTCCCTGCTCAGGTGCTTTGAGGTTGACTAATTCAAAATATATAATCGGTACCAAAAATCTGAGATATACATTAAATTAGCAAATTTCTTCTCCGCAGTTTGATACCTCATTCAACAAAATCGAATGGATACTTTTAAAGTTATGTCGATTTCAATGACCGCGCATGCAACAGAAATGTTGCACTGGGTATAGGAAATCATTGATTTGTGTGTGATTTACCATAGACGGTAAAAATTAATGTTTTACCCGTCTATGGGTTTACGCACTGAAAAACTCACAGCTTATCAGCTAAGACTTGTATTCTTCACAGCCAGATACACCCTTTGTCCCGCACATTGCGGTTATCACTAAAGACCCATTCATCTGTCTCGTTCAGATAGCACACAGTTATGACAGTAATCACACACAAATCAATGATTCATATACCTAGTGCAACATTTCTGTTGCATGCGCGGTCATTGAAATCGCCATAACTTTAAAAGTATCCATTCGATTTTGTTGAATGAGGTATCAAACTGCGGAGAGGAAACTTGCTAATTTAATGTATATCTCAGATTTTTGGTACCGATTATATATTTTGAATTAGTCAACCTCAAAGCACCTGAGCAGGGACTTTATGTGCTAGGTGTACATGTATAACAAGGGGTTTGTTGATCGGTAGACATTTCACCAAGTTTGGTATACCGATCGGGTGTTAATTTTGCATTATGCAGGTAGGCCTATATTGAAAGTCGGAATTTCAAAGTTTGGGAGGCACATCCACGTATGATTTTGGTTGAAGAGAAGAACCCCCCAACCCGGTCCCCTCAATACACGATCACACAAAGGACTATAGTAACGCACACGGCAACAAGCTTCAAGGTCAAGGGTCGAAATATATTCCATAATAATACGCTTTGATGCCGTTTGTCTGAAGAAGAAAATATCTCCAGTAATTAAAACGCAATCTGTTACGGCGATATGGGGAGAGAGTTCAGTGTGCCGCGTAATACAAATACAACGCACCAAAACATGTTACTGTGTGTTTAAATGTCAATATATTGGTTATACACGTGAATGCAAATCCAACCACCTTTAATTTACAATTATAGTAGATTCATTATATTAGTCGTGTCAACGATACTGTATTCTACCTGTTTCTTCTTCTGTAACCCTTGGGCCGATTTTGACCATATTTGGTCATAAGTACCCTTTTGTGCATCACTACTCGGGTTTTCAAACATTAAAGGTCAAAGGTCACACGAGGGTCAAAACGTTATTTTCTCTTAAAACGCCCTTGCAATTTAGTGAAATGACCTAGGATCGTCAGAATTGGTCAACATATTCCTTTGGACCGTACGCATGTATGATAGTTAGGTTTTTTAAAATCAAAACATATTTGGGGTCACTAGGGGTCAAAATGTAAATTTTCACTCCATACACCCAAATACTACTTGTCCGAGAGGAAATGACCGATGATTGTCAGAATTGGTCAAAAGATTCCTTGGATCGATGTTCATATAGGTTGTTCAGCGTTTAAAAGTGACATTTCATATGAGGTCACTAGGGGTCATTAACCTATACAGCGATAAAAATTGAAGACATCGTCTGATTTTGACCGGACTTGTTTCATTTTGTGCGCATTGATAAGATAAGAAAAAAAGTCAATTATGATGACTTTGGGGTCAAAGGTCTCTAAAAGGTCACTAGGGTCAAAATGTCAGTGTTCACTCCATACACTCAAAATACTACGTGTCCGAGAGGAAATGACCGATGATTGTCAGAATTGGTCAAAAGATTCTTTAGATCAATGTTCATATAGGTTGCTCCTGGAGTAAATGTGACATGTCATATGGGGTCACTAGGGGTCATTGGCCTATACAGCGGTACAATTGAAGGCATCGTCTGATTTTGACCGGACTTGTTTATTTTGTGCGCATTGATAAGCCAAGAAAAAAGTCAATCATGACTTTGGGGTCAAAGGTCACAAAAAGGTCACTAGGGGTCAAAATGTAAGTTTCACTCCATACACTCATAATACTACTTGTCCGAGAGGAAATGACTGATGATTGTCAGAATTGGTCAAAAGATTCTTTGGATCAATGTACATATAGGTTGCTCTTGGAGTAAAAGTGACATGTCATATGTGGGTCACTAGGGGTCATTGACCTATACAGCGATAAAATTGAAGACATCGTCTGATTTTGACCGGACTTGTTTCATCTTGTGTGCATTGATAAGCCAAAAAAAAAGTCAATCATGAGGGAGGCTGTAAGACATATATTCGGTCTATATTCGAATTTGCGTTATCACTCGGGAAGGCGCATTTGGGCGGTATATTGTGCGTGCTACATTGACAACAATAGGTTTAAACTGCCAAAAACATACTTATGACTTGTTTTAATGGAATATAAACAAGTACAATGTATACGATAACTGGAAAGGGGAAGCTTTCTAGGGCAATAAAGTCATGATTAGAAAGTTCATGTTCATAGGGAAATTGAGCGGCTTGTACGCACGGGATAGGCTGCGGAAGGAGTCGTTGCCGGAACCGGTGAGGAAGCAAAAATATCGGTTTAAAATGGCGAGGGCGCTGTTTAGGTGCCCGTAGCGAAAAAGTTGATCTAGATGGGTCAAGAAAAATCAAGCTTAAAATAAAATTCAACACATATCTAATACATTCATGCGAAATAAAAACTTCCATTATTGTTACGTGGGGTAAAAATACGCGTGTATTTCAATGGGGGAGATATTTAGTGGTGTGCCCCCTTCGAAGACGTGTTGTTTTTGGCCTATTACGGTACCTTTTACTTGAAAAACTCTCATTTTCACTCTATTTTCGCAGTTTTATTTTGTCAATAAGTTTCTTAAGATTACTACTATTAGGATAAAAGTACAATACAGTATTTTAAATCAAATCTAAACACAATCATGCTAGCCTTGGCCACTAAACTTTTGACGAATCATCAAAAGGGGCATTGCACTGCATGTAACAATGGAGGCGCCCATGGTTAGCGGTGATAGCCTGACGGATGAGCAGAAGATACTGCCAAAACTACAGTATACCTACAAGAAATGTTTTAGAAATCAAAAAACAAATTGTAGAAACAAGGATGGTTACCATCGGTGTCATCTGCGGTATCCTGGACACAGGGAGGTAATCACCACGCTTCCAAGAACCGTGTACATCTTACAGAACCGCAGACCTGACTTGACATGCCTGGTGAGAAACGCCATGCCGGGGAAGTTTCCCATAGAGTGTGTCGATGGGACGTGCGCAGAACGGCGACCACTTGGTGTTAGAATCTTCGACAGACAACAAGAGGAGAATCACATGCCACGGTTTGAAGAATTGCAGCGGGTGTTCACCTTCATGTATCACCACATGAATTGAAAGATCACATGAAATAGTTCTCAAACAGTCCCTTTTAAACCCAAACAGCTCTTCTTAGAGCTACTAGAGAATAGTGAATTTTGTGTCGGACTTTGTTTGTATGTAATATTATAATCAAATGTTTATTAAATGTTAAGTTTTTACATTATTCACGAAACAATTGATAATGCATACACTATATAGTTCGCCAAAATCGATGTCAGCCCAGATGGTGCCGGACCAGATGGTGCCGGACTGGGTAATTTCTTGCTTTTATACACAATTTATGAACATTTGGGACATCATCATTTTTCAGAAAAATGCTCTTATTTGAGAACCACAGATCGCACAGAGGTATGCTTTGGCAGTTTATCTTAGAAATAGTTGTTCTTTCGAAATATGTAGAAAAAAGAATGAAAACTCAAAAAAAGTTTTGCTTCTAAGGGGGCACTGCACTAAATCCTTGCGCGTTTGGTGTAGGGTTCGGAGAAATAGTACCTATATCAATTTGATCATCGTCCTAGGGGAAGCAAATAGAAGTAAATCTTGCTTATTTTTTATGAAAAAGATAGCATAGAACCTCAGCATTGCTAATGTGGTCAAAAATCGTCAGAATCGAATACGCACGGGAGCCTAGGCTGCGGAAGGATATCGTTGCCGGAACCGATGAGGAAGCAAAAATATCGGTTTAAAATGGTGAGGGCGCTGTTTAGGTGCCCGTAGCGAAAAAGTTGATCTAGATGGGTCAAGAAAAATCAAGTTTAAAATAAAATTCAACACATATCTAATACATTCATGCGAAATAAAAAACTTCCATTATTGTTACGTGGGGTAAAAATACGGTCTTGAAAAAGGGCCGAAACACGTGTATTTCAATGGGGGAGTTATTTAGTGGTGTGCCCCCTCTATAATAGGGGAGATGCGGGAGAGTTGAGCCAATTTTTATATTTTGTGTCACCATATGCGGAAGAAAAGTACAAACCTGTACAAAATTAATGTAAGTAAAACTTCAGAGTGTTGTTTTCGTTGTGAAACAATAACAGTTGGGATAGCAGTTAAGGCTTATTTATACAAAAGGTTTGAAAAAAATTGGTAAAGTGGCTCAACTCTCCCTACAGTATGGGAGAGATTAGCCACAATTTCAGGAGAGTTGAGCCAGCATGATAAGTCAATGGCTGGTGAAAAAAACAAAATCATATTTTTCAACTTTTGATTTATTAATCCTTAAAGTAAATATGGTGCTCAATTGTTATTATCATGGCACAAAATAACATTTTCTCTCATTTATTATACATTTTTCACCTTTAGTCCAAAAATCAAAATGTTACTACATGTTTTCCTATGCTCAACTCTCCCCATGACCAATGGCTCAACTCTCCTCATGGTGACCATTTTGTAAATAACCCAATCCTGTCCGGTGTAGAACTTTTGGTAGTTTACAATAGTTCTCTAAAATAATGGTCATATACACCCCCTTCAATACACAAATTACCGCCATTATAGTCTAAGTCTTGCTATGGGAAAAAAAGACAAAACATTTATTTTTCTATTTTTCACTCAAAAGTGAAAAAAAATAAAAATCTTTAGGTATCTTTGATACTGAGCACACATTTAGAGTTTAACACTAAGAATGTCTTATTGGTGCTATATAACAATATATGCCAATATAAATTTTAGTAAGTTACTATACTTTTCGAATTATAGGGGGTGGCTCAACTCTCCCTGTGGCTCAACTCTCCCGCATCTCCCCTACAGGGTGATAAAATAATGTCTTGTTATACAGGGTGGTAGAATAAAGACCTTTTCAAGTAGAAAAGAGAAAGAAATGTGTTTTTTAGACTTCTCCTTTATTATTGGAATAAATGTAGTATAGTTATTTCCAGTGGAATTTTTTACAGTTTCTAATTATACAGGGTAATAAAATAATGTCTTGTTATACAGGGTGGTAGAATAAAGACCGCTTCAAGTAGAAAAGAAAAAGAAATGTGTTTTAAAGACTTCTCATTTATAATTGGAATGAATGTAGTATATGAAATTTCCAGTGGATTTTTGTACAGTGTCTAGTTATACAGGGTGATAAAATAATGTCCTATTATACAGGATGGTAGAATAAAGACCTTTTCAAGTAGAAAAGAGAAAGTTTTTTATTTGTATGGAGAAAATAACTGTCCAATGAAAAGTTTACAAATGGGTTCTTTACTCTAAATATTTTAGACAATGTTAATCCAATTTTCAAAATTGAATTTTTCATGAAATCTGAATTGTTTATGCAATTCCTAGGGGTAGGGGATTTTTATGTTACAGAGCTTACGTTACTTTACATAACGTTACACGTTAGTTTACGTTACGTTACTTTACCTAAGGTTTTTTTTGTACATAAAGAGCAAATGTGTTACTTTACGTTACTTTACGTACTTTACGTTACGTTACTTTACGTTACTTTATGTTACTTTACTTAACGTTAAGTTTCGTTACCAAGGTTACTTTAAGTTAGGTTACTTTACGTTAGGTTACTTTGCGTTACGTTACATTAATTTACTTACACACACATTTATTTGGGCGGGGGGGGGGGGGGGGGGTAAAAAGAAAGCTTCACATATGCCAAGACAAATTTATTTTTACACTTTAACACCTTTAACATTTCCTTTCGTTTATGAATAATTTGTGAAAACTGTACACCCCATTGGAACAGAATTCTTTGTTTGTTTAAGCTGAGGCGTTGTCCTTTTTTGAGACATTTCTTGTTTATTAATATTCATTTGTCAAATCATGTATATTTGTTTCAGTTTGATTTAGTTTGCAACAAACGAAGTCTTCCTGATCTTGCCCAATCGATGTATTATGTAGGGATGCTTATTGGCTCGGCGGTTTTTGGTGCTATGTCTGATAGGTAAGTATTGAAGGTATAGGTGTTCCGATTGCCGGCCCGATTTTTTACTTGATGTTTTCTATTCTAAAGCAAATAAGTCGGGTATGTACAGGGGGTTTCCGTGCACCCCCCACAGGACTAAACCAAACCAACCTTTTTAGGTGTCTTTTAGGGTCCTTAAACACATTTTAGATGTTAACATTGAAAAATATGGGATGCTCTCCAGATATCCAAGATGGCGTCCAAAATGGCCGCCAAAACTGGTCAAATCTCATAAAATGACATATAGCAATTAAATTGTATGGTGAAAGTATAGTTTTAATAGTGGGATGTACGCCAAAGATGGCCGCCAAAATGGCCGCCAAATATGGTAAAATTCCATATATTGGCATATATAAACCAACATGTATGATCAGAGTATAGTTTTAACAATGGAATGTATGTGTTAGACCACTACAAACTCATATCTAGTAATTTTACTTTGTTAACATACATCAAAACCAAAATGGCAGCCAAATGAATGGCCAAAATTGGTCAAAGTGGTCAGAATTCCATAAAATAGGATAATATCAACCGAAATGTATGATGAAAATATAGTTTTAAGGATGGGATGTATGTATTAGACCACTAGTAACTCATATCTAGTATTTTTTGCTTTGTTAACATACTTAAAAATCCAAAATGGGTCCCAAAATGACAAATTGTTGGAATTCCATAAAATGGGATAATATCAACCAAAATATGTGATGAAATTATAGTTTTAACATTGAGGGGTATGTAATAAACAACTACTAGTAACTCATATCCAGTATATTTGCATTGTAATAACATGCTTTAAAACCAAGATGGCCACCACAATTACCGCTGTAAATGAGTGTATGATAATCCAAAATAGATCTTGTAAGAGTGTATATTACATCAAATTCACCAAATAGTATGTTCTAAACTGCTAAGCTATTGCTTTTAGAAATAAGGCCCACCTCTGTGACAATTTTCCAGAATAATGAGAAAAAAATGGGGTGTCTTCTGTCTTCAAAATAATGTTGATGGGCAAAAAAAAAGAAGCTTAAGTGATCGGAACATCCACCTTTAAGACCGTAAGAGAGATTTCAAGCCGTGCTAATAATGATATAAAAGACAATTTCTTGACAAGTTTGCCCTCTGATAAAGTCATTCATTATTATGTTTTCTTTTGAATAGGTATGGACGTTACTGGACGTACGTTACGAGCGTTACATTAGGAATTTTGTCAACATTTTTGACAGCATTTTCAATTGGTTACAATATGTATATTATATTCCGTACCATTGCGGGCGCAGCTTGGATGGGTGTCCACCTTGTTGTGTTTACTCTACGTAAGTGTTGACATACATCATTTACCTTTATTATTTTAATTCTTTTATGCCAGCGTCAATTTATATACTAACTTCAAACTGCATCAGATAACATATTCTTACAACGTCTATAATAGTATTACTAACTCTTGATAATTTCTGGTCTTGTCCTGCCTATCATTTTGGTTTCGGTTCATTATCCTCCTTTTCCCTGATCTTAGTAATAAATACTTTCATAGCATGTAGTCCTACTTACAGGCCTATTGTATGATATCAGCGAAATTAACTCGGGTAAAATCGTTCTCAAAATACTTCAAACATGTCAAAAGATTACACGGTTAGATACACCGTATCACTTCTTATACGTAGGCCTATAGGCCTACCCATTGAATATACCGAGTCGTAATTCTATGCATTTTCAGATTTTCAAATAGTTATGGTTATGAACAGGTATTCAGTATTTCAAATTTCAATCTGTTGTTGATGTGGGAATAATGTCATGACTCCCGTATAGAAGGGTCGGTGCTATTCTGAGCATACATTTGCGCAAGTGCTGTGATTGTTCGCATTTCTCGGGAAATAAACATTGCACGTCTTATTGGGCTATAATTCATACACGACAATACTAAATAAAAGTGATGTTAATAGTGTTACACTTTTGGCTCGCTAATACAAGTTTGACAAATGAAAACGTACCGAGATACCCGTGGCAAAAATCGGCGAACCCACTTCAGTGCAGCAGCGTAGACAACCAATTATCAGCGCGCCGCGCGTGTTATACACTGAGTCAATACATTCCGCGTGTTTTTTGCCCTGCACACTGATTGGTTCGTTACCACAAGACTGAACGAAGTATGCCCTGACTAATGCATACACGCGTCGTACCCGGCACCATTGAGAGCGTTTTACAGTATGGTTCCAATTCCAAGTAGTAGACGTTATTCATAACTGGCGCATTTACGTCAACAGAGGGTGTGAATTCTAACCGAGCATGCTCAGAGCAATTATTTGCAATTAGTGCGCCGATAAACAATCTCGTACTTTTACTGCAATGTAATAAACTGTGAACTTCTACATTTTCCTAGCATAGTGTCGGTTTACCAGCAAACGTTTCATTTCAAACTAGTGGAATAGATAGTTGATACGTTGAAGTTTATTTCACAAATGTAATAAGGTCAAATATTGAACAGCTCAGAAGTATTGAGACTTTTTATGAGTAGTGCAAAGTTAACCACATTGAAAAACAACATCACTCTCGTCTCGGCTACATCAATGGCCTCGTTTTCGGAGCACTAATTGCTCTGAGCATGCTCAGTTGGATAGCGCGGCCCTCTTTTGACGTAAATGCGCCAATTATGAATAACGTCTATATGTAGAGTGATCCGAGTAGGTGTAATCATTATATTAGGCCCAGTGGCGTGGGGCAACCTTTTACGAAAATTTTAGAAATCTTGCCCCCCCTGAAAAAAATCCTAGCTACGCCACTGATTAGGCCTTACTGTTTTCTTTACGACTCAATTGCCAAATTGGCGTTTTATTACAGTTAGTGAATTCGTAGGTCCGTCGAAAAGGACTTTTGTTGGATTTATTCTGTCATTTTGGATGGTGACGGGAATGGTCCTGCTCGTTGGCGTTGCGTATCTTATTCGCCAGTGGAGACTGTTAATGTTTGTACTTGCCTTGCCATCACTTATTATCTATATATTCTTACCGTAAGTCATAAATTAACAATATTTAAAAACAAAATATAATATAAATTTTGAAGTTATAGCCTCTATGTTGAAAATATCTATAATCATGATTCAAAATTCTGGATTTAACTTTCTGTATACTTGCTTATACATATTTCAAAGAATACTTGTAATAACAATCCATAAAGAGTGAAAGACATTTATCTTATTTAAGACATTTCTAAAAATAAAACGGGCCCATATTTTCCCCCGAATACAGGGCCAGGCGTCCAAAATAATCTATCCCATTGAAAAAATATTCACAATTTCCATATTTTTTTCATTTTCAGGTTCGTTACAGAGTCTCCACGATGGTTGATATCGAAAGGACGATTTAAGGAAGCAGAAACCATTATACGCAAAGTAGCAATTGTCAACGGAAAAGAACTTACAAAAGAATACTTTAGAAAATGGGAGTTAGCAGAAACAGAGGTATTTTAGAGATTTTACTTGACAAAACAATACATGTAACTATACATCCAGATAAATTCATTCTCATTATCACAGCAAGAGATACCAAACCTTTTGTTTCGATTTTCTCGACCTTAACCCGACCAATAACACGTGCCTGCTATGAATAATAATATTGAATTGTTATCTAGACATTCTCTACTAGAATATGATGTTCAATTCAGGGAGTGTTTTAATGTAAAAAATACACAGTTTTATTCATTTTATTGATTAAACAATGGCCAAATCGCAGTCTCTCTATTGCATTTGTGTGACTCTTCGGTCCTTTTACCCTGGGTAGTAAAACATTTAACTAACAAAGCCAGAAGTGTTTCTTCACAGAATTGTTCATAGATTTATGAAAAATTTGCTATTAGACCTATTTTGGACCACCCTGTATTTAAAATAAAAGGAACTTAACGATATTCATGTAGTTCATTTTGATAACCATTTTCTTTTAAATTAAATAGTCCAATGCTAACTTAATTTGATAGAATATTATGTACAAACCCTCATTTTATGCATTATTTCATCATAATTTTAGACACCCTGTACTTTTCCTGTGTACATTTTGGGCAAGTGGTTCTTAGCAAATTTGGTAGCACCTTCTGCGGTTGTTCTGATTTTGGTGACTATCTTCAGCTAAACCCTAATTGTACAAACTATCAAAATATTTTGTGAGGAGCAAAAACGATCAACTTTTTTATGTTCCACCCTATAAAAATTGTACACACCCTGTATAATTTGATTCTTTTTTGCAAAAATGAAAAACCTTGAATCCTAAGCTTTCCAACAATATATAGTTTGTGGGTCATTAAGTATGTAAAACTTAAGTTTTGTCCCGTTTAATCAGAATTGGTGCATTTCTCAACATTATTAGAAGTGTAACATTTTTTGGGACCAGTTTGTGACTTCTGACCAATTGAGAATTGAGCGCAAAATGTCGCAAGTTAAAGGGGATAGTTCCATGTTTAAATGGTTACAGGCCGAAATGCTATATGCGATGCGGGAAGATCATCGAGGCTGCTGTAATGCAATTCTATTCTAAATGTATTGTTCATATCAACCATCTGAAACGTGCACTTCGTGGGCAAATTGCTTCTTATTCATTTTAGTAATTGCACCTTATTCATTTTTAGTAATTTTAGGTGTTTATGGCATCAATGATTCTGCTGTCCGTTTACATTTCCTTGTTCTGAATTTCTTTATGTGCACCGTACAGACACAAACAGGAGAGTCTCTCACAACTAATGGGTCTGTCACGGACTTGTTCTTCAACAGGAACATGAGGGCAAAAACATTGAATTTAATGTGGGCCTGGTAAGTGAACTTAAATCAAGATTAAGATCGAAAAAGTGTATTTATGTCCCAGATACTGGTATACCAGTATCATTCAATACTGGAACATGAAAGTTGCCAGTATCGGTCGATGCTGGTACGAAGTTACTGTTCCAGTATCGGGCGATACTGGTACACGTGATACCAGTGAGATATATCCCAGTACTGAACGATACTGGTTCATAATTATGTTCCAGTACCGCCCGATACTGGAACATTTTATATGTGCCAGTATCGGCCGATACTGGAACACTGACTTTGTACCAGTATCGTACGATATGGGTGTTCCAATCTAACGATACTAGTCCAGAATCTAGGACCTGTACCATTTTTCCTCTTAAGATATTTGTTAAAGGGGCATTGAGAGATGTATCGATATACTAAATGAGCAAATAACATAAAGGTAATCATCAACATAGCCCAAATCCAAAATGTCATACAATTCCGACATCGCCTTCATGCCTAATAAGCAAATAACGGCACTTCCGGGTTCAAATTGCCGCGAAAGGCTGCATGCAAAACGATAGCATAACTTCCGAATTTAGCACCTAGTTTCGATATGATCATATCGAAATTAAGAAAATCATGACATTTTATATGATAAACGGCGAATGTTGGTAAACTGTTTCAGATGGTAGGTAGTATATGCCTAAGTATTACTTTGATGCAAAAAAACCCTGATTTCCAGGATAATTAAGGGGGCACTTCCATACGTACCTCTGCTCAATGCCACTTTAATTGAATTCACGCCAGTTTGTCCCATTATTTAAAAACAAGAGATTCAAAATAATTGAATCCATCCTTTTTATATTGCAATCCAATCAATAATAAAGGTCACGACAGGATGACGTTCGCCATCTGAAGGTATTGATGTATATAACGTATGTAGAAATTCTTGCAAAAGCTTCATCTTATGGGATGCACCTTGGTAATATGGAAGACTTCATTCTTTCATCATGACTTGGTTTGTTGGCAAGATGTTGAGACGAGCCACTGACCCTGGTTTAATCTTGTTTGGTGCGTAGACACTGATTCGTTCCCATCCTTCAAATACAAAAAGCTACAGCTTATTTAGTACCCTTAGAATTAATTAATTAATACTTTGCAAGTGTTAAAACTACATTGAATAATATAAGTTATACGGGGTCTACCCGCTAGTCATAAGGGTCGCTAGTCATAACGTGTATTTTCCTATACCAAGAGTGCGCTGTCATAAAAGTATCTTAGGGTAGGGAATGGTTAGGGTTAGGGTTAAGGTTAGGGTTAGGGTTAGGGTGTATGACTAGCGACCCTTGTGACCCTTATGACTAGCGACCCTTATGACTAGCGAGTTTGACCCAGTTATATACACCCAAGAAAACACATAAATATTGTTGAATTTGCTTTTAATCCAGGTGCGTGGTCAGTTTAGTATATTACGCACTCACCTTAAACACCGGAGTACTTGGAGGGGATATATATGTGTCTTTCTTGATATCAAGTATCATCGAGTTCCCTGCTCATACGTATGTGTTATTTGCACTTGACCGGTTCGGGAGGAAACCCAACCTTTGTGGATCGATGATATGTGGAGGTGTCGCTTGTCTTGTCTCAATCTTTATACGTAAGTTACAATTACACGCCGGGATGTCACAAAGTATATGCAATTTCGGGGGATTCGGAAATGTAGCGCTTTATATGACTCTAACCAATGCAAAAATGCTAACTCAGCTTTAGTTCTAATCATTTATCAAGCTATAATCTTGGGGAAAAGTCCTTGGAACACGTTACACACTTCTCGGGAATCTTATGAAGATTTTCGTCTAATCTAATCTCTATATATACTGTAAATGACGTAGAAGACAGTCCAAACTACAATTTTTCTTTCCCCATACCCTTACCCCATCATCAGCCACTGCAATGTTGGGACACTTACGCTTAGAAAAACTGATAAAGAGATTGGTGACATTTCTTTCAACATTACACGGGGAAGATGAGGTGATAGTTTTATATATAACAAGTAAATTATCCAAGACCTTTTCCAGGTCTTTACCGACCTAATTCCTGTCAATGAATAGACAACGAGGGGTTTTCTGTATTACCACCCACATAACTTCCATGCTTTAATATGTTTTTATATCATGTATATATCCTAAATGTATATATTTCTCAATAGCCCTTGGTGCGTGGAGAACAACCGTTGTCATGCTTGGAAAATTCTTCATAAGCATATCATTTGCTTCGATATACATTTTCACCGTTGAACAGTTCCCAACACCAGTTAGGTAAGTTGGAATTTAACGCCTGGAATTTATTATGTTTGACTCATGGCTTTTTGAACTAATCGATGTGGGATCAGGTTGTAGGATTAAATTAGCGTTTACAATTCTGAGACTAATATGTAGTACATGTACCCGGCGTAACTACATGTTATAGACAGTTCAAAAACCGAAAACAATATACAGATATCGCACAATCGAATAATGTATGAGGTCCGCCCATGATATAAACAAAACGTGATTCGCATGATAGAACGAAATAGAAACGCAAGATTATCGCGAAAGACAGAGAGTTCCCGGAGAGGGGCTTCCATACCCACAAAAAAGCAGCTTAATCAGAAAAGAACCTAAACGGTCTCTTATGTCATTGGTATGCGGTTTACTATGTCTTCTGAACAAGTTAGTCATAGTCAATGGTATAGTGGTGGTCTAGATCGTGGTTGTTGAATATCTGCTTTAAATACTGAGAAGGCAGAATGATAGAAAGAAGATGTTGTGTCGATTTATTTTGATTTCTTAGTAATTTCCGATCATTTGTATAACAGAAATATGGGATTAGGTATATGTTCAACCTTCGCGCGTTTTGGCAGCATCTCGGCGCCATTAATACTGATATTCCAGGATTACTGGAAACCATTGCCGTACGTCATATGTGGAATATTGGCCATAACTGGAGGTTTGTGTACATTATGGTTACCGGAAACAGCCGGACGACATCTACCTGAGTCAGTGAATGAGAAAGAACACATGTAAGTAGTTTATTTCAAAGTGCTGCGTTATTCATTGCCAATGACGCGAAAGAAAGGAGATATCCGTGAGGCGAGTTGACTCGGCCGGACCTTGCCCGGCCTGACGGCGAGTACAGAAAATGAGATTTCAAATACCGCGCGTGTTCGCGAAATGTTGCCGGGCTAACCTAAAGCCTCGTGGCTTAAAGTGACTAAAGAAAATACCTTTAACTAATGTAGATGTGAAATGAGTGAGAAATTAACGTCACAACACTGCATTCAGTGAAATTGGTGCGATTGGGTAGCAGACGTGTCGGCAGAAGCATCGTAACTCAGGGAGGTGGACGGAGCCAAATTTATTGAATGCACGTGTTCTACATGTCTACGGGGGAGTTGGATTAGGTGGGGACATAGTCACTTTTTGGGGAACACGTCCGCCCCCCCCCCCCCCCCCCCACCGCTGATGATTATGATGATTCTTCCGATCCTTCGTTGATTGTTCGAAACATTGGGCCATATCTAGCCAAACCAGCCCAACACTTATTGTATAAGTTGGTGACGAGCTCTACCATGATATATAGGTGAGTTCCGTGATGATTGGGAACGAGCTGCTCTGCGCCATCGTGACGGCAGTAACAGGCAAATCAAAGATGTACACATACCATTTTACTCAATAGAACATATATCCAAATCATATTGTTGCGCCTGGCTTACAATGTTTTGTTGTTTCGTTATTTTGCAGACTTAACAACACGTCCGTCCACGCGACACCGGACCATACGGAACAATCGGGAACCCGCAAGAATGGTCTTGCATTTGACAACCCTTCGTTTGTACAGACGTGACACCGAATAACTGCTGAAATATTTTTTAACTTACAATAAACATTGTATATGTATTTTAATCCGCGGATTCTGAGCTCATCCACAGTTTGACACAAAGAAAACCTGTCAACTATTCAAAAGGTCTGAAAACAGCGTGAGATTATCAAAATGAACTTAAAATGGCCTGTTTACGAATGTCGTAACATTAGATAGAACCCATGTATGGTTCGGTCTCTCATCGTAGACTGTCAAATCATCCAGATTTACATATTTTAGACTTAACACGAATAGCTGAAACATATACGAGAACAACATCTAGGAAACTCATCATACTTAACCCTTCCGTCGACCTGACACTTTTAACGATGGCCTATCAACAAACAGATCATAGTGTTGTTTTTCCTATTCCGTGCCATCCGAGGAAGATCTCGGGCGGATCTTCAAAGAATACAGGAGCACTTATTCAATCGTTTTGTCATTTTTCTCTGCAAGCATTTCAACATTCCACTCTGCGATCTCTAGTATACGTCGAATCAACATGATCAAGATAAACAACCTGAAGGCCGGATTTGCGGAGTGGTCTTTATGCTTACTTACTTGCTTAATTCGGGTCGTGTCTCCGATCTACGATGTTTCTCCACACTCTTCTGTCGTTCATTGCTGTCTTTATGTCACTCGTCTCCAGTCCAGTATCTTGCTTGAGTAGATCGATAAATGTCAGGGCAGGTCGTCCCGGCTTTCTTTTGCCATGTTTGGGGATCCAGTGCACCAGTTTGGATACTGGCTCCTCACTTCTGTAACAGTGGCCAGCAAACCTTGTTCTTCTCTTCCGGATTTATGGTGTCTCTTTATTCCAAGGTTGACACTGAAAATAATAAACCCTTAAACCCAATTTCAGCATATATTATCAGCGGCTCAATTTATGTTTAAAATCCACCGTCATAGTGCAAGCGATGCCGAAAGAGCTGCATTTTTGGGTATTAAAACTCGCAATGTTCATGCCCTTCCATGCAACCGAACTTACCTTCAATGCCGACGTAGCCCTGTACTATAAGAAACCCTAAGGATCATGTCAAGTGTTCCAGTATCGATCGATTTGGAACGTTTTTGTCCCAGTATTGCACGATACTGGAACGCCAAATGTCCATTCGTAGATACTGGAACGTTTTGTTCCAGTATACGCAATATTGGAAATATTTATTGACAACTTAAATGTCAAGATTGAAGTTGACAGCACTAATAATAATAAACACATTTGTGGTATAGTGCAATACAAAATTGTATACATCTTTTAAGAAATATGTTTAAGTTTTTCAAAATGCTTCACTGCCTTTTCGATATGTTTTCCGAAGGTGTAGTGGAAAAGTGGAAGAGAGCTGAGGAGGCGTAGAACAAAACTTATGAAGATAGTTACGATCTTCTACAAAGCGAAATACTCCATCTAAATGTGGGTCACAAGAAGGCGGATTTGGGTTGAAATCAAGTGGATTCTCTTCAATCATTCAAAAATCGGGTGAACGGTGACCCTTTTTGTACTTTACTGAACAATACTGCATGGAACGGTCATGTTCCAGAATCGTGCGATATACGGGTGCACATACTATTGGTCGATACTGGTGCATAATTTCGTTCTAGTATCGGGCAATACAGAATACTGGAACATTTCGTATGTGCCAGTATCGACTATCGAGCGATACTGGAACACTGACATTGTAACATGTATCGTACGATACTTAGTCACTGGGTGTTCCCGTATTTGACCAGTGACAGTTAATTAACTGTCACTGATTTGACGATTAGCATTATATTCCAGTATCTGGGACCTATAAAGCACACTTTCCCCGGACTGGTATATACTTGCTTCAAGTCTCTCTTGTTAGTTATCTCCATCTTATTTCTGGCTAAAGGTTCAATACCTAGTTCATGTATGCCATAATACCAGTCTTGACTTTACTATTCACTAATAAAACTCTATTGTACATTTCACGGACATAAATTATGCTAATGAGCTCATTAAATGACGTCACTCGCATCATCGGGTTTTCCCGATGATTGAAATACGTTGATTGAAATTCTAGGTCGAGTAAAATGATGTTCTTATTTGTTGTCTGTGAGCTTTTCTGATTTTTTTCCCGTATTGGAATATTTTTTTATTGAAAATAGACAGTTCAAAGTAAACGTTGGTTCCAAGTTCAACTGACAGCACATGTATTAAAGGCGACAGCAACGGCAATATGCAAGCACCATTTGAGAAAAAACGATGCCCGACTTTGCAAGAAAGTGTACGGAGAAGTGTACGGGTGAACATGACAAACCAAAACAGCCTAGTAACTAATCACCTCCGTGGCGCAATTGGTTAGCGCGTTCGGCTGTTAACCGAAAGGTTGGTGGTTCGAGTCCAGCCGGGGGCGTTGTTACTTTTTGCATTTAATGCAGATTGACAAACAAATCACAGTAAAAATATAATATTGACAAAATCACAGACCACTTACACAAAAATCGCATCTGCGCATGCTCCTGTCGTGATCGAAATCTACCACACAAGCAATGGGCGAGTTTTATAAGTGCTATTGACCCTATACTAGCCACTGTCAATCCTATAATTATGTGTCTAAACATCCATCTAGACTGTTTGTGGTAGGTTGTGATCCTTGGTATTTACTTCCCTGGTGCTGACATTGTGCCAAGTCTCAGACCCCATATCACTGATTGCGTCATATTATTGATCGCCCGGTCACGGTCACAGTTGCCCCACCAAGAGAGACTTGAGGCCTGTAATTAAAGCCAGATGTCCAGCTCTAGAGGTGTGTCCTCTGATTCTGAGGTGTCACTCAAAACGTGGAAAACTCATGTTCCATTACAATGGGTTGTGACAAAATCATATACATTGTAGGCCTATATATTTCTTTTATTGCAAGTGTCGGAATGAAAATTTCGTCATCCAGTGAACCTGTGATAGAGAAATCAATGTTTAACCATAATAATAGTTATACTTGACTTACTTGACTTTTCCTTTCTAACATAGCTGTCTTGATTTCTTCCACCTGCAGTCCTGTATCACGTTTTAGTAGGTCAATGTAGGTCAAGGCTGGTCTGCCACGCTTTCTTACTCCATGCTTTGGAATCCAACGTATGAGTTTGTGTACAAGCTCCTTGGACCCTCTGAAGCAGTGTCCAGCAAATCTTGCTCTGTGTTCTCTGATCTTGTCCGAGACTTTTGGCATGTCCCCATACAGGTCCTTATATTCGTCACATGCTGACTCCAGTTGATGTTAAACACAGATCTTAGCATCCTAGTGTAGCATCCATCCAGTTGTTTACCAAGCTTTGGGGTGACTGTCCATGCCTCACATCCATAAAGGAGGACTGATTCTACTGTAGCTATGAACAGGTTTTCTTTGAGCTTTCTGGATAGTGATTTAGCCTTCCATAACTGACTGAGTTTGCCACAAGCTCTCCATGCAGCTGCTTTGCGTGTTTTGCTGTCGTTTTCAGTGCTGTTCATCCATGCTCCAAGGTATTTGAAGTCCTCCACTTTATCAAGGCGCATGCCTTCGCTTGTGGTGATTACAGGTACTTGCGTCTGGTTGAAGGACATGTACTTCGTCTTTGCAGCGTTCATTTTGAGCCCAACTCTGCCCACTGAAGTATCCACTCTTTTGAGTAGTAATTGCGCTTGAGACACTTCCTCAGACAACAGTGCAATGTCGTCCGCTAAGTCTAAGTCTGTTAATACGGTTGGTCCTATTCTTCTTTTTATGAGGTGGAATCCTAGCTCTTCTTCTCTGCCATCTATGGCCTCTCTTAGGGCATAGTCAAGAACAATGACAAAGAGATATGGAGCCAGGGTGTCTCCTTGTAGTACTCCAGTCAGTATCTCAAACACTTCAGTTTCTCCATCTGGTGATATAACCTTAGCCTTGGTGTCTTTGTATATCTCTGCTATGGCATTTGTAAGCTGATCAGGTACACCATAGGCTTTCAATATTTGCAGCATTCGCCCCCTATGTATTGTGTCAAACGCTTTCTTGAAGTCGATAAAGGTTATGATGGCTGGCAGGTTATTTGATCTTATTCCCTCAATAATTCTTCGGAGGGCAAGTATATGACCTACAGTGGTACGTCCTACTCTGAAGCCATTTTGATTAGATCTTAGGTGGACGTCGAGCTCCGGTCTAATTCTGTTGAGTATCATCTTGTTGTATAGCTTGGCAACAATTGAACTCAGGCTTATTCCACGGTAGTTGCCCCCCAAGCTGAGATCACCTGATTTCGGTATTGGTACTATGTTGAGAATAGACCACTGTTCTGGCTTTTTCCCGTTCAACAAGGCATCATTGCAGAAGTCAAGAATGATGTTGTTGAGATCACATCTTTTGAGCATTTCAGGTGTAATACCATCTTCCCCACAGCTTTTCCCCTCTACTAGTGCCTTCTTAGCCTTTTCATATTCCTCCAAGTCAAAGGTTCCTACTTTAATGTTGAGATTTGATAGTATTGGAGCAATATCCTCATCCTCATTACTTATATGTGGTGGGCTCCCAAGTAGATTTTTGAAGTGAGTGTACCAGTTATTTAATCTCTCCTTTTGCGTGGATCCTTTGATTTGCCCCTTTCTTGTTGTCAATCGTCCTGATATTTGGTTTATCAGTTTCCAACTCTTACCATGCTTGCTGTTAATGTGAGCATTCTCTACCTCTCTTATCTTAGCTTATTGGTAAGGTCTTTCTCTTTCACTTGATCATAAGCCTCCCCTAGGCGCTTCTTAGCATCCTTATAATCTCTTCTATTTTCCTCATCGTTAGTGTCTAGTTGATATTTTGCGTACACTGAAAGCCAAACTGGAGTCAGGGTTACTCTATAAAGGGAGTCCAGCCTACATGTGACTCTATGTCAATATTGACTCTGTTTGGAGAGTCACATGACTCCCTTAGAGAGTCA
This sequence comes from Ophiura sarsii, assembly GCA_035610835.1. Lineage (NCBI taxonomy): Eukaryota > Metazoa > Echinodermata > Ophiuroidea > Amphilepidida > Ophiuridae > Ophiura > Ophiura sarsii. Next base: position 67,751,529 of record CM069441.1, on the reverse strand, counting down.
ACATTTACCGACTCCTTTTGGAGAGTCATGATGCATGACTCTTCAAGGGAGTCTTGTGACTCTTCAAATGGAGTCAATATTGACATAGAGTCACACGTAGGCTGGACTCCCTTTCGAGAGTAATAATGACTCCAACTGGCTAAATAGAGTCACCGTAACTCCAGGTAGGAATAAGATAACTGGGGATGGGGTGGGGGGCTTTAAGGTAATTGGCTCTTTGATGTTTATGTTCTTGCTCAATGTATTTGCATTTACTTAGTGAGCAATCACTTCCCTTCCTTAATACCAGTGAGAAATATGCATATATATCAATATACATTCAACGGTGTTAAATTAAAGCATCGACTTAATTCAAATAAATTAATAGGTTTAAATAAATAAAATGTGCAAATTAGCTCATTAGCATAATTGAAATGTTATACACGAGCATCGGTGTTAATTTTTGTACCATTGCAATTATGCTAATGAGCGATTTGTGCATTTTACTCGGCTAATATAAGTCCAAGTAAAATATGCAAATTAGCTCCAGAGAGTCAGGATGACTCTTTTGGAGAGTCATTGGCGATGACTCTTTCCGACGGCTAGGATGACTCCTTTGGAGAGTCAGGATGACTCCTTTGGAGAATCAGGATGACTCCTTTGGAGAATCAGGATGACTCCTTTGAAGAGTCAGGATGACTCCTTTGGAGAGTCATGGCCGATGACTCTTTACGACGGCTAGGATGACTCCTTTGGGGAGTCAGGACGACTCCTTTGGAGAGTCGGGATGACTCCTTTGAAGAGTCAGGATGACTCCTTTAGAGAGTCATGGCCGATTTACTCCATTTCAAGAGTCACTTGACTCCAGTTTGGCTTTCAGTGTAAGCTTCATCAATTTTTGTTCTCGCCCTGGTAACCTGGGCGTCTTTTGAGAAGTAGTTTCTTTTCTCTTTCTCCCTCGCAGGAATGACTTCTTCTGCAGCTTCTTGAGTGGCTGTAATGAACCTTGTGTATTTCTCGGTTGCAGTTTCTACATCATCCTGAAGGAGCTGAAACCTATTACGCACCTCTATACTGTATTTAGCTTGTAGATCTGGATCAGTTGACAATAGATTCCAGTCGTTATAATAGTTATAAGACAACCTAATAACAATTAATGTAACTGTCATCAGCAAATTATTTACCTCTACAAAAAAAAAGTTTATCCCTTAGGCCAAACAAAATAAAAGGTTCGTCTCAAAGCTTGCGCGCGCATTGGTTTTGAAATGCCAAAATACCGCGTCTGAAATGCAGAAAATTGTCAAATCATTTTTTTTTTTCCCTACAAATTTTTATTTTGAGTTTTTATTAAAAATATCGGCAGATTTTCCTTTTCTCAAACTTTTACATGACTCAGTTCTTCAAAAAACGCTGCACAATTGTTCCAATACACAACTACATCACAATATTCATTTCGAATAGAAAAAACAAATATCAGAAAGTGTCAACGGCTGCAAATAATAAGAGTAAAAATTGCCACACAAAAAAAAAAAATGTAAAAAAAAAAAAAATGGAAGACAAAAAACAGCGCGCGTCGCCCGATTTTGAAGCCTTCGCAAGCTTTGAGACAAACTTTTTTTTTTTTTTGGCCTTAGGAGACGAAAAACCCACCCCGTATTATGGGCGGACGGACCTGTCAAGTAGGGTCGGTCGGTCGGTTTTTTCTTTTTTTAACCTATAAATGTCACCAAAATCTGCAAAAATCGAGAGGTTTCAAGCAGCTCGTATCTATAACTAACCTTGATCAGCAGGGGCGGACTGGCCACTGTGGCGTTTTGGCGATCGCCACATGGGCCGCTTGTTTCTGGGCCTCTCAGGGCCGGTTGGGCCTCTCAGGGCCGGTTACGCGAAATTTTGTGACCGTGCGAAAATTTTTGACTGTGCGATATTTTGTGACCGTGCGAAATTTTGTGACCGTGCGAAATGTTGTGACCGTGCGAAATTTTTGACTGTGCGAAATTTTGTGACCGTGCGAAATTTTGTGACCGTGCGATTTTTTTTGTCCCTACCCCCCACTTACGTGAAATTCACGAGGTGACTGACTGGGAAAAAATTTGGGGCAACCTTTTACGAAAATTTACTACCGGGACGACATACTTCTGCCCCCTGGCTCACATGCCGCGGTACGCGCCTGGGCCGCTTTAATTATTTTGCCACGGCCGCTTTCAGGTCCCAGTCCGCCCCTGTTGATCAGGCTTACTAAAAAGTGATCGGGTAGCAGTAGTCCGGGCTAAGTAATGCTGGTAATAATTTTAAAAATGAAGTCCAATAGCTTATTTATTTAGGGCGATTAAAAACACCCAAAATGAAGTGAACATTCACAGCTCAATGTTCGTAAATTCTATGTCACTTGTCTTAGCACGCTATATTCAGCTTTATGTAGAAGGTGTGATTTCCGTGTTAGTAACGCCAGATGGTTACGGACAAATTATGGGACTGCGTTATTTTAGAAGCCTGGTCAAGACTAGTATCTAACGTGTAATCTAAGTTTTATCTAACCCATTGTCTGATTGAAATATTCTGGCCCAGACATCGTGTGATCGTTGCCAAATAACGCAAGATCAATCGTTGCTTTTGTAAATTATGAGCCCTGTGCACACATTCCCTTAAAATCGAACCCCACACTCAGCAATTTGCAATACAGAATTTACAGAATTTATTTTGTATATTGTTTTTAAAATAAAGGTAGTGTAAGCACCAAATTCAATTTCGTTTCCTCGAGAAAGCAACGTCAATACGCACGGCAAGATAAATTGAGATTAGAGTCTCGACGAAACGAGATTATAGTCAAGCTGCAATGTACAATGGCAGCGGAAGCATAAGTTTAGGGGGACCAGAACCTATAGTAATTTAATACAGGTGTTGGGACGCTTAGCAAATGGTGTTTTTTTTTTGGGGGGGGGGGGGGGAGGGGGCGCAAACATTTAGGAGTGACACCTCGCCTCCCCCCACCCGCTTCTACCGCCATGTGCCATGGGACACCGAACGTGTGTCCTCTCACCATGGTTTCCATGATTCAAAGTTTAAGTTCTGTTCATCTTGAGACATATAATTCACCAAATTAGTTAAGTTCGCATCTTTTCTACATCCTTGATACCAGTTCGAATCCCTTATATATCTATGTTTTCGATGATGTGCAGTTCTATCATCATTCATATACGGCAATAAATCACATAGCGTGTTAGGAGCAACAGGGAAAGTCGTTACCACTTCGTAGTTATTTTTCCACTCTAGGTAAGTCCTATAGTTTGTGTCGTTCCTATCCAATTCCAAAAGGTAGACGGCAAGAGCTCGAGTATCTTTAAAATCAGATATATGAATAAAAGAATTAGGCGGAGCGAGGCGAGCAAAGTCTTCTTTCTTAGCCCCGTATACAACAGGTACCGTATTAAAAGACAGCGTATTGGTCCATAGTTTCTCCGTGATATACTCCATGCATTCGCCATTTGCGATAGCAAGGTAGAATTTGTAGTTATCTAGCATTTCAAAACATTTCTTGGACCTTACAGGAAGGCATTGTCTGCGACCACATTTGCCGTAGGTGTGTAACGGTAGATACTGCTCAAGTTCTCTGACAAAAGCAGATCTGGGCCAGCTGACTTCATCACAGTTGCTAGCCATCCAATATATCAGATTGGATTTAACAGGAATGACTTGATGATCCGATTCCTTATTATCTCGTTTGGGTCTGTAGAAGCCAAACGGGATATGTATATCTGACTCACTATGATACGTCATCATCAGATGATAGATCATATCAGATATCTCATGATTGCTATCATCAGCCTCCATCCACTTGTTGACCATGAGTGGCGTTTCAGTACTGTAGTAGATCCAAAGTTGATCTAAAGGACTAGGGATACTCAACAGCTCTGTAAGACGCCCAGCCATAGATTTCGCAAGCAACCCGAAGATGATCGCATCTTTGTCGATGAAGTCAGTGGTGTTAGCGCTAACTGTGAGTTGTAATTTCACATTGTGCTTAGGACAAAATACCTCACCGTGCGCCTTCCCTGACAATTCCCGATGTCGTAGAAGATCCACAAATACTGATAGTTCGGGCCAGCGTAACATCTCGGGATAATCACCAAATATCAAAATATCTTTGTTTATCACGATGCCATTCTCGACACTCTGCCTCGCAGATCGCGCAGTTGATAGTGCCTTTTCTTGAAGTCGTCTTCCAACTTTGACACTTTTGGTGGGGGTACGCGAATAGTTATCACCCGTAACGAAGATTAACTCCTTCACAAGTGTTAATGAAATGACGACGAATAGAAGCCCCGTGAATATAAATCGTCGTAGAGGACCCATTTTCTAGAATAAGGGAAAAATAGAGAATAATAAAAAGTTAGTACGGTGGTCATTAAATAAGGTCGACATCATACCTCATAACTTTACTATTATCATGATTATATATATAAGCATGATAAGCCAGTTTCGTGAAATAGACTTAGTCCACACTTGTACCTTTGAATCTCAGCTACATATTTGTAGGAAAATGGACAGAGTACTGATTGTACTTTTCTGGGGAGGCATTGGAAACCGAATGTCCATTTTATAGCATGTTTAGTGTGATGAAACGGGTGAAAACAGTAAAATATATCCGAAGTGCTGATCATTTGGCCAATTCTAAGAGGCAAGCCGAACCCGTATCGGTGAAGTACTTTGACAATGATAACCGGACTAAACTTCAGATAGCTAATTTACAGACTTAAACAATAAAAATATCTGATTTATTAGGAAATGTATGCCCTCTGATTAGCCGGAACCAGATCAGGAAAACCATCAAATTAACCATGGTTTAACCGTCTCCAAAAGAGAATCCTGCCAAAGCCGTATAGGAGGAACTGATATATCTTCAACCAGACATGCAGGATTAAACATGCTAAATTCATGAAATGGAAGGGTTCCAAGATTCTCCAAGAGGTGATTTTCAACTATAGATAGACTATCTGATTGACTATTCTGAAGATGCTCATAAAGAAAACACACAAAGTGACTATCATCTTAAAGATATAACATTATATACGAGGCATTTGGAGCGAGTCAGGACTCACTGGCTCTGGCAGTGCATGATTTCTGTGGTGGTGGCCTGGGAGTCTCCATTCCAACTTCACATGCACGATCATCATGTTCTTGCCAACCGTAGCGCAATTCTTTTTGTTGCTATTTAGATGAATCTGGCCATAAATGTGGCCCGGTTTGAAATGGACTTCTACATGATATTCCTGGGTATTATGCGCGCGATAAATGGCTATTTTATACTCAATTTGGTTTAGATTAGCCCCTGATGCTTTGTAATTGGATAGAGTGCATTTCCCCAAATAGTCAAAGTGGGGGACGTGGTCACCTGAAAGCCTCCCCCTCCCGAACCCCACCCTTTGAACACGCTGCTTTTTACCTGGACTTATATAACTCGGACAGCCCGATGGACTTTGACTCAGACTTGTTCCTTGGACCCGGACTTGGAGATGGACTCACATTAACATAAGAGAATCCCTGCTCTTGTGTTCAGACTCGAGCTTACAATGCACTCAGGTAGCAGTAGTCTTTGTCAAAGACACCTCGCAACATTACCTGTCGAGCGCCGAGCAAAGCGAGGCGTATAGGCCGACCCGTCGACCGCCGAGCAGAGTTGTCTTAGATGACTTTGACACTTTCAAGTGTTTGTTGATCAATAATCTCCCGCTTCCTTTTTAGGGCCAACTTCAAGTTGTTTAAGAGTTTGAGATGTTTGTAACAGCATTGTTTCTTTCTTAAAATGAAAAAAAAATCCAAGATTTAATCTAAGATCAGATTTGTCCCCGTCAGAAACTTACTAGAATATAGTTTTCATTCTCAGGTTAGAGAGTATTTTAGTTCGTTTGCATAATTAGTCAGGGGTGGATCGTGGCGGAGGAGCAGGTCGGAGGAGGTATGCTGCATGCTGTCACATGTGCTATATTGAGCAGGGGCGTAAGAGGGGGCAGGGGTGCCCCCTGCCAGAAGGCTTTCCCCCACATGAAATGACAGACTCTACTTAAAAATAGTCGTTTATGCCCCTGACCACAGGCCTGTCCCCTCACCCCCCCCCCCCCCCCCCAATTGAGGACCCTATAGTTACGCTACTGATATTGAGCAAAATATCATCAACAATATCAAAGGGCTCATACGGGTTTGATTTGTTTCTGACTGTTATTATATATTGCGGGTGGTATGTTGAACTTACGAGAAATTGCAGATAATCTGGGGAAATTACACAAAATATTCAATGATTTTAAATTGAGTAAATAATGGAATTCGGTACCTTTGAGATGGTTTTGACACCCTATAGTTTTAAATTAATAGTTAACTCAAAAGCAATGTTTTGTTTTGTTATTATACGTATAGTATAAATCAATATGATAATCAGTCCATATTATTATTACACTGTCATATCCAATATATCGCATTAATTAATAGGACAAGGTTGTTGTTTTTAAAATTAAGGATGCATTTTTGACCACCCTGTATGTGCATATTATTAGTAGCTTTTGGATGGAATTAGTTGCAATGGCTGGGTATACTAACCAGTTAACCACGTACCAGAGCATTCAATTATCACTTCATATTCACAGGTGACACCTATATACTATAGTGAGTTTAAGTATATTTTACTTGTTACACCCTGGGTCACCCTGTATACTATATATATGTCGATTTTTCCTAATTTGCAATCGCCATTTTATACTTTCAGATACACATGTAGCCTACTTTTATATTATTCCAATGTAAGTTATACTGCCTGAAAACAACTAAATTTGACACATGTACAAAAATGGATCCCAGTTTTAAAAAATACTGCAAGTCACGACTTGCGAATCCCCCTGGCTGGGAGATCAACTAAATGAGGTCAAAGGTCATATGTGGGTCATGTTCCCCCGGTGTTCATGTTTCTTTTCTCGAAGTTTGAGGTCAATCGGGCAACTTTAATGATTTGACCTCTAGATGACCTTTGACCTCAGATGACCTAGGATGACTTCTAATTATTGTTGACATGTTCCCTTGGTGTTCATTGCACGATGTAACCCCTTGGTGACCTTTGACCTGGGATGACCTCTAATAACCGTTGACCTCGGATGACATCTAATTAATTTTAGACATGTTCACCCTGTGTTCAGTTTCTTTACTCCAAGTTTGACGTCAATCGGGCAACTTTGACGATTTGACCTCTGGATGACCTTTGACCTCAGATGACATCGGATGACCTCTTATTATTTTTTGACATGTTCCCCTGGTGTTCATTGCACAATTTAACGAATCCAGCTTCCGGCAGCTTGGTGCTAAGCATTGGTTTCCAGTTTCCAATACGATTTATTCCGTAAAATACATACTACCGGGTTCCAAATTGTCGGTTCCTTTCATCTATGCTTAGCACCAAGCTGCTCAAAATGAGATTCATTTTAACCTTTGACCTTGGTTGACCTCTAATGACCGTTGACCTCGGACGACGTCTAATTTATTTTAGACATGTTCCCCCGGTGTTCATGTTTCTTGTCTCCAAGTTTGACGTCAATCGGGCAACTTTACGATTTGACCGCTGGATGACCTTTGACCTCAGATGACCTTGGATGACCTCTAATATTTTTTAGACATGTTCACCCGGTGTTCATTTTTCTTTTCTCCAAGTTTGAAGTCAATCGTGCAACTTTTACGATTTGACCCCTCGATGACCTTTGACCTCAGATGACCTATGCAAGTTAGACCCAAAAAAATAATCACCCTGGTTTCATGTTTCTTTTCTCTAAGTTTGATGTCAATCGGGCAACTTTTACGATTTGACCTCTGGATGACCTTTGACCTCAGATGACCTATGCAAATTAGACCCCAAAACAAGCAGTCTCATCTTTTGAACATGGCCTACCTATCGCTGAAGGTTTGAAGTCAATCTGTCCATCCGTTCAAAAGATACAGCATTCGGAAAAAAGGCTCTCAGCTCGTAAATCCTATGTCACTTGTCTTAGCACGCTATAATCAGCTTAATAGAGAAGGGTGGGATGGTTACGGACAATATGAGACTGCGTTATTTTAAATGATTTTATAATCAATTTAATAGAGAAGGGTGGGATTTCCGTGTTATTGTATTAGCAACGTCAGATATGGTTACGGACAATATGAGACTGCGTTGTTTTAAATGATTTTAGAAGCCTGGTCAAGGCTAGAAAGTCTCTCGCTAAGAGTAAGACGTTATTCGTAATTGACGATTTCAGGCTAAAGAGGGAGACATACTCGATGTTATGTCACAAGTGAGGTGACGTAATTTACTACAAATTGGCCTCGCCTTCGTTATGACTGAGACGAATAGTATATAGTCTCAGGTTATAATAAGTGACGTCACATCGAGTATGTCTTCCTCTTTAGCCTGACATCGCCAATTACAAATAACGTCTATAAGGGCGACCTTGCGCTAAAAAGTTAAGAAAGAAAGGAAAAAACACCTCATTTGTGAAATTGGGCAACTTCAAAATCCATCAAACACTAGAAATTCGCCAAATAGGTCACTTGAAAATGCTGTCGATGATATTATTATTATATCAATATTGTAAGAAATGTCCAATATATATATATTGTACATGTATAATATAAAATATAAAATATATCATAACTTAATTCATATAAAAGATATCATAATTATTATTATTATTGATCAACAAACATTTTTAAGTGTTTGTTGATCAATAATCTGTTAGAAGGTTTTAAAAATCTTTTAAAAATCTTCCCTCCTCATGTATAAGATCTGGCATCTTTAACCATGGCCTAAACCATACCACTAATATAAGGTTGATAGTCCTGGAGATAATCTACCATCTATGTCTGTGTGAATTTCATAACTGAGTGAGTGAGTCTATTTATGACGGCTCTCAGAACGTAACAATATTAACAATATTATATATTGAAAATAATTAATGTTAGATATTTTTAAAATAGAGTGCTCATTGCCGCAATGGTGTAGAGCGTATACAAAGTAAAATACTACAGTACTTTGAATTATTATATTAAATAATATACAGCATGATAATTTATAGATTGTATGTCTATTGTATATTTATATTCATTTATACTATTTCAAACATTTATATAATACCCCACGACTGACTGTCATAATGTCAGACAGATGAAATGACTCATCAATTTATTATGTTTAGAATACACGGCACAGCTTGTATTTGTAGCCTACACCTAGCTCAACGATTAAACATCATTATTGATATAGGTTAAAACGTTATGCAATATCACGAGGTCCAGGTTTGTACAGTGTCGTCTGCTAGCGGTGAAAGGCCGATTAAAATTGATTTTGAGTTTAATGTTTCCCTTCCGCGTCCACAATTGTTGGGAATGGAAAAATATTTAATTGTTTTATTTGTATTTAGGATACAGTCCTTTAAAATGACTTTCAATAACATCCATTTGCTACTTTATGAACGGCTTTTCTATTAATTATTACTAGTATGTTATCGCGGCGTAGAACTTGCCGATTTTCTTTGCTTTATTTCATAATCTAGTGACTTTTAGTATATTTTACGTGTTTTACCCAACAGCATTTAGACCCACAATTAGCCTACATGGTGTCCAAAAAGTTTCGATACCTCTTTTAAATAAATGTTTTATATCTTCGGTAAAATAATTCGCAGTATCAAACTGAAAACATATTTGGATAGAGAAATCGTGTAGATTTATTTTGATATCAAACCTTTCTCCTTTTCTATGGCACACGCTGCAAGTGCAATCAGGTGGGCTGCTGGCTGACTTGCACATCCCAACACGTGGCTCTTGCAAAAACACTTAATTACAATTGTCCAACATAATAACGCTTATTTCAATCTGAAATTTTTTAAAAAGGTCACTGGAAACCCCTTTTCTTCACTCTCTCTCCCCCTCCAATTCATTATAAGAATAAGCTCATAAGCCTATAACCCGGCCTATGCTATACGCGTTTGAAGAAGACATGGCAGATTTCAGTCACAACAACTTTCTTCTGTATATACTTTGGACACAGATAGCTGTATAATGTAAGTTTTGTATAAAAAAAAAATCTACAAGTTTTCTGCATCCAAATATGTTTTCAGTCTTAAACTGTATTGGTTTTACCGGAGCGGAGATAGCTTTAAAGTAAGAAGGTAATCAAAACTTTGAGACACCCTGTATAGACTAAGCTTGATTAATAGTGCCGTAATAATTAATGTATAGACCTACCTGACGTCGCCGCGAATGCCAGAATGAAAAATCCTTGAGAAGCTGAAAGTTTCCTAGTGTCGAATTCCGTTGTAGTTAAATTCTATAATTCTATATATTTTACAATCCCGGCTAAATCCTTACAATTAGCCGTAGCTAAGTCAAATACATTATTACACATGGATGTCTTTTTACGTCTTTGAGCTAATATTGATTACAACATAATGCACGCATTTAGCACGTGGCGTGGCAAGCTCTTATGTGTATAAATTGTCTACATGTACTGAGCGTTTCATAACTGGCGCGTGTGCATGGTCACAGTGAAAGTGTTTTGTAACTCGGGAATGAAGTTATTACATAATGCTAACCTTCATGATTAGTCAACAGTACGCAGCTAATATGTGGACTGTGGACGATACAAGACACGCACACAATGAACTGGTAGTGTTGCTCTGGGGGATTAAAACATAGGCTATCATCATGACAGGCAACATTCTCCTCAAGGTTAAATAAATAGCTATCCAGGCACATGTGGTCCGAAGTCACAAACTGGTCCAAAAAATGTTTCACTTCTAATAATGTTGAGAAATGCACCAATTCTGATTAAACGGGACAAAACTTAAGTTTTACATACTTAATGACCCACAAACTATATATTGTTGGAAAGCTTATGATTCAAGGTTTTTCATTTTTGCAAAAAAGAATCAAATTATACAGGGTGTGTAAAATTTGTACAGGGTGGAACATAAATAGTTGATCGTTTTTGCTCCTCACTAAATATTTTGATAGTTGTGTGCAATTAGGGTTTGAGCTGAAAATAGTCACCAAAATCAGAACAACCGCAGAAGGTGCTACCAAATTTGCTAAGAATCACTTGCCCAAAATGTACACAGGAAAAGTACAGGGTGTCTAAAATTATGATGAAATAATGCATAAAATGAAGGTTTGTATATAATATTCTATGAAATTTAGTTAGCATGGACTATTTAATTTAAAAGAAAATGGTTATCAAAATGAACTACATGAATATCGTTAAAGTTCCTTTTATTTTGAATACAGGGTGGTCCAAAATAGGTCTAAATAGCAAATTTTTCATAAATCTATGAACAATTCTGTGAAAAAACACTTCTGGCTTTTTTAGTTAAATGTTTTACTACCCAGGGTAGAAAAGGACCGAAGAGTCACACTCACACAAATAAAATAGAGAGACTGCGATTTGGCCATTGTTTAATCAATAAAATGAATAAAACTGTGTATTTTTTACATTAAAACACTCCCTGAATTGAACATCATATTCTAGTAGAGAATGTCTAGATAACAATTCAATATTAGTATTCATAGTAGCAGGCATATGTTATTAACACATATGAGAGTTTGAAAACTTTCCTATGTATACTTTTAAAATGGCATCAATTTCAAAAGTTCTAATTTCCGCTATTTTGTGTAGAAACCTATGGGCGCCACATCCACCGGCGCCACATCCACCGGCCCCACCCTTGACTCACTCGACGTTTAGATTGATAACTTCGCTGTTGCTAAACATGTGGCTTTAATCCTTTTTTTATTCGGTAGCTGGATAAATTGTCTTTAATATGATACCAAAAATGTTATGTTTCTATATAAAATAGAGACACGTATCACGATTTTAAGGATTTTATGAAACGGCCCCACCTTATTTGATATACCTATTAGTGACATGTGACCATGTAGCGTACAAATAGTATTTTAGGGACGCACCATTAGATTTTCAGGGGGGAGGTAGGAAGTATTTGAAGTGAAAAAAACCCAACTTCCTACGCCCCCTCCCCCTGAAAATCTAATGGAGCAAATTGTCGGGACCCTGCTCAGGAGAGCAGTGGACCCTGCTGGACAGTTCATCTTTTTTTTGTACTATTAAAGGGGCATTAAGAGATGTTGTGAAGGCAGCGCCCTCAATTATAAAAATATATGATAAAAACTGGGATTTTTATAATTTTACAATTGTATTACATGTATGAACTTACACCTATAACTATAGGATTAAGAAAAATCAGCCCTCTTTGCACAACAAAACGTCGATTCAAAAATGCTGGTAGAGCCGCAACCAGCATTTAACATGGTTAAGGGTGGTATTCCAACATATTTAAAACATTGTTTTAATCAAGTTTGGCTGGGTTTTTTGTTAGTAGAAACAACAATAATGGCAATTTTTAATGTTCATCTTGAATTCTGAAGTAAATAATTAAAATTTAAAAAAATCAACATGACATTGTGTCCCTTTAACTACCAATGATGTATTATTATATAAACTGCTCACAAAAAGTATCGAAACACTTAGAAATGATCCAATATATAACGGCTCAAAAGGGTATGCATTAATAAAAATTAAATATCCAACTGCATAATTTTGTTCTGCGTATTTTGACACCTCGATCGATGAGATACGATGTTGCGGAGCGGAGTTATTGTAATTTCAATGGTCGTGGGTCCAGTTTCAAAAGTGACAATCGTCCTATACAAAGAGGTTTGCATTACTGTTTAGAAAGATCAGATTCGTGTTTTTCAATAGGGATGAGTGTCACTTTTGAAACTGGACCCACGATCATTGAAATGACAATAACTCCGCTCCGCAACATCGTATCTCAACGACCGAGGTGTCAAAATACTCAGAACAAAATGATGCACTTGGATGTTTGCTTCGATTAATGCATACCCTTTCGAGCCGTTATATATTGGATCATTTCTAAGTGTTTCGATACTTTTTGTGAGCAGTTTATACCAAACCGCGCTACCAAGCAGATCGGAATTGTAGCAGCATTTTCACTATTTCTTGTAAGGGGTGTGGTACATTTCGTCCAAAAGTTTGATTTTGACACATAGGCCTACATGAAAGGCCTTTAAAAAACGGCACTTCTGTCTTATTTTTAGCACAAGTTTCATGCAAAACAATAACAACCTAATTCTATCTATAGGAAAATGCTTATAGTTTCATTATTTTATATCTCTTCCTCGCACGTCAACAGGGTGAGTCAAAATATTCTGATCCCGTTTTCAACAAATCAAGTAGGGCCTAAAGTACTTCTTGTCATAAATCGGTCAATTTCTTCATTGATTATAATGAGTAGAAACACTTCGTCATTATTTTTAGTGAAGTTTTCAAGACAATACCTAATTGCGCGCCACAATTGCAACGTATTTACGAAAAAGCGCGAAATCCAAAGTGTTCCAAGAATACTACACGAATGAAGCCAAATGCAGATGTTCATCAGTTACCACTTCTGAAGTTTTAGTTGTCCACATAACACAGCGGACTTTATACCAGGGCGGTGCCACTGTACACAAACTCCCATTGCCGAGATTGAAGCCTTTCTAAGAGGTACATTAAAGCTGGTTGCCATGGCATCAGCATACCATTGACTTTTGAAATGTGTTGTAATTGTAATGTAAGGTACATCTATATACCAACATTATAACATGGTTTATCAATTCATAATGAGTCAAAATATTTTTTTAATGATGATAACATGTCATTTTTGTGCCAATTTTGCGAAAATATGACAAAAATGGTCTATTTTGGCCAACTTGTAATTTTCAAAAGGTCACAGTTCAAAAACCATTGATCTACGATCAAAGTTGTGATTGACTTTTTTGTTTAAAACACTTATCCCAACAATATAACATACTTTTTATAGTCAATAGCTCATTTTTTTACCATGTTAAATTTAGTTTTTGACTTCCCATTGAAACACATGTGACCTTTGACCCTAAATCGAGGTCTAGGGTCATAACGTGCAACCTACAAACGTGGGATAAGGTAAAATATTGATCAGGCATATATTAGCTTCATTTTAAGCCACATTTCATCTGTGCCCGAGAGGTGGACTACAAGAGTGAAAGATACAGAGCAACGTCCCAGTGTCTATAACCTACAGCTGCAGTTCCCTCTTGAACACGGTGCATCCGATTTGCAGCCACATGCAACTAGTTTCAATAAAAATAGGTGGTGCGACGGAGTTTTGGCCATAATCAGGGACTGGGATACTATTTTCCATTCTCCAACCAAACTTGGATACATCCATCAATGGTGGGTCGGTGCGATCCGCCGCTCTCCATACCATAACTTGGTGACGGGCACGTTTAACATGTTGCCTGGCTGCTTTGTCGGTCGGTGGTAGAGATTTGATTTTTGGTGTGTCAACTTTATTGCTGAAAAGCTCGAATCGCAAACTGTTGAGATTGGATGGTATCTTACCACCATACAACCGGATTATAAACGCCAGACCAGCTTTCAACCATGTATCCTCAGATGATTCTGGATCTGAAAAAGCAGAGATGTCGCAGTCTGGCTTTAGCAGTAGATTTATGGCAGATACCTTGCCCTTGCCGAATGGGTAAGACACCGTATCGCAACCGGAAAATGCATGGGCTGCCAGCAGATTTGTACACTTAACTCTTAACTTCAAGGAAGATACATTGATGTATATTGCCTGACCACTATACATCTTCATATATATCTGTACAGGTGGCCTGTGGATCCAGCAGAAGAAAAAAAGAAGAACAAAGATGTCTGTATCGTCTGCTAACACTTGGATGTGACTTTTCTCCGGAAGGAGTTCAAGAAGATGACTTATTATCTGAACATCTGCTTCCTCATGATTGGTATGTTGAGTCTTCTCCAATCAGTCGCAGATGGTCATTACAGCTGTCAGTATCACAGAGAAACTTGATCAACAACAACATGATCCAGTAGTGTTATTTGGACACAGACGCTTGTTCGAATGTCGCACTATGCATCCCTCTTATACTGGAGCACTGTACTGCGGCGAATGGAATTTATAATTTAGACATGTTTAAAGTAACCAACTATTTATCTACTCTCCAAGTGTAACATACAACTGAACTATGCATTTGATGGTAAAAATGTTTATCTCATCCAAATGGTATCATAATAAATTGAGAAAACAAGAAACAATCAAATAGGCCTATTCGGATTACCTAAATAAATGAGTTTAGTCACCCGAATGATTTGTAATATAGGCATTTACAACTAATATAAAGTGAAGATTAAATCAATTTTACGATTAAAACTTTATCGTTCAGGCTATTTTAAATGGTTGTATACATATTTTTTAGTAACTCTTCATGACCTTAAATGACCTCTAATCGAGTACAGGTATGTATTTTTTCATGAAACACACACCAATGGATAACGGGGGTTATAAGCTTTAATTTGATACCATACATGATATGTTTGTACGTATTCACAAAGCAAACTTAATTTTAAACAATTGTTAAAAGTCTGAAAGGTCAAATGAGGTCATAATATTTTTTGCTCAAGTGTAGAATGTTGGCACCCGGCGGAATTTTAATCTACATACTCTATAGTCGATTCGCAGACATTGGCCGATTTTAGCGATTTACCATTTCAGTAAAGAGGTAACAGAAGCAAAAGAGGGGGAGGCACTCGAATTTAATCGTAATATGCAAGGTTAATACCGTGTCTTCGTGTGATGTACTACTGTGATGTCGTCACCACTGTACCTATAGTGACAGGGAACTTGCGGTTGGATTATCGGCATAACGATAAAGAAATGTATTTGTTATTCAGATAAATTGATGAAGGTATTCAGGTGGTCTCATAGCCAGAAATACTTAAAGTAACGTTTATAATCCGTATCTTGGTTGATATAACTGTTTCCATTTAATTAGGACAAATAACAAAAAGTATATTTTTTTTTCTTCTCTTTTAACCTCTTAGGGTAGTGTAGTCTTTATTTTCTCAACAAGTGTTAACTTATAATATCACGTTAAATAATAATACACATATGTCTACTTTTAAAATATTATTAGTACAATGTGATAACATGCATGTGAAGAAAACTTAATTTAACATAATTTTCAAAAGTATATATAAAAAAATATATATATTGAATTATTTTCCGGGTTTTTTCTCGCAAATAAATACGTAGAACTGTTATTTTCATTTTAATGTTTCCTTTATTCCACGTGCATAATAAAAACGGAAAATAATAAAAAGTATCCACTTAATTATGAATAGGTAAAATGACATACATAATATTTTTCTTTCGAAACCTGTATACGGTCGATGATGGTCGATTTGTTTTTATTGTGGTAACCGCTTCCAAAGGGAACACATTTGAAGCTGCTGGATTAAGTGTTTGGTTGTCGTGATTGTAAAGCTATATGATCAGCCTTATTCATAAAGCCACACTATCATGAATAGCTTTTGATTATGGAGCGCAAATAATCATGATATAATAACATCTATAAAAGTACCGCTGTTTCATCTTTGGTCAAAATGGGTTCCTCTAACGCCCAATGGACGAGGTCCAAAATCGATACCGATGCGCCAGAGTTTATGAATCTACTATAGGCTATCATATAAAGCAATAAAATCGCAGATGTAAGCCATGTCACGGGTAAGGCCAAATATCGGCCTCTGCAACTCGACTAAATTGTTCAAAAGTTGACTAGACCGGAATAAAGCTGTATAATCCTTCAATCCGTCAAGAGGATTTTGTGCTAGGTCAAATGTCCATGCTGCTGTCTAACTTTCGAAATACAATTAATCATATCACAGCCAAATAGTGAAATACCCTAAAGTATTCACACAATCTAGCTAGATGTATGGGGATTATCAAGCTATCCTCTATACCGCATGGATGATTCCGACACCAAAAATGCAACGCCATTTCTCTTAGGGATCGCGAAGCGAATCGACCACTATTACTTCCATGGGTTTGCGAAAATGACGAAATTAGGGTATTTCTAGTTATAGATTGAGATTATTTAATCTTGTCGGACTAAGGAGATATCCCCACTTTGTAGTGGGGTTGTCGATATAATAAGTGGCGAGTTGTGGATGGTTGAGTTGGTGAGTTTTGGGATTTCTTGTGGCGAGTAATGGATTGAGTAAA
Source organism: Ophiura sarsii (assembly GCA_035610835.1). Lineage (NCBI taxonomy): Eukaryota > Metazoa > Echinodermata > Ophiuroidea > Amphilepidida > Ophiuridae > Ophiura > Ophiura sarsii. The sequence continues at coordinate 67,734,400 of CM069441.1, read as the reverse complement.
TATAGCGAGTTATTGAGTGTGTGCAGAGTGAGTTTAATGAGTGAGCGGTAGAGTTATTTTAGTTTCAATGCACCTATACTCCTCTCATTAAAGAACTTTCTTTTCCCTAAATTTTTATTGGTACTCATTCATAAAACATTGGTGATTTTAGGAACTTTCACCAAGTAAACCAATTTACAAATGTTATTTAAGTGAGTTGTTATTAACCCATAACATATGAAATTTATCAAGCGCTGTAGCTTTTTAACTATTAATGTGATGTATGCCCATGGAAAGGAAACGAGTCAGAGAATCCATTTTTGGTATCAAATTTCACCAAAAATGCTGATTCTTAAAATGTTGATAAAAAAAATCCCTTTTTGGGGTCAAAAGTGTTCGGACAAGGTAACAAAATCAGTTGTTGGTAAAAAATGCCGACATTGCACCAAACTCATTTTTAAGGTAAAAAAACAATCACTTTTGGGTCAAAACTTGCGAACTTAAAATGGTTTTAGGTCACGGATATTAAATAAACATGTAAGTCCTGTGTACGTGTTGATTTAATGATATTTCGATAATGGATAACGATGGCCGCGGAGTGCCATTTTAAATAGTATAGAAATTCATGGGCCAACGTTTTAGACTAGTTCAACATGTGACACATGTCATACCTAGATTGTTCTTCCGGCGGTAAATGATCTCATAGGGTATTTTACATTATTGACAAACTCCCCCCCCCCCCCCCCCCCCCCACCCCAACACACACAAATCAACGTTATGGGTTTCCTGTAGGCTATATTTTTAGACGGTGGTGGCGGGCCCCTCTAAATGGTTAGGTTTTGATATTTGGGAAACTAGTATCATACCCACTGTTTACGTCTCAAGTATATCACAGTATACACACACACAAAATTCTTCCTTTACCGTTTCCTGACCTTTGCAGTTAAAACCCGTAAATTAATTAAACTAATTAATCAATTGATTAAATTGATCAATTAATTACTGATATATAAATAAATAAATAAATAAATGAAGCAAGCAAGCAAGCAAGCAAGCAAGCAAGCAAGCAAGCAAGCAAGCAAGCAAGCAAGCAAGCAAGCAAGCAAGCAAGCGAGCAAGCGAGCGAGCGAGCGAGCGAGCGAACAAGTGGGAAGTAAGTGGGAAGTAAGTGGGAAGTAAGTGGGAAGTAAGTGGAGAGTAAGTGGGAAGTCAGTGGGTTCAGTCTGATTTTATCTCGGCATACCATGGTATCTTGTTTCACAGAAAGTAACAAGCCGTTCGTGTTTCCTTTGGGTACATCAAGTGACTATCTAAATTAGCTTATTATTAACTATCGTCGCAATAAGACCACAAACACGATATTTAGGTGAAAACTGAAACAAGATTTTCACTTTAAAACAAAGGACCCACGTGTGATAGAGTTGAAAGTGGAAAATCGTGATTTTTAAAAATCAAAATAGACCTACTTTGAAACCCATCTGGCTATATATAGCTATGTTTGGATACATCTAAATTTGCTTATGTATATGTATATAATTCACATTTTTACTCTTCTAATAAGAATCATACATGCTACTGCATTGACACCACATTCCTACTTACATGTCTTGCTTTATTTTCCTTCTTCTTCTTCTTCTTCTTCCGATAAAGTGCAGAATTCATTATATGAATATAGTCGCACTGCGTATCCCTGGAACCTAGGAATACATAATGAATTTTGTGTACAGGCAACAGACCCGGGATGATCCCCTACTCTTTACGATGAGGTCTGCAACTATTTAACGTGTTCAGGGTGAGCGTCTGAATACACGGGACCAACGGCTTAACGTGAATCTCCGAATCACGGCGACACTAACACTCACTGTGTAGACCTGCACGTTGAACACAGTGAATGGGATAGAGGAGAAATTCTACAATTAAATAGATCATCAGCTAACCACGGAAAGAATATCCGATAACTATACCTAACTGAATTAAGACTTCATTGTAGAATTTCCGACCTAGATAGGAACTTTTTGGGATGTACAAAGAATCCTGGTTTCAAGGCGACTTGAACCCACGATCTTGTGATTGAAAGAATATTCCGGACCGACGATCAGTGCGCTAGACCGCTCGGCCACCTCTACCTTGATCCCCTCTATATTGTCCAACTACCCACCGAAGTATTTATGAACATGCCTTAAGATGTATTGTTGTTGTCATAATAATCAGCTGAAAATAAGACAGTTCACTGTCTGGGTTCCGTGTATTTCCTCACAAAAAAGCATACAATTACAGATTATCAATTAAGAAAAAGAAAAAGGTATTTAAAAACCCCTTTCTTTTTTATGAGAACAAACAAAACTGGTAAGATATGTAGGTTTCGTTTAAAGGTAGATGACCCGATCACATTCCGATTTTCAACTTTAAGTTTTCTATTCTACATGAAAGGTCATCCTTAAAAAAGTCGTGTTCCAAAGTTTGAGTTGCATAGCTCTAATGGTTCTTATTTTACACGCACAAGATGCTGTGAACTGTACCCATTGAGTAGTACACAAACTATATCGGTGGTATACCACCATTCGCGGTAATTCGACGTTATTTCATCGATTTCTCCGTAATTATACCGATTTAGGCCGTCAAACTTCAGTATGATGATGAGAAAAATACGAGCTTTCATATGATATGAAGATCTCCGTATGTTTGAAATAATTCTGTGTTACGAAAATGTGATCGGGTCATCTACCTTTAAGAGGTTGTGTTACAGCAAACTAGTATTCTACGTGTCTCACTATACATGCTATACCAACATTGCCATAAATTGTTATGTGATTCTACTTTTAAATTTTATACCAAACACGTCCAATTCCAACACCCTTCTATTTCTTAATCACTGCTCATCTTCTACAAAAACACCAGCCATATGATATACCACCTTCCAGGCTACTGTTCATTTGAGCGCCCCTTTCCTTTTTAAAGGAATTATTGTTTTTGTTTTCGTTTGTATTATGGAAAATGCGCAATTTCCCAGGTATTTTGGTATGAAACAGAATGATTTAAATTACAATTCCAACGACATTCCACCACATACCAACAATAATGAGACTTGCTTTATTTTCCTTCTACGTGTCTCCAGTGGCGTGCGCAAGATATTGTGAGTGGGGGGTGGGGGGGGGGGGGGGGGGGGCTCTGAGCCAAGAAGGGGATTTACATGGCTGAATTATTCTATATATATATAGAGTAATGTTCACTTGGTGGGTATTTTAAACTGCACTTGTGTGACTTATGAGAAGGGCAGTTTTTGTCTTCCATTTTCAAACGACACTTAGGAAACAGTCATAGGATTATTTCTAACTAAGTTTTATTGTAACCAACCGCATTTAGACGAAGACGAACTGTTGAGAGGGGACTTACTTTCGTTGATGTGTTTAGATACCTCGCCTCATAGAGAATACGGCCCATTACATCTTAGTGTCGCAACCGACACACAAAACCAAAACGATTACATTCTGCACCATGTGCAAGATGCTGTCATCCCGGACACCTCGCCTTAGAGAATACGGCTCATTAGGGGAATATGGGGCAACTGGACCGTGGGGAAGTGGTCCGAAATGAAGGATTTTGTAATGGTATGGGCATACTGCTTTCTTTTGACACGACTTTTGTTGATACTTGACATATATCCTTACCTTCTACAATCCAATACATTTGGAACTTTAGGGTATTTACACATGTGATTTTTCTCCAGATCTTTATTGAAGCCAACTCCTTGAGTGACTGATGAAAATTCACAGATAGTATGGGCGATATATGAAGATGGGTTTTCATGTTTAATGTACTTTATATGATTTACAGATATGCAACAGTAAATGTATACATGCAGTACAGTCGTCTTAAGATTCTAGGTGCATATTGCATTTGATGGGTGCTATATTGTAGTGTGCTTAGGGATTTTCCGAAATCTGATTAAAACCATAGGTTGTGGACTGTGGTTGAAATGACCGTAACTTGGGACATTGGTGGTTTGGTTTTCCGATCAATATTATCATTTAAAGAATGCTTCAACTTAAATCATTATGACGGGTATTCATTTGGTATAGAGTTATTATAGTTTATGAATTTGCAAATAACAAAGTACACCACTTCTTATTTTATCTAAAGACAATCGTCTACTTGTAGGACCCGAACGCCGTAATATTTGCGAATTCAAAGATACTCGCTGGCTACAGAAATCTGTGTAATGGCGAAAAACATAAATGCAGTTTTGCCTTTTTTTCTGAAATGTATTGGAGTTATTGATTGTTATGACAAATGGTGGTATATTTTAAAAACATTTTGGCGTAAAATTTATTACGTCACAGGCGTGTTTGAATAATGTTTCATCTCGACAAAGTGCTACATTTAATGCTATTGAAATGTGAATATAAGATGAATTAATTCACATTCTTTCTAGTTCTTAGACATTTTGGGGCATTTTGGGTCTAATACCACTATTTCTGATATTGAAGGATTACAATATGACATGAAATTGCTTTAGAATGGTTTAAAACCTCGGTATTATGAATTACATCTTTATTATATTTTAAATGGTGTCTGTAAAGGTATTTGCTATGACGAAATATCATGATTTATGTATTTTATCCACTGCTTTTTGTGTATATTAACCGTTGGGTCATCATTGTCATATTGACTAACTTATCCCTGTAACATGAAAAGCTGGCTAAATATCAAGATGGTTTATTATAAATGCTAAATGATGATTATATGAAGTAAATAAAATCATTAAAGAAAGGGGTATATATAGACAAATGTATGGGGCGTCTGAATATCACAACCATGTAACCATTTAACTATAGGTTCATACCGTTTTATCTAAATAAACGTGCAGTCGAAAATTGCGCTTGCTTTGTACACCATTAGTATTACTGGTTTTTACACGTTTACCACGAAAACTGTATAAAACATGGGTTTCATGAGACCTGTATCCTTTTTACACGTTAAATAATATGGAAATGAGTTTGTAAAGAAAATACTGCCTAGTTACCGTGTTGTCAATCAATGATTTCTGTGTATTCTAACCGTTGGAACATATAGGACCAGTTGCCCCAATGATGGGGTCCGTGCCAAGTAAAGTTTTTAGTTAGTGGTAATTGTCCTTTTGTTTGGATATTTTTTAACATTGATTATATGTTATATGTAAACAGTTACATGGGTGATATTTTTATAGCAATTCCATAAATAGCTTTAAGCTTTTATATCATGAAATATGCTTAACCGGACCAGTTGCCCCATCCTCCCCTACATCATAGTATCGCAACCCACACACAAAACCAAAACGACTACATTTTCATCATGTGCAAGATGCTGTCATCCGGTATAGATACCTCGCCTCATAGAGAATACGGCCCATATATTATAGTATCACAACCGACACACAAAACCAAAACGATTACATTTTACACCATGTGCAAGATGCTGTCATCCGGTATAGACACCACGCCTTAGATAATACGGCTCATTACATCTCAAAACTCACCTGAAACACTTGAATTATTACTGCCAAGTGCAGAGAGGAAATCGAATTCAATTTAAAGCAGACAAAAAAACCCGGTATGAGTGGCGAACGCGTAAACTTCACACTCACAAAACTTGTCCAGAGCAAACATAACTTCCAAACGAGAAATTGTATGTTGGCAATAGTTTTCGTGACACAATTGGTCAATCATTCATATAGGAGTACCACTTGTGTAGAAATAAAAAAGAAATACAAAAGTATGCTTACCTGAGACAAGCAAACGAGATACATGTAGCCACAAATTAGGGTGTGGTGTGGTTTTTCAGGAGTGAAAGAAAACTAAACCTCGGATTGCAGTCGAGGAAAACTAGTATGACCCAATATCTTAGGTCCCCAAATAACTATAGGTAGCAGATTAGGGCTTCATGTCCAAAAGCCTTGAACCGGAAAAATTTGTCACCGTTTTTTTTCTTCTTTTCTTTTTTTAATATACATAACGAATGGATAGTTCAACAGTTCAACATGTTCAAGGTTTACTCTAGTGCAGGGGTGGGCAACCTTTTTGAATGAATGGGTCAGATATATGGAGTAAAAAAAGATTTTTAGTCCCTTCATCTGTTGTGATCCAACCCTGAAGATCTGTGGTATTTCAAAAGTTGATCGTTCTATAGTGTTTGTCCAACAAATCAATAGTTTCGATTGTTTAGCGTTTGTTAAATATATCTGTAACAGAAGATTTCATTGACAAAAACAGATATTAACGCCATTTGTCAAATGGAATTGCACATGCCATGCTGCTCACAAATTTGCTATGACGTTGATTTGGGGGTTTGCCAAATATGGTTTGAACATTGAAAGTACGTACAGATAGCAGCATGGTAGGCCTATACTGGTAAAAATAAGTTAGTCATGTTCATTAAGTCAAAATGATGTCTTATACAATATTATAAGATTAATTAGGTGGCAAATAGTCCGAGTACTAGTTATGTGCAATGTCCAACTTATTCGACAGAGAATATTTGGTTCAATTGTGGCAGATGGTGTCTATCTGATGGGTTTTCTTTGCAAAGGAACTCGTCATAGCATTCGAACCTGTTCTACACTCGTCCAAAGAAGTTCCTTGCCACTCAGTAAAGTCCAAATATTTCAAATTAATATTTAATAGAATATATAATTGTATGTCAAAATAAGCAGAAAGTAATCCTCTAGCAGCTTAACATGGAATTTAGACATGATCACTCATGCATGGCAGATCCCATTCACTTGACAATGGCAAGGTCTGTGGAAGAAGATTGCAAAAAAGTGGATAATCCCTCCATTCAAATGTTAATGTGAATGATTGAACACAATATGAACCTTACCATTGCTTAATGAATGTGCTCAGCCATGCATGAATGCGTACATCTTAATTTCATACAGATATGATAGAGAATTATTGTCTGCTTATTTTGACATGCAATTGTTTAATTTATATTAAATATTTATGTGAAATATTTGAACTTCAATGAGTGGCAAGGAACTTCTTTGGAAGAGTGTATAATTTATAGTGCGACGCTTCTAGCGTATAGATATTACTGTTCCTTTCAAGCATTTCAATTGATTTGGTAGCGTAATTTAAAGCTTGCCTCTTACCTTGTGTTCGGTTCCTAAACAGACATGTCTGTTTCTTGAAGTAATCGAGACGATGTGAAGCATCAGATTTAATTCACAAACTCAAATTACGAATCATGCATTGCAAAAGGAAGATTGTGATGATATTTCTACGCAAGGTTTTCCAGCCGCCGTTCCAAAACGAGCGAAAAAGAGGGCGAATTTTCCTCCAAATCGCCCACAGGAGCATGCGATTGGCTAGTATGACTGGATTCTGATTGGCTAAAGAGTCGCGTGCCACACACTTGTCGCGTACCGGCACCACTACTGTCAACCATTAGGGATGGGCGATATACATACACATCCTCACAATTAGGATTTACTCAAATGATTTATATCATTATGAGATATTTGGCTAATTATTCGTCTGTTTCCACAGGAAGACGACTTTCACTGCTTTGATAGGCGTCACTTCAATTTTTCAATCAATCGCACACTGAAACAAGTTGGTGCTACACAACTGGGAGCTTGGTAGTGAAATAATAACACATCCACTTTCAATTGATATACATACGGTAACATAATAATATAAACATATTGTTGTGACGCCGTTTTACTATCTATTCTGGATATTTCAATTCCTTTCATTTAGGCCACGATTGACTGGAACTAGCAACACCGTCGGCCGTGTCGAAAACCGATTTCGATAACTGGCTCCGCTAACACTGACTAATTCCTGTCGACGCATCACGCTGAGAAAGTCATGTTTTAATTTACTCTATTCTAGATTATTTCCACGTGCGGGTTTTCTGATATTTACACAGAAACCCAGATTGCAGCGATGTCACTTTAGTTTGATTTAGTAAAAGATTGCTGGGTGTGCCATGTATGATATCTGAGTAAGTGAACCATTCATTTATTAATAAATAACATTATATATATATATAGTAAACTTAAAAAGCTTGTCCGTTATGATTATTCTGTGTGTTTTGGTCCCCTCTCCGCCTTGCGAGTTATTCCCTAGTCACGTCATAAAAATATCACAAAATATCACGAAATATCCGAAATCTCGTAAAGGCGATTTAAAATAGTTCCCAAGTTGATGAGGGGTTATCTATATTCAGTAAATGGAAATACCAATATGACTGTCTACCACACGGCAGTGTCCCTGACAGTTATTCTAAACTGTCCCTGCACAGAGTCGCCCTCCCTTGACAACCCCGTGTGGACAATCATGTGGGTATTTCCATTGCAGCTTATTGCAACATGTTAACAGCAACGAACGATACAAAGCAGATACCTGAATTTAATCGCAATTTTATTATCACAGTTATCTTACTCATAACCATTATTATTACAGACGGGCGAGTCGGAATGTTCTGGACTCAAATTAATAAAATTAAATATATAACACCATGTGGTTAAAATTTTAAGGGATTTTAAGCCAAACTGTGACTTGAAAGTGGTTACAATTTCAAGCTAACTGTGGTTTGAATTTGTAACCACATTATAAACGATGCACCTCATACGTTAATAAACAATCACATGTATAATAGTCATTGAACATCAGAATTGTTAGGGCATGGAAGAGAGTCGTACTTCCATGATAAGGGGACCTTCATAGTCACTCATGTAGTCCGTATGTAGATTAGATGTATATTCATCTCCTCCTCCTGCTGCTGACCAGCCTAAGAAATGACTTACATTAGCCAAGACATTGTATTATCATTAGAAAATTAGAAAGTTGTTCGTTCTAACCATGCTAACCTTGTAGTGTTTGTCCAACAAATCAGTCATTTTCGATTGTTTAGCGTTTGTTATAAAATATATCTGCAACGAGTTAATTGGCAAAAACAGATAAACGCCATCTGTCAAAATTGAATTGAACATTATATGCCATGCTATTTGCTATGGCGTTGTTTTTTGGGTTTGCCAAATAATTTCTGAACATTGAAAATATCTTACGCAGATCAATTATGTGGAAAATAGTCTTCATATAAACTGGGCTCAAAAAGAAACTTATAATCTTTTATATGATCATATCTTAAAAATATGTCCATCAAAATGAACCAAAATGACACACAGGATTACTTCAATACTCTACTCTAAAAAAATGCACTGGCATGGAACCGCTTGCTGATCACATGTCACAGCCTGGAAATTTCGGCAACATAGTGTTTAAGGCACGTGAAGAAGTCAAAACAAATTGAAATAAAGGTAATTAATGTCAGTTACCCAAACACAGAGCAGAACATTGAACTCTAACCATGGTACTCCTGTTCCCCGAACCTCAATCCAATTGAACAACTGTGTGATATATGAGCTCGGGCGACGTGTTTCGGCAAGGGACAACCCGCCTGTTAATGCACAAACACTCAGAGCAGCTCTACAAGAAGAGTGGAACAATCTCCCCCAAGCTTGCATCAGAAACCTGGTGGATAGCATGCGTAGCAGATGCACTGAATGCTTCCAAGAACATGGTGGACAAACACACTATTGATGTCTGTGTTTGGGTAACTGACACACCCTCATTTCAATTTGTTTTGACTTCTTCACGTGCCTTAAACTCTCGTTGCCGACATTTCCAGGCTGTGACATGCGATACAGCAAGCGGTTCCATGGACCATGTCAGTGCATTTGTCAGTTCTGTCAGTAAGGTAACCATTTGGATATTGACATGTCATTAGAGTAGAATATTGAAGTAATCCTATGTGTCATTTTGGTTCATTTTGATGGACAGATTTTCAAGATATGACCATGTGAAAAATAATAAGTTTCTTTTTGAGCCCAGTTTAATTATATAGTCGTAGTGCTTTTAGTCATATAGATGTATAATCATGATAATATAAGACTAATAACTTATTTTACAGAGAATGTTCTGTTCAATTTTGGCAGATCGTGTCTATCGGTTTCTTTGCAAAGGAACTCTTCATAGCATTCGAGCTTGACCAAAAGGTTTAAATGTTCCTGTAAAAATGTACTTTAGGTCCCAGATTCTGAACTATACTAGTATCGTCCGATACTGGAACACCCAGTAACGTTTGATACTGATACAAAGTCAGTGTTCCAGTATCGGACGATACTGGGACATATAAAATGTACCAGTAGCCCTATCAGGCGATACTAGAACAAAATTATGTACCAGTATCGTTCAATACTGGGACAAATTACACTGGAAGCATGTGTACCAGTATCGCCCGATACTGGAACATAAAACGTTCCAGTATCGCTCGATACTGGAACACAATTTGGTGTTCGGATACTGCTGGAACAGTAAAATCGTACCAGTATCGACCGATACTGGCAACTAGTACGCTTTTTCCTAATGTTCTATTAGCATTTACTAAAATGATTTAATGCCTTGTGAGATATTTTGCTAATTATTCGTCCGTTTCAACAGGAAGACGACTTTCACTGCTACATATCCACAAAGCGTTATGTAATAAGTGAAACGAACATTGTCATCCAAAACATCCAGAGACACCGAATAAACAGAAACCATATTGAAGATGCCGGTAAGTAACTTCAAAATTACTCGTAGAACACAATGATTCAATGAAGCGCTTCACGAATTTGTCATAAGACCGGGAAAACGACCATTTGAATTTCAAAGTCGGGTAAAATTTTCCGGATCGCCTTAAGTAAAAATGAGAAACACTTGACGTCCAAGGAGTTGCATATCATGCCAAGAAACCCGTCGAAACGATCCGGGCGTTTCCTTTGGTTCTGTATGTACTCCTACAACCATATAGCCTACCTGGTGGTGTTTTAAAGATGTGGCCGGATCATGCGAATCGACGGCTTCATGTAGCCATTCCATGGATCATTTCAAGTTAGTCGGGTCCTGATAGCCTCAAGTCGAAATATTATAAGACACAATCGACATCCACGTGGTTAGGGACCGCTCATTATTTCCACCGGAGGGGGGTGGGGGGGGGGGGGGCCGGGAGCCAAAGGCAAACCACCTCAGAAAAGTATATGACCCCCCCTTCCTATCACATAAAAACCATATGACCCCCCCCCTGTGTGATTTACCAAAACCATATGACCCCTCCCCCCCCCCCCACCCCCGACACCTCAAAACCTTGATTTGTTTTCAATATCTTGCTTGTTTTATACAAATATGGAATAAAATATTATATACTCCCGCCTTTTCACTGATTTGCATACAGTCCATACAGTCATATCATATGGAAATCACACTAGAAAAACTTCATGTTGGTGTACACGAAGGCATGTGTTTGCAACATGAAATGTTAATAGTAATCAATGATGCTTGTTTTTAAATGCCCATGAAGTTGGCAAGATATCAAAGGCTGGAGATTTTAGATTGAACCACTTGTAAAATTTAATTCAGTATGGCTCAAAATGTTGCATTGTTGTAATTATTGTTGCAAATTACAGTGGCGTAGCTAGGTTATTCATATTGGGGGCGAGAAATTAAAATGAACCGACAAGATTTGTGATTGAAGAATTGCGCGCATAGCGCGCGAAAATTTTCGACTTATTGTTACTGTTTGAAAATGCAAAACCATATGACCCCCCCTTCCGATAATCTAAAATCATATGACCCCCCCTTTTTGCTCGACCAAAACCATGTGACCCCCCCCCCCCCCCCTCTTTTCTCCCGGCCCCCCCTCCGGTGGAAATAATGAGCGGTCCCTTAAACCGAGCAACGCTCAATCACTTAAGGCCAAGGGGCCAAACTTGTTTGGGTCCTTTCCATTCGTCAATACCACAGATCAAACCCTGCTGACGCTCTCGCTTATAACCCAAACAATGTGACACATATCGCACACCATCCACAGTGCGGTCTCTATTTCTATGCTGGTGACCAAAAACATGTACGCGGCTTCCAATCCGACGCAGTTGTCTCTCCAGCGTTGCGCACCCCGCGTACCTCGTGAAGTTGAATCCGGCCATGGCGCCCTGTCGTCTTGGTGTGTCCAGTTCTGATAGTCCGATTCGGCGACGTTGGGCAGTCATTCGTTCATCATCGCTTTCATCTGTTCTTATGAGATCTTGACGTGGTAGGAAATGACTGAATGAGATAACTGGAGCGTCGTAGACCTTCACTCGGTCTTTGTTTAGATCTGCAAAATATTTTGAAGGTGGGATGTGTGGATAATCTGGCCAGACACACATATGGTTGTCCATCCACAACGACTTTGTTAATTCAATATCTTCTGTGAGTGAGGTTACATACAATGAATCTAGCGAGTCCTCGGGAGTTGCGTACCAAGAGAACAGTGGTACGATCCAGGCATATTCATTATTTTCAACAGATATTTTCTTTGGGTCCGTATGTACTCCTATGTCACTACATGCGGCGATAATTTGGTGAAATTTAAGAATAGAGGTTGCCGGATCTACGGTTTTATCACGTATCCACAGTTCATGATTGCCTGAAGAAAAGAAATGGACAGAGAATAAACAGCTGCTTGAGTGAAAAAGACTTCTTAGAGAAATGTTATGTCATCAATGTGAAATAGAACGTATGGATACAATAATTCTCAAGAGACAAACAGTAAGTGTCTTGACTTGAATGCAACATTTCAATGTCATACCCTGATTGAATGCAACCTTTCAGTGTCATACCGTGATTGAATGCAACCTTTCAGTGTCATACCCTGATTGAATGCAACCTTTCAGTGTCATACCCTGATTGAATGCAACCTTTCAGTGTCATACCCTGATTGAATGTAACCTTTCAGTGTCATACCCTGATTGAATGCAACCTTTCAGTGTCATACCCTGATTGAATGTAACCTTTCAGTGTCATACCCTGATTGAATGCAACCTTTCAGTGTCATACCCTGATTGAATGCAACCTTTCAGTGTCATACCCTGATTGAATGCAACCGTTCAATGTCATACCCTGATTGAATGCAACCTTTCAGTGTCATACCCTGATTGAATGCACCCTTTCAGTGTCATACCCTGATTGAATGCAACCTTTCAGTGTCATACCCTGATTGAATGTAACCTTTCAGTGTCATACCCTGATTGAATGCAACCTTTCAGTGTCATACCCTGATTGAATGCAACCGTTCAATGTCATACCGTGATTGAATGCAACCTTTCAGTGTCATACCCTGATTTAATGCAACCTTTTGGTGTCATACCCTGATTGAATGCAACCGTTCAATGTCATACCGTGATTGAATGCAACCTTTCAGTGTCATACCCTGATTTAATGCAACCTTTTGGTGTCATACCCTGATTTAATGCAACCTGTTGGTGTCATACCCTGATTAAATGCAACCTTTCGGTGTCATACCCTGATTGAATGCAACCTTTTGGTGTCATACCCTGATTGAATGCAACCTTTTGGTGTCATACCCTGATTGAATGCAACCTTTTGGTGTCATACCCTGATTGAATGCAACCTTTCGGTGTCATACCCTGATTGAATGCAACCTTTTGGTGTCATACCCTGATTGAATGCAACCTTTTGGTGTCATACCCTGATTGAATGCAACCTTTTGGTGTCATACCCTGATTGAATGCAACCTTTCGGTGTCATCAAACTCATTACATACATCCACTTAGTGCCATATAAGCTGATTGAATGCAACCATTCAGCATCAATGATACTGATTTGGGTGCAATCATTAGTGTTGATTACACTGATCGAATGCAACCACTCGATGTCATTTACAATCATAGAATGCACAAGACCATTCACTTTCATATACATGCAACCATTCCACATGTTCAGTGTCATAATGTACATTGATAATGTAATCATGATTCAGTGTCATTTGCAGTTATAAAATGCAACCATTCAATGTCATTTGCACAGATTGAAAGCCAACTTTTCAGTGTCATTTTCAGTGATTGGATGCAACCATTCAATGTCATTTGCAGTAATAGAACCATTCAGTGTCATAATTGAATACAACCATTCAATGTCAATGTCATAGGCTATTATACCCTGATTGGTTATAACCATATAAGTGCCAGATACACTGATCGAATGCAATTATTCAATATCATGTACCGTACACTGATGGCCTGAATGTTGCATCTATATGAAACATCTACTTCTCAAGATTACAATGTGTATATCCCATTTATCACCAACCTGGTACAAAGAAAACATCCTTAAATCTCTTCGCCAGTGTCGCTAATGTAGACAGTAACAGGGGTCGTTTGTCCGTCACATCACCAGCTACGATGAGCACATCGTTGCAGTATCTTGTATCGGAAAGAGCCTCGATCCATTGCAGATTCTCCGCGTGGTCTACGTGGATATCAGATATTGCAAAGACACGTGACATGGTCTTCAGTCGTGTGGTTACAGCAGCAGTACTGCAAGTCGAGAATTGAGATAGGAAAACGGACATCATTGATAACACTGTAGAAGGGAGTTAACGGGTATAAGATTGACGATATAATAACCCAGGTATCATAATCTCAACAACTCGTTTAGGAGGAAAGGAGTAATAAATGGGCAGGTTGGGAGCAAAATGAAAATTGGCTAAAAGGTCATGACCTACTTCCTGGTAGTCACCAATAACAGGAAGTAAAAATGTAGATTCACCGGGACTGGTAAGAATACCCCAGCCACTAACTGGCAGGACGGTTTCAAAATGGCTACTAGATGAATGATCTACCCAGTTAGTTAGACCTACCTAATAAGCTCGTTAGCCTTATTAGTAATTACCATACAGTAATTGAATAGGGTGAATGGTGACTGTGGGAATATCGTAAATACTTACAAAATAAAGTGTAAACCCTATCAAATAAATAATTGCTTCTAAATCCTCGTTTTTAATTTACTAGTTGTAGGTTTTTTGAGAGGGCATATGACGTAAATTCCTTTTCCTAAATATGCCTATGATCATTTAAATTAGAATAAATCCCAGTTTTAATTGTATGTAAACACTTTGTTTTATTGTTTGTCTTCATAAAAGTTTAAAAAAAGACCATGGGGACCTCCGGGTCAACGGTCAGTAAGGGGTTAATTGAGGTCAATATATCAAACTTACCTGATTGGTTCAAACTAACTGTTTCGTTTTTCTTAGTAACAAATTAAAAGGTCAATCATGACATACAGGTCAAAGGTCGGTAAGAGGTCGATAGAGGTCAATATATTATATCAAACCTACTCATGTATTCAAAATATAGTATGTGTACAAACAGTTTTTAAAAAGGTTATAGTTGACCTTTCTCTGCGACCTACGGTAGGTCAATGTGTCAAACAAACTCGACTAAGGTCCGTGATCTATGATCACAATTTAGCTCTAGTTACTTCCTGTTATTGGTGACTGACAGGAAGTAGGTCGTGACAGTAGTGTAGTATGTAGGTTTAGAGGAGGGTTTCGGGGCAAAAAATCAGGAGAAAAGTCGGGGGTAAAACTCAGGAGAAAAGGTCAGACTCCGGCCGGGTCATCCGACCCAAACCATGCCCTCTGATTGGTTTCTCCCGAAAGTGGAGGGGTGGGGAGTATTATAAGGAGAAAAAAAACCCCCAAAAAAACCCAAAAAAAAAACCACACCAAAAAACCACCCCCCCAAAAAAACTTAGTAAATAGTACTAGTATACCTGGTGTACCTTAAAGTACTTTACCCGAGTCGCACAAATAAGGTTCAAAGCGCGATAAATGTTAAATTACTGTATTTATTTCTTCATCAAACTCTGCTGCATCCAAGACAATATTTTATACGTATCATAATACTATTTTTGGCGAGTCTGTCCTAGAACTGGAATCGGCCACTCGCGGAAATATAATACTATCACATTCGCCGCTCACGAGCGGCGTATTAAGGCCGTGAGTGACCGATTCCAGTTCTAGTCTGTCCTAGACTGTATCCGTCGCCCCCTGCACCATCGGCCTCATTATCGTTGACGACGCATTGACGCATTTGACGACGCATTGACGCATTTGGCGACGCATTGACGCATTTGACGACGTATTGACGCCGCATTGACGCATTTGACGACGCATTGACGCATTTGACGACGCATTGACGCATTTGACGACGCATTTGATACATTCGAAGCAATATATTGCTTCGAATGCAATGCGTCGTCAAATGCGTCAATGCGTCGTCAAATGCGTCAATGCGTCGTCAAATGCGTAAATGCGTCGTCAAATGCGTCAATGCGTCGTCAAATGCGTCAATGCGTCGTCAAATGCGTCAATATGTCGTCAAATGCGTCAATGCGTCGTCAAATGCGTCAATGCGTCGTCAAATGTGTCAATGCCTATTCAAGCATAACAAGATGGCTTCAGGAACGTTTTTGGGACCATTTTAGTTAAAAAACAGGTTTTTTTTTAGCGCTTCAAACATAGTTTCAATGTGTAATTATTTAAGCATAGCAAGATGGCTTCAGGAAAGTTTTTTGGACCATTTTAGTTTAAAAAAACTGGAATTTTTTCGCACTTGCGTCAATACGTTTTCTGGACCATTTTATATAAAAAAAACAAGATTTTTTGCGCGCTTCGAGCGTTGTACATGTAGCTTTAGTGTAACACTTTTCATCTTTCATTAGTGTCTTTCGATTTTTAGTGTGTTTATGAACCAAGCCAAAATGCATTAAAAAAAATGTAAATATTCATAGCAAGGAGAGCTTTCCTAGGCCATTCAAACATGCTAAACCCCAACAGCTTCAGGGGACTCCGCTCCCTCAACCCCCGCAAAGGACTTCCCCCCTGGACTCAACGCCGGGACCCCACGCCGTAGTGGTGAAGACTAACAAATTTACCGTACCCCATACAAATATACTTCCAATGGCCCTGCCGAACCCACGCCCCCCCCCCCCCCCCCACCCACCAAAGTATTTATGAACACTCCCTTAGAGGAATATAAAATACTATAGTTTTATGCTCCATAGTCCGGCCGTGTATAAATAAAATGGACGCCGGATGGATGGCTCCGGGGGGGGGGGGGGGCTATGATCCCCCTGGAGCCATAACCCATCTATCTATAGGCATACACGGAATGAAGCGCAGGCTATACATATATATGAGTGCATGCCTGCGCCCTATACCAACCTATACTTTTACTGTCAGGTCGGACTATGGCTTAATCAGGGCCCTCAGGGGGACCACTCTGTACACCGGGTTTCCAAGAAAACTCACTGGAATTTGGATCGCCCAATTCCCGCTATGGTAAACTTCCCGGTAAACTTGACGCTCACACTCACCTCAATGGTATTGGTAGACTCACCCTCACAGCTAGCTAGGTAATAACAAGTTTAATATTGTTACGTAGTAAATAATATAGCACATTGCTAATTTATTGATTAGGTCCAATGTTTCGTCCTTACGTCTGTACTGTACTTACATCAGCTTCCCCATCCAGAGTCCCTTTACGTTTAGGTAGACCTGAGGTGCGTGCCTGTATTCTCTCGATATTGATATGACGAGTCGATCATAGCCATAGAGCATTACATTGCGCACTCAGTATTGTAAATTTGCCGCGAGTTTTACATCGTACACACACCATGTATAGGCTACCAACGAGTTGACCTTTAGACTATGCAGACTGTCGATATAATAGAATTTGTTCATTGTATTATAATCATTTTGCACTGGTTTTCCGCATGATGAACTCATGCTGATAGTGATACTGTCCTTGAGCCTCAACATTATCCTGTCGGTGTTTACAATGTAATTTAAATAGAATCAGGGATGGAAATAAGACCCGCCCGCCCGCCCATAGCGGGTAACTTTCGTGTCGGGCGGGTGAAGATGCAAAGGTACCCGTCAGACTGGCGGGTAACATTTTTGAAGCTCAAAGTGTACAGTAAGTTCAGGGTAATTTCATCATCAGACCATGTGTCATGATGATAGAGGAGATCAGGAGATTAAAGAGAGTATTAGTGGATTGATGAACATGATGAATACGAGGAGCTGTTTACGGGCTAGGGTTATACGGTGGAACATCGTACAATAAAGACAAAAACATGGAATTGTAGTTTAAAGTAGTCTTGCTCTTAATTAATAAATGTTTGCTACAAAATATTATTAAAAAACCTTGGGCTGGTGGAATATTTGTCGGGCAGGTAATTTCTGTGAGTTACCTGCCCGACTGGCTATTTGAAAAAAATCTGAAGTTCCACCACTGAATAGAATGTACGATCAACTTCGAGTTCGAGTGAAGGGGAGGGGTGAAGGGCCGGGAGGGGTAGTAGAAGAGCTGGAGGAGGAGCCGGGAGGGGGTTGGAGGCTTGGAGCTGGAGGTGAGGAACCTGCAGAGGCAGAGGAAGAGGAAGATATCGAGAGGTGGTGGCGGCGACGGCACGGAGCCTGGCTTGGGAGCCTGGGGCATGGATATCGATGGAGTCATGGAGGTCTGGCCGGCCCAAGGCCAGCGAAAGAGGTAGCAAAGACTAGAAGGATGAGAAGCCGTGGGAACCGGGAGGAGGAGGAGGAGCCGGGAGAAGGATATAAGAGGATGAGGAGGATGGAATGAAGGATGAGGAGGCGAGCGAGGACCGTGTAGGACACCGTCGGACCGGGTCGAGGACAATCCCCGGGACATTCCGGAACGAGGACAACTCCTTGAGGTGGAGGAAGTTGGAGCCTAGGGGGCGGCGGTGGTGGAGGAGGAATGAGGAGGACTGGAAGAGCTAGGTGCTGAAGAGGCCACGGGAGGAGGTGGAGCCTGGAGCTGGAGGCGGGGTAGGAGGCAGAAGAGGCGAGGAGGCGGCCCGGGGCGAATTTATTAACCGTATACACACACTTTTGGCCAAAGATAAACTCGCGTTTAACTTTAATTTAGACACGAGTTTAGTTAGACACGGTTTAATAAGCTAAAACCGCGTTAGTACGAGATAGTCAAGGTATCCAGCCACTATGTACAATACGTTTGACAGTTGGCAGTGATGGTGGTATATTACTATTAGGTTCGAATCAAATCCCTGTATGTACACATCACTTTTTGCATTGAAATTGAATATCATAGTGGTTAATTGGTGGAGACTCAGCACAAGAAATTAAAGTCGATATTGCCATGCGCTTCTTTTCAACCAACAATTACTATAACTCTTTGGTTTGAGAATCTACAGAAAGTCTGTGAAAACTATAAACAAATATCAATGCAAATAATAAAGCAGTAGCGTATCTCCCGGGGGTCAAGGGGGGGGGGCAGAGTGCCCCGACAGTTTTGACCGGGAAGGCCAGCCCAAACTACCGGGCTAGAAAAAATCGAAGAGAAGGGAAGAAGAGTGAGGGAAGAGAGAAAGAGAAAAGGGGAAAGGAAAGGAAAAGGGGGAAGGATAGGGAAAGAAAGAAAAGAGAGGGGGAGAAAGTAAAGGAAAAGAGAAAGGAAAATAGAGGAAAGGGAGAAGAGGAAGATAAAAGGAAAGAGAAATCTAAGGGGTTTACGTAATTCCCATCTCAATAATAACTTTGTCCCTTGCCCGGTTTGATGATGGGCAATTTAGTATAAAAATGGCAAATTTTATCGCGCTGCGCGCGCACTTGTCCCTGGATTATCATTATAGAAGCCCGTCTGAAGAAAAATGTACCTTAATAATGGCCAAATTCGTGTAACCACTGCAAAATAAATTGGACACCTTTTAAGGATCTGATCACCTCTGACGCTCCTCGGGTGTCAATTGACACCAGAATGAGCGACACTTTCGACACAGTGATTATATGCTTATTGAGAATGCAATGGCTCATACCGACACCTTTTGAGGGTATTTTTTAGATTGATTGTTTGGGGACACCAATTCTAGTGTTAAATGACACTCCAGGAGTGTCATCTGACACTCTAGTAGTGTACGTCCATTATAGTTTTAAATATTTAACGCTGACACCTCTGAGCACCCCCATATGTGTTAACTGACACCCTAATGGTGATAGTTAACGCCTCTAATTGTTAACTGACGCCATTG
The DNA here is from genome assembly GCA_035610835.1 of Ophiura sarsii. NCBI lineage: Eukaryota > Metazoa > Echinodermata > Ophiuroidea > Amphilepidida > Ophiuridae > Ophiura > Ophiura sarsii. The sequence goes on along the minus strand of CM069441.1, from coordinate 67,714,481 downwards.
AGGTGTCTTAATCAACGTCGGTGGACACCTCTCTGGTGTCGATTCATTTGTGTGGTGCCGATTGACACATTTACGGTGTCTAATCTCGAAATTCACACTGCGCGTTTGCACTGTGCACATTCGTCATGACGGTGGATTGAGTTCATGAGTTGATCGAGAAAGCTGCTAGTTGCTCATGATTTTATCCCAGATATACAGCGATTTGGAGATTTAATTGTAAGTTTGCATATAATGACTTGCACTTCAGAACTATTTGACACACGGGTGTGCACCGGCTTCTTTAAAATTAAAGGTATATTATGTGATCTTTCCAGGGAACGCCCTCAACATCGAAAAAAAAATAGAAAGCAGATTTTCTTGCAGATTTACATTTCTGATCATAAATCATGCATACATTCCAAGTTACAGGGCGATACGATTCTTAATTACTTCAAAATCATGGTTTTAGAGTGAAAATAAACTGTCGGAATTCCGACAGTTTATATTTTTCACTCTAAATTCACTCTAAAACCATGATTTTGAGGTAATTAGGAATCGTATCGCTCTGTAACTTGGAATGTATGTATGATTTATGATCGGAAATGTAAATCTGCAAGAAAATCTACTTTCTAAAAAAAATAATGAATAGAGGGCGCTCTCTGGAAAAGATCACATAATATGCCTTTAACACCACGGAATGTAGATTTCGTAAGATTTTATAAATCCATTTTTCTAACAATATTAATTCAAGACATCACTCACACTTAGTGATTGTTCTCAAACCACATACACATGCGTTGTATTAATGAAGTAGTATAGAGAAGTATGCTGCTGCCAATGCATCCTTCTCAACAGACTATTTAGAACTTGCTTGGTTTCTTTGGATCGCCAGTTTTGGGTTCCAAGGTGCTCCCAAAAAGGTGTCTGAGTGACACCTTTAGAGTGTCTTGTGGACTCCTTTGGTGTTGAGAGACCCTTGGACGGGGTCAGGAAACCCACTGTGACTAAAGGTATCAGGGGACACATTTAAGATCCATTAAAGATACCTTTCAGGTGTCCCCTGACACATTTTACAGGTCTGGCACCTTTAAGGTGTCCCTTGACCCTTTCAAGTGTCTCCCAACATTACTTTCGGCGTCAAATTGCACCCAAAAAAATGGGTCCTCAGGCGCTACCAAAAAGGTGTCGAAATCGGTTTGACACCCTAAAGGTGCCATCCTTAACCCCAAAGGAGTCCACAAGACACTCTAAAGGTGTCACTTTGACTCCTTTTTGGTTGCACCTCAGGACCCAAAGCTGGACACCCAAAAAGGTGTATATTGACATCTTTTATTTTTTCAGTGTGCAACGTCATTCGCTGGAATAAACAACCCAGCTGCGCAATTTTTTACTTAAAATGGTCGAACTGACTGGTGTTCACCGGGGGAAAATACCCGGCCTTTCCCCCCCCCCCCCCCCCCCCCCTCCCCCGAAAAAATACCCCAGATACGCCACTGATATAAAGGATAATTTTAATATTAAAGGGACACAATGTCGTGTTGATTTGTTTTTAATTTTAATTAATTTACTTCAGAATTCAAGATGAACATTAAAAATTGCCATATTGTTGTTTCTGCCAAAAAAACACCAAGCAAAACTTGATTAAAACAATGATTTAAATATGTTGGAATACCACCCTTAACCATGTAAAATGCTGGTTGCGGCTCTACCAGCATTTTTGCGGCTCTACCAGCATTCTCCTTATAGGTGTAAGTTCATACATGTAATACAACTGTAAAAATATACAAATCCCAGTTTTTATCGTATATTTTTGTAATTGAGGGCGCTGCCTCCTCCACATCTCTTAATGCCCCTTTAAGATAAAACATAATAAAATTATAAGTTTGGAGGTACATTAATATATGGCCATACTTAAATACGGTATGTTGTTTGATTGAAGCAAGTCAATGCCTTGCTTGAAGGCATGCTTGATTGAAAATTGGAAGGTTCAATTAAAAACTGTTTGTGTGAAAATGGCTTCAGATTATATTATAAAGGGGCAAAAAAAAGATGAGCCCCCCCCCCCCCCCTAAAATTCGATCACGTTTGTGTGCATAACTCCACACACAAACGTACGTTTTGAAAGATTGAAACGTTTATGAAAGGGGCCTAACGCTTGGCTACCAATCAAAAGTTTTCATTTTTCAATAGCATGTTCACTTCTTCCAAAACATTCACATATCCCCAAAATGATTTTTTTTTTCAGAAAAAGTTGCACTTTTCAAAATCTTATGCAAGAAAGTTTCAAAAATGAGTCCAGTGCTGTTTAAAATTAATTTCAATTGTCTTTATTTTCAATTAAAAGAAAGTCTAGGCCTATTCTTCTTTAGCTGGTCCTTATTTGAAATTAAAAATAAAATGCATGCATGACTCGCCAATAGTGTTCACCATTCACATCAATAACTTCCCTGTATCATTGAAAAGTGCCACTTTTCGTAAAACATCATTTTTTGGGAAATGTGACTGTTTTGGGAAAAGTAAACATGGTATTGATTGAAAAGGGAAAACTTTGTGTGGGTAGCCAAGGGTTTTCTCTTTTTGAAAACATAATTTTTGTGAAATGTGACTATTTTGGGAAAGTAATAATGATGATATTGAAATTGAGAAACTTTCTATGGGTTGCCAAGTGTTTTTGCTTTTCATAAGTGTTTCAATCTCTCAAACCGTCTGTGTGTGTAGAGTTTAATGTAAACAAACGTGATCAAATTTTAGGAGGGGGGACTTACTTTTTGTTACCCCTTTATTTGAAAATAGGATAAAACATGTTATTGTATGTTGACCTACATTTCAATCACAAAGCTATTCTAATATAAAGAGCTTGAACACGGTCTAGTCATTCATTTCTGTATGTGTCCTGATTAAATATCATTAGGGGCGGTCATTTTCATTGGAAGGGGCGGTCCCAAAAAAACGAAAGCGATTCATTTTATGACGCCCCGCCCCTTACTCAGAATTTTATTATTTTATGACCCCCAAACACACACAGATCTGTAGGCCTACAGTTGATGAGGAAGCAAACTAAAATGTTGCTTTGACACCCCCCTTCCCCCATACATGATATTAATTTTATAAGTTAAACCATTTGGAACGGTAGTTGCTTTTTTATGTAAAAAACTATGACCCCCCCCCCCCCCCCCCCCCCCCAGGATATTTGGGACACCCCCCACCCCCTTAAGAACGAAAATGACAGCCGCCCCTTATATTTAGGTTTATAAATGTGTGATGACAATTGGTAATTGCTCTGCCTGTACTTACATTTATGAGGGGTTATCGTTAAAACTGGCTAATACAATTATTTATTGGAGTATAGGTATAGTGTATTTTGGTATTTGATAGTAGGTCTGCAATATAAATATTATCACCGCCCCGCCCCCTTTTTATACGAACACCATCTCTATAGTGTGTTCAATTCAATACCAGACTTTGTATAATTGAGGCTAGCGGCTGAGTGACTCTGTGAACAATCTATAAACATCTATGCGAAAGTAGCGAAAGTGCGTTATTTACATCATTATCGATTGTTCGATTTTGTATTTAGGGTTGACCATTTTAGCCCGAGAATAACTTTATTATTTCTATTTTACTACTCATGTTTACGCAATGCTGTGGTCAATCTATAACTATGAAAATAGTAGCCTATTGCTTTCGTTGAAATATTAAATAATGGTATGTGCAGACTTAAATAGTTTGATTATAAAAGTTATTTATATTAAAGACTCCGATTCTTCTACACACCTCACAGACTAAGAAAATGGAAAGTTCCACATAAATAAGGTTGAGAGGTCAGGTCAAGAATGACGTCATAAAATCGCCGACATCTTGCACTTTACAGGTGCTTTACGGTGAAAAAATGAACCTGATATTCTAGCCTTTTAATTGTTAAATAGCAGGGAGAAATAAAATTCCAAATCATAAATAAATAAAGTGGGACATGTCTGATTTGTTCAGGTCTGCACTAGGCTACCTTAGTGGTAGCCAAGGGGACAGGGGCAATGATTTTGTCGGACAGACGGTGGAATTGGGCGATGAAAAACTTCGAGTAAAACGAGTGATTGCTGAAGGTAAGCTTATTTTTTAGGATGTCAAAAGATTGCCAATCAAATAACTTGCCCATGCATAATGCAATTGGTATCTCGTACTGAAACTTATATTCATGACAAGACGTTAAAGGCAACATGCAGTGCAGGTCCCCCAGAATATTCCTCCTAGGCCAATCTTAATCATGTTTTCTAGGCCAGGACATACAGGAGGGACATAACATGACATCAGGGATACTATTAACTTTGGGATAGGAAAGTAGTATACCAACGTACGTAACGAAAACGGACCTTTTGCATATTTGAATAAATTATAGTAATCCGTCTGGAATGCGTCGGTGACCGGCGTTTAACGCGTTTAACAATGTTTAACCAGGTTTAACGGCAGGTTAAACGGCATGTTAGTCAGCATAGGTTTGGGGGCGCTGTAGATTTAAACAGACGACGGTGGCCACGCGAAACCTAAATTTTGAATTCGTAGTGAATAACACGTAATCGCGAATTTTAAACTATCATTTTGACAAATACATCATAATTAAAAGGATTTTTATCGTTAACCGGGCGATGACTGTTAAAAATAATTCAAAATGGTGCACTCCCGTTGCCAAATTGGGTCGTCTGAGAGACGCGTGGCCAGCGTTGCGTCGTCTGCTACAATCATCACGCCTGATCGGTATAGCGCCCCCAATTCTATGCTGACTAAGTTCAATTTAAAAGTGGACCCGATCGGCAAGCTCAGTGACATACCCCTGATGACATACAGGAGGGACGCAATTATACTTTATAAACGAAAAAACGGGATCCAGCAGCACATTTTGTGTGCCATATCCCGGCTTAATTGTTGGCTAAAGTATATGTATTTCTATCACGCATATTCATATACCGTCGATATCCTTGCATTTCCATAAATATGAAAGACATTCTGGTTATGAACCCTAACCCATAACTGGATAAAACCTTATCGTAAAGAGTAGGGGATCATCCCGGGTCTGTTACCTGTCACAAAAACTCATGTCCCTAGGTTCCAGGGGCCGTGGCATCATGGAACTGTATAGTATACACTATACACTATGTTCTGTAGCCATGTATCAGTGATGATGATGATGACTGGGGGGGGGGAGGTTGTAGCAATAAAGCTTTACAGGGGGAAACACAGAACAAGTAATGGCACAATTTGCGTTTCAACGTGGTAGGGGGCTCAATAAGCCGTAACCCATTTGGGATGGGGGTGTTTGTATAGCAATAATTTAATAAAGCTAACGGGATGCACGGGACAAATAATGACACTAATGGTGTGTGCAGAGGGCGCTGAAAGTGTTCGTTTACATGTACATCATATTCATGTAAGAGGGTTTATCCCACCGCTGCCACCAATATTGTAAGAGGGTTTATTTTGATAATACCGCCTACACAGTAACGTTGAGCCGAGTTAAATTAAAAGACTAATAATAAAACTCAGGATGCAGAAGTGTTGCTGTCGAACATAATTGTCGAAGGTGTGGTGCGGTCAATAAGCAAGAGTCAAGAGAGAGAGACTAAATCCTGCATGGGCCTTTTAACTCTCATAGCTCAGGAGGGGGTGTTGACCAGGGCTGTCAACTCTCCCGCATTAGGCGGGAGTCTCCCGCATAGACACTCTTTCTCCCGCACTCCCGCATAGCATATATAAACTCCCGCCTAAAAAATAAGTCAAATAAAAAAGGGAAAGAAAAGAAAAGGGAAAGAAAAGAAAAGGGAAAGAAAAGAAAAGGGAAAGAAAAGAAAAGGGAAAGAAAAGAAAAGGGAAAGAAAAGAAAAAGGAAAGAAAAGAAAAGGGAAAGAAGAGAGGAAAGGAAAACAGATGTCTATCGGTATATTGAAAAGGCCTAGTTGCACCCACTTGGGATATCAGTGGCGTGTCCAAATGAGGTGGGGGGGGGGGGGGTGGCTGATATAATCCAGCTTGGATGGGCATGCACCCCTTAGAAATTGACAGATAGACATTGCATGGGTTTATATATTTAATTCTATCAAATTTCAAGGCTTCAGTCGAAGGAATCGAAACCATATTCTTTACAAATATTATGAATGAGTACGTATGCAAGAACATTTATATTCGTGTGCTATGCGTGCATATGTCCAGAAATATCATTCTAAAAGCCCATTTCAAACCAAAATACACATTAATTATAGCCAGAACTGAGTATATAGGAAAAAAAATTCATTTTCGCTCATGTTTTCCGGAAACAGGTAACCCGGAACTAAATTCATTCGGGTGGGGTTGAGATTATACTTATTCGGAGGAAATTAAGAGGTTTTTAGTAAAATTCTTTCGTCAAGCGGGGAAATCAAAACCCAATTCGTCGAAAATAGTATGGAAAATCATGGTCGGAAAATAAATAAATAACGAACCTAAAGAGAGGGGTCATATATATAGCTTTTTGGGGAACCATTTTCATATTTCGTTCTAAAAACGCTTAAAAAACCCAAAAGAACCGTTCAAATACGCAAAAAATTCTGCTCGCTACGCTCGCATCATATAACTTAACTGTTTCAGTTTTAATCAATCGGGATAATTTTTTCGCAATTCATTTTGGGGGTCAGGGTTCTGACCAAATATGTCTGATTGAGTCGTGGGCCAAAGAGGTTAGGAACCAATGATCTATACTACTTAAATCAAGAAGAAAAAAATCATCTTTTTGCACAACTTCCTTTTTCTCGCATAGCCTATAATGAAATAGCTGTCGAACTTAGATAAAAAGCCAATATTGATTGGAAATTATGGCATTTCAATAGAAAATCGGTCAAAAGTACACACCAAATTGCCCAAATGGGTTCGAGAATTGATTTTTATCTTCAAAATTATGAGGGCGGCACATCCCCCCTCAGACTCCCCCCTGTCCGCGTTAGTTACCGCGGAGGGCGGTGCTTTGCACCTCTTTGGTTACTCACAATAGTTACCCACTATTTCAGTTTTTTTAACCTTGATTTTTCCCCCACCCCTAAATACAAATAACCTGGCACCGCCCCTGGCTGTAGGCCTACCTTTTGGACTGTGCGATTTTTTTGGACTGTGCGATTTTTTTGGACCGTGCGATTTGTTTTGACTCTCCCTCCCAGCGAATCCCAAAAGTTGACAGCCCTGGTGTTGACTGTTGACTTGACATTGCCCAATTAAATGTAATTAAATGTATTTAAATAATATGCACAAAACATACTCGGGTGAAAAACACCTGTGTGAGATCTTTTAAGATTTGGATTCTACCGCGTAAACATGTTACTTAATAGTTATAAAGGGACACTTCTTGCTTCTCACACGCAGGTATCACCAAGCGGTGGGAAAAGTATTCATTTTGTGAGCACAGATAAATATTAGTCTCATAATTTGCGGCAATTTGGAACTGATCAAACTATAACACAGGTTCGTTACGGTGTGTGACGCATGGTGGCCGCCGTGTAGCCGATCAGTGTTGCATACATACTTGCCACGTCAAGCAGCTTTAGTAACGACCACACATAGCAACCCAGGATCATTGTATGAAAACCATTTTTCGTATATTGCAGGCTTTCTCAACTGGCGGTGCGGGCTACTTCTACTTGTTGCGCATCAAGGCATCTTAAGTGGCGCGAGAGTGGTTAAAAAAAATTTAAAAAGTATAAAGAAATAATATCATGATATCATGATATAGCCAGATTTCATAGGCCTACTAAAATCAACCACTGACTGGACCCCAAGTGGAGCTTCAACAAGTTGGTTACTAAAATGTGGAGCATCAGTAAATCTAGTTGAGAAAGCTTGGCCTATTGGATAAAATCAACAATTTGTCTAAATTTAGTAAGTTAAAGTCGCCCATGCCCCCCCCCCCCCCCCCCCCCCCCCCCCCCCCGCCCATGTAGCAACCTCACCACCTCCTTACTGTCTCTGCAGCAGCCCCATCAACGGCGGTAGAAGACATAAAACATAGCAATCGACCTATTTTGTTGTTATTTCCATAGTAATTGAATATTTTGCAAAAAATAATGTCAGATGGTTCAATGGCAATATGTACCCAATCAATGTACTACCAAAAATCAGAGTTAAAAGTCAAGGCATCTCTGAGAACACTCACGGGCAAGGTTTAAGATTAGATTTAAAATTGGCCATAATCCCGGTGATAATTGAAACTGAAAAGATTTGTCGTAAAATACATGTACACAGAAAAATACATCCCTAGTAAAAATGTGTGTGATATTTCATATTTTATGATTTTTGGGATACAAAAAGATTCCCCAGCCTTAAATTCTTTTGTAAAAGGATGATTGTTCTTGTAAGTTTGAGGGATAAAACTGGTTCTAACTAAACTCTAGGCAGTTATAGGTTTGACTATGTGGCACATCTTCTCCAAGACAGTAGAGTAGACCTATCATCAGTCATTTAAAAAAAAAATGGATGTTTAGGTGCAGAACTTGTTTAGCCACAGTGCTAGATTCCATTTAGATTCATGCAAATGATTTGGCGAGAATCTATGGATTCTCCAGTCCTCCAGTTATCTACGAGAATCAACTAGAATTCTCACAATTTTACCGTAGGGAATCTACATGTATGAGAAAATGGATTCACAGATTCTCCTCAAATTTCTGACCCTGAAGCAGGGATGGGGCGATCTAAATTTAAGTTTTTCTTGGAAAATTAAAATAGGTTTAGCCATTTTACCAAGGAATTTACATTCTTGGAAAATTAAAGATGAATATATAAAGCTAAGTATAAGACCAGTTTATGTCAGAAAAGTAGAGAAATATTCATGAAAATATGAACCAGTTGAATATTTTTTATAGCACTATAGAGATGTGACAGAGCTAGAGTAATATCAGATTGAGGTGGCTGTGTCAGGCAAAACAAAGTCAAGCCTGGTGGTGTATGCATGTACTGTGAGTTTTCTGCCAATCCCTGAATGTATGATTACAGATTAATCAATCAAAATTGCCTATGACATGTATTTTGACTCTTACGTGGCAAAAAAAACCACCCTGTTGTAAGGGGCAAACAGACCTGACAGGTCAGTCGGTCCAGGCCGGTGCCACTGTACACAGATTCCCATTGCCGACATTGAAGCCTCTAATGTTTAACGCCATCGATTTACAAGGTACATTTATTCTATTGGGTTGACGCAAAAGGTACATCGCGCAGACATTGCGCTACATCGAACGTCTCAATGTCCCTTATAAGGACTTTTGTGCTGTCAATCATGGCGTTGTCAATATAGCGCCCCCATTTTGCAAGGTACATTTTGCGAAATCACGCCCATATATGCGGATGCCCAGGCTTCATTTTTACAATTCGAATAGCCTCTCCCATTACTATTAAACTCCCTGGTCAGTCAGGCTTTTGTTTTTCCTTATTTTCCTAGGTGGATAGCCATATGGTTGTTGAGTGGAAGTGATTTAAAAAACTGTCAAAGAAAATACATATTATTTTATTTTTTATATATATTCTAGGGGGATTTGCATTTGTTTTCGTTGCTACGGACATTGCTACAGGAAAAGACTATGCCCTTAAGGTAAGATGATATCAATTAATGTAATAGATAATGACAACGAATGAATACAATCAAGGATTGCTGTGCCTCCCATTTCTTGGTGTCGGTACTCGGTGTGTAATCAGGCTTTTGGAATGGTGGACCTAAAATTATTGTTATTGATAAAAAGGTGGTACATGCGTAAATATGGGGTCATTTTAAAAGATGTTTTGTGTCAGAGAATCAGCGATACCTTTCCCAGTACTAAATGTATGTCGAATTATGGTCTCCCCACTAGACCCCACCTGAAATAACAAAACTGATTTGCAATGCAGGGATTTTAACTGTCATTTATTGCAAAATTACACTATAATTAACACAATTTTTCAATGTTCCATAACCCTAACCCCACTAGACCATACAAAATCATCCAAAATAAAACTATCTCCACGCGCGTGCTGCTGCATTGGCTCGATTACGTCACCTACCGCAGGCATATGTGGCCACGAAGTTTGTGGCCGCATGTGCGCTGGGGAGTTAGCTCAGTTGATAGGGGCACAGACTTGGGTGCGAATGGTCCCGGGATCGACTCCCGGGGGGTGCTCGGCGATTTTTCGGGTTAAAAAAATGGTACTTTTTCCCCCTCCCCCCGATACACGCAAAAACATAGCCGTGGGAGTTAGGGTTAATGTAGGCCTACATGTTTGTCCCCAAGATAAGCAAAAAGGATTGTCTTCTAGTACCTATTTTAAAAAGATGGTTTAATTGAGAGGGAGTTGCCATTATTTGAGCAAATCTGAACACTCACTCCCAGTGGGCAAAATTGGTTGTAATGACGTCAAAACAACCTTGTCATATGTTGCACTTTGGTTGTGGCTTGGTTGTAATGAACATTTTTACAACATCTTGTTAATGTTTTTAACAATTAACGTTGTACCGATGTTTTTTTTTATTAAGTTTGTTTTGCTATCAATTGAATTTAAGAAAGTTGTGAAGATGTTGTAAATACATATGTTACTATACTTACGTTAGAGTGATGTGGTAAAAACTTCCATATAAGACATTCAAACACCATACTGTTTTGCCCACTGGAACTAGTCGCAGTCATAATGCTATGGACAAAATTCAAGCTATTTCACACGAGCATATTTTGTTGTTGTTCCCGGAGCTGCTTTCCAAATGCTTGAAATGCGCGAGCAACTGTGCATGTGAGACACATGTTCATTTTTTGAAAGCATCTGGTCCACTCTTCAGGCTTTACACAGATGCGTGAATATGCACGTACGCACGCATTGGTGGAATTTTGTCCATAGCATTATGACGCTGACAAGCATGACTAAGACAAATTGGAACACTCAGTCACTATATAAGAAAACAGACATGAATAGCATTGTATGCAAGAAACCACCAAATGTTGGAGCATTTAATGAAACACAACTGAAGTACCGTATTATCCCTATTAAGCGCCCATGCCCTTATAAGCACCCACCCCGGTTTTTCTCAATGACTACATGTACCATACCTTATATAAGCTCCCACCTTTTCAATTTCCGTAGCACTGTACAACAACATTTTTCGCCACGGCGTCCTTCAGTAAAGCAGTACCAGTAAGTCAGTAAGCCTGGTTCGATCGCAGCCCGCTCTCCCCGATGTGAGCCGCCATCTTTGTTTTTTATTCATGGCTTAAATACATCGCGCGTGCTCAAAACTACCGAGAATAAACGAAGTTTTTGGAAGGGCACTTGAAGCTTGTCGGAACATTGACGTCATGTAATGTGGCCACAGTGAGACCACTGCCACGCCGCAATGTTAATTTTTCCCAAACATTTTAAACAGTTTACTTTTCGATCGCACATGGTTTCCGCTAGTGCAATCTTGCTGAATTCGACAGTGTTTACGATAAATGAGTTTAAAAGGTAACTTAATAAGCGCCCACCCAATATGACTTTGCTACCCCCTGGACGCTTAATAGGGATAATACGGTACTTGTACTGTGAGACATTTAACTACATAAAGTGTAGCAATTACACCTAATGTATGGAGTATAATTGTATAGTGTATACTATCATTTAATTGGACATTTACAACAAGCAGTACATGATAAGAACTCCCCCCCCCCCCCCCCCCCCGACCCCTCCAAATTATATTTTCACCCGTCATTTTGGGAATTTTTGCAAGCTCAGTTGTGAAATCAGACCCCCCAACTTTTGGACCTGTACCCTATGGTCGCTATATGGCAAAATATTTTTCATCCCCCGCCCCCTATTTTTGTATTCTTTGCATGCTCGGGGTGAAAAAATAAGATTGCCCCTGCTTGGGACAGCACATTTATGGCTGCTATTGAAATGATCTATGTCAGTTATGGTATACTCTATTTGGCGTCCTCTAGACAGTGACGTAACTTAACAGGCGCAGCTTTTATGTAAGCTTCGGGATTTCCCGTGATCGCGGAATTCACGGCATGAATCACGGTTTTCATGCTAAATCACGGATTTTGTAAAATGTACCGTGAAATCGCGGAATTGCTGTAAATTGTACCGCGAAATCGCGGAATTCCTATTTCAGTTGCGGTAATTGTCCGACATGCCGATTTACAGTACGGTCTTGTTGAATAACAAAAGAACATTTTCTGAATTCCTATTGAAATATTTCCTTTCAAGACGATATCGACGCACAATTGTGTACAGTCATGACAGTGCATTCATCTCTAGGCCTACTTGAAACGACTGATTGAAGTTCAATTGACAGATGATTTATAATATCGAATTTATTTGAATGAGATAAACAAGACCGTATTCTTCTAAAGAGTAAGGTAGGCCTACTTCAAACCCATCTTCAAAAGAAGCTTAGAGATTGTTTACATCCGCCACCCTCTTCAGAAAGTTTGTTAGTCGATACAAAAGTTAATCCAGCGCGTTCAATGGGTGATTATTGATTCAAGACCCTTTTCTAAAGACACAGAAAATGAAGAGCATGATGACTCACTCGTTTCGTTTTGTCATCAAACAACATCAAACAACATCATATCGTCATCATTCATATTTGCATTGCATTGTATTACAAGAGACTGAATACAATAGCTTTCAATGGCTTGCGCTGCGTGTTGTTGTCAATTTGACTTTTCCCCACGTGCGCTGAATATTCATCAGCATTAGCACCTCATGCATTATTCATGAAGTACATGTACGAATGCGCCTTCGTATACATTGTTAATGGGCATGTACATGTACATGACTCGAAGGCGTGTTTAATTTCACGATGTCAGGAAAAAACATTACGTCACCAGATTAACCTAATTATCAGGGTTTAATATTCACGAGATGGTATTGTTTGTTTGTTTGTTAAAACGGATACTGTTGTATTAAAAATGGGGGAAATCAAACAGTTACACAGCAAGCAATAAACTTGGACGGAGATAATAATTATATAGAAAGTTATCAATATATGAAAACAATAATGACTGTAAATGACCAGAAATTAATAATAAAAATGTTATAATTACTGATGACATCAGGGGATGCGCGTGCGTATGTTAAAAATTACAATCCTTTCCACGTGCGTTGGGAAAATCTAAACAAGGACAAGGTAGTGTGAGAAAATAATAAAATCTTGTTTTGTTGAATATGTTTTCCAAAATGTTGAACAACAACAGCATTGATACTAGTTTAAACACTGTGTAAAACAATTTATGACGCATTTAGCATGAAAATTAAGTTATATTAATACTTTCACGGTTTGTTTTGTAACGAAACTGCGCATCAACTCAACGTTTAAAAAAATCAAACCACGCCGCATGTATAAATGATTTTACTTAAAAAACGTAAAATGAAAAATATTTAAATTTGTATTTTTGGGCTATATTTGTACAAAAGGTTGCGCAAAACAGCTCTATTATTAATTTTAACATTGTACCAAACATTTTGTCTGCATTTAGTACGAAAAATATAGATTTTATTACTACTTTCATTCGGAATTTCTAACAAAACGTGTACATCAACGCAGCTACGGGCTGTCTTTAGTAATGGCAAAAATGAGACAGAAAGGCCACCTAGGCCGTCGGGAATTGGTAGTTGTTTACGGTGGCTTTTGAATGCCTTAAAATATGACCACTCCGCTCCGTAAATCATGGAATTTCGCACGGTTTTTTCTTGAAATCTCAATAATCACGGTAAATCACGGTTTTCACAAAAACTGCCCACGGTTTTCACCTTAAAAATTCACGGGAAATCCCGAACCTTACTTTTATGCATGCGTATGTATCGTCCGTCTTTCAATGCTCGTGTGTAAACGCAAGCGCCTCGATTAGGCGTGGGCGTTATATGCTGCAATAAGTAGAATACGCAGTTATGTCACTGTCTCGTGATGAATAAATAGACTATAGTGAAACCTTTAGGCGGAGTACTATAATAATGACAACCTTTGCCTTTCTTGTTAATTGACAAATTTCTTGTTTCTTTCAGCGTTTACTTGCCAATGATGATGACAAATCTCAAGCCATCATTCAGGAAATTACTTTCCTCGTATCCTTATTAATTATACATTACAAACGTAATCAAGTATTGGTTTCTAATATTTTGTGGATGTTAAATTCATGGTTGGACTGACTGTACATATGTGATATCATTTTGATTGCAAAAAAGCATTCATTCCTAACAAACAGCAGCATTACATACCATGTCATAATGCAAAACAAACATTGTTTCTTTTTGATAATAATTAATCTTTCCCTCGTGATGGTCGAGAATGAAAAATTCATTCCTAAACTCCAGACAGACGCTCTACCAACTGAGCTATTGAGGCAATTTATCGAAGCGTAAGAAATACATCTAAAGGCTTAGGGTTCAACTACTTATTTCTCCAACCTCTCATAGCGACAAGCATGACGGAGAAATAATATTAATTCTATTAAATTAAACATGAAATCAAAGCTTCTTGTTTCACATGGTGGAAGTGATGATACCAATTGCCTCAATATCTCAGCTTCATTTCTCAACCACCATGAGGGAAAGATTAATTATTATCGTCACTTCCACCTCGTCAACTAAGTAGCTTTTATTTCATTTTTTTTTAAAGGACTATTTTTTAATTAAAATGTATTCACAACTGATTAGAGCTTTCATTTTGGAATCAGTAATGACTGGATTAAATGATAAATCGTTATTAAGGGGTTAGGTGAAATCTCAGATCATATTTTATTGCATATATTCTGATGGAGTATTTTTGTTCATGGGACAACTTCAGAACTACCATTTCATGTGTACCATTAAGTTTTGGTGCATATTTCTTTAAATACTTGCCAAAATTACATTGAAAATGATATGTAGTGAAGTTTGATATTGTTTGAACACAATATCATTTCAACTTGACCTCTACGAAACTTTTGTCTGATTTTAAATGAGGATTCCTTAACCACTGATCACAGAAAAAGCTATCTGGCCACCCCAATGTTGTCCAGTTCCTGTCGGCAGCATCCATCAGTAAGGATGAGTCGGACCATGGTCAAGCAGAGTTCTTGCTCCTCATGGAGCTCTGTGAAAACGGTCAGTTAGTGGACGCCATTAGATCACTGCCCTCTCCAGCCACCTGTGACGAGGTTCTGCAGGTATTCTATCAGACGTGTCGTGGCGTGCAGCACATGCACAAACAGAAACCACCGATTGCACATAGGGATCTCAAGGTATGTTTCACTGATAAGTTGAAATGACAACAAAGCAAAATATGAATCATGTTCAGCAATTTCACTGGGTAAAATTCTTGAGGGTGGAAAACTCAAGAGATGGCCAAAATGTGTGCTGGAGTGCTGTTTTAAATCATTTTCACTCTTGATTTAATTTTGCAAGGGTTCAATTAAATGAAAATCAAAAGTGAAGAGTATTATTCATCCTTTGTATGGGCGAGTGAAAACACTGATGTTATTGTTGTTTCACAACAAAACATCAACTACATCAACCCTTATGTCAATTTTTGTTAACTAAAATCTGAGAAGCAATATTAACACATTAATTATCTGTCATCAACCCATAAACTGCTGTTGTTATCAACTTGGATTGTGTACATCTTCCCTGGAACAGTGACATAGGTGCATATGCATATTCCAGCATTTAGCTGATGTGTGATATAAAAGCTTATGCCTAATTTCAGGAAAATTGCCATTCCATGTAATATGTTAATCCTGGCATTTTAACCTCAAACCTGTACTAACACTAGAGTAAACACCGTTGTCATGGTACAGAGGGATGCAATTTAATCATGTGTATCTACAAGATCTTTCATACAGTTTTAGAAATTTGATGGTACCAATTCTGTTGGTTCAAGGTTTATTTCTGGGTTTGTGGCAAGAATCCACAAATATTGCCACCAAATATTGAAATATTTGCAGTGATTTCTCTGATTTCTATTTTAAACAAGGCCTCTTGGAACATTTGGTTTTTTTCTTCATATATCTGTACTTGTTTTGTTTAACTACAGTTAGAGAATTTGCTCATCAGTTCTAAAGGTGTGGTCAAACTATGCGACTTTGGAAGCGCCACAGCCAAGTCTTATGAACCAGACGACACATGGAGCTCGCTGAAGAGAAGTCTTTTGGAAGATGAGGTAGGATTATCGATCGTTGAGCAGATTTATGATGCTAAAATATGGGTCAAAAGAAATTCTAGCCATGCAGCCCAGGAGTCATCGTTTTGTGTATGAATGTAATATTAAAGTTTTCATTGGCTACTAATAAGTCAACCAATTAGAGACCAGCAATGTCATAAGGTAAAATAAGTGAAGATGAAAACCAAACTTGTTGTTCAATCAGCATAGTGTTTAATACAGGTACAAGAGCAGTATAATATCCAGCGTTTTTCACTCTGGGCAGTAAGAAAAGCATTTTTATCTAAATCTAAACAGCAAGCCCCAATGCCTCGGTTTGAACTTTTAACAAGCATACAAGCTTGGATCAGGAGTCTTAAAAATTTCAATATGCAGGTCCTGCTCTGGTCATTTTATGAAAAATCACTATTGTGCCAAAAAGTTAAAGGTAGATGTTCTGATTGCCGGCCCAATTTTCAACTTGATGTTTTCTATTTAACATGGAAGGTTCATCCTTAAAATTGTCACATCCAAAGTTTGAGTTGCATAACTACAATAGTTCTTATTTTAGAAGCACAAGGTCACAACAAAAATTGCCCATTGAATAGTACACAAACTTGCTGGTGGTTAACCACCACCTTTGGCAGTAATTCACCACATTTTGGCCTATAATTTCTAAATGGAACATTTCTGGCCCCTAAGATTTTACAGACATAATGAGAAAAATATGGGGATTCTTCTGATATCAAAATATCTTGATGTGAAAAAAAAATCATAGCCCCAAAAAAGTGATCGGAACATACACCTTTAAGAGATCATATGGCAAAACTCAAAATTTTATTTTCAAAAGTTAAAAAAATCTGCACTGCTGATTGCCTAAACACTAACATGAAGTTTGTTTGTATCTTATGTTATCCTGTGATTATCTCATCATTTATTATTTCTTACAGCTCCAGAAACAAACAACTCCGATGTACAGGACACCAGAAATGTTAGATTTGTATAATAACTTTCCCATCAACGAAGCATTCGATATATGGGTAAGTGTGTAACTGTAAGTCTGGCTTACAAGAGGGTCTTGATCTATGCTACAACAGTGAGTTGTCCAATACTTCACCAACATTTGATTAGGGACCAGATAATGTTAACTCACCATGAACGTAGGTTTTACCTCTACAGCAAGTGGAAATAATCAATGCAAAGATCAAAAACGATCCTTGCTCTTTGACCCAGACCAGTTAGTTATTGTGTTGCACCATTTAATTAATATGCCAAATAACACATTTGGGCTTGTTTATTTGTCCTAGGGCTATACTCTATTTGGCTTCCTCTGGACAGTGACGTAACCTAACGGGCACAGCTTTTACGCACGCGTATATGTATCTTCCTTCTTTCAACACTCGTGTGTATACGCCAGCGCCTCGGATTAATCGCACGGGTTATGTGCTGCAATTAGTAGAATACGCAGTTACGTCACTGTCTCGTGATGGCCAAATAGAGTATAGATGGAAATCATACTTGTCTGCCCAAAGAACCATTTCAACATTTCTCCCCTTTTCTACCCCTTGCCCCATGATATATCCAATATGTATTTGTATACATTTTGTGTACATTGCTGCCATTATTAGTATTACACCAGATCCAGCTATCAGGTTTCCCATTACTGCAAAATTCTCCTTCATAAAATGGAAATAATTGGAATTTGGCGGCCATTTTGAAAAACGCCCTCATTTTGGACCTCTTTATAGATTATGTGTTACACATGTAGCTTCTTTTTGAATAACTCTAATCAAAACTAATGTAAAATTTGGTCAAACGTGCCTCATAAATGCTTATTTAACCCATATATATACACTTTATATGGGATTTTGGCGGCCATTTTGAAAAGCGCCCTCATTTTGAACCTCTTAATAGATTTGGTATTACCAACCTAGATTCTTTGTGAATACCTGTAATCAAAACGAATTCAAAAAGTGGTCAAACATGCCTCATGGATGCGTATTTAACCAATACACACTTTATATGCGAAATTCTCCTTCATAAAATGGAAATCAGTGGAATTTGGCGGCCATTTTGAAAAGCGACCTCTGTATAGATTCTTTAATACAAACGTAGCTTCTTTATGAATAACTCTAATCAAAACTAATGCAAAAAGTGGTCAAACATGCCTCATAGATTTTTATTTTACCCATTATACACACTTTATATGGGATTTTGGCGGCCATTTAAAAAAAAGCGCCCTCACAGAAAAGTTCTCAGGCTACAGCCTGTTTACCTCAGATATTCTTGTTCCCCATGAAAAATTGGTCTAAAAAAACCACGTGAGAATTTCTCCTTCTCCAGGTGGCACCTCCCTCAATTTTTTTAACCCGGACTATATGTAGATGGGTCCGCGATGTTGAGGCACTGACATCATACCACAACAATTCGCAATCACTTTAACAATAACATGTTTAATACATAACGTGTTCCTGGATCAGTGGCGTATCTGGGATTTTTACCAGGGGGGGGGGGGCAAAGGATATTTTTTCCCGGTGAACGCTATTAAGTTTTAAAAAATGCGCAGCTGTGTTGTTTATTCCAGCAAATGAATGACGTTGCATCCTAAAGTTGATGCGCGCGAAATTTTAACAACATATCTACGCGAATCTGATCATTATTCCGGTACATTTGTCTTTCAAACGGGCTTATATAGTGATATTCCTTGACAAATGCACGCGTAGCGCGAGAAAAGTTGCCATTTTTATACTAAATTGCCCATCATCATACTGGGCAAGGGGCAAAGTTGTCATTTTGATGGGAATTAAGTAAATCCCTTAGATTTTCTCTTTCCTTTTCCCTTTTATCTTCCTCTTCTCCTTTTCCTTTCTTTTCCTTTCCATTTTCCTTCTCTCTTTCTCCCCCTCTCTTTCCCTTTCCTTCCCCCTTTTTCCTTTCCTTTCCCCTTTTCCCTTCCTCTCTTCCCTCTCTTCTTCCCTTCTCTTAGATTTTTTTTAGCCCGGTAGTTTGGGCTGGCCTTCCCGGTCAAAGCTGTCTGGGGGCATACTGCCCCCTGACCCCCCCGGGAGATACGCTACTGTCCTGGATGAAGGCCTACGGTTTCTACGGTTTACGCTCCCAGTTCCTTTATTAACTCTAACCCGCCATCTGATCCTTTTTTACCTCCTGATCATATGCATAATAGTGTAACTCATACAAAAACACGCCCGGGAGTTAAAGATAATTGGAGTCCTTTTCCTATCCTTGTTAGCCACCGGACTGCTTCCTTTTACACTGTTTACCCGCCCCATGAAAATACCCAGTTTGCGCCACGAACGCGTACGCACCTAACGGTCTGCGCCATTACGCGTGCGCCGACAATCGCGTGCACCATGTTTTGTTTTGTTTATACGCGAGCGCGTAGCAACAGTTTGTTGTCTACGTGGGGCGAAGATCCCTGTGCATAGCGATTACATGGGCAGGGATCTGCACCCGAAGTCATTGGACGGACAGACAGACTCGCCACAAATAGTATTTAGATGTACTACTAATTTGCTAAGTCTTAACAACACACTATTGTAAAGAGATTGAATTTCAAAGTAATTTATTATTTTAGCTTAGGTTTATTGAGCTGCCTCACCAATGCTCATTTGTCAGTCTAAAGAGGCTTCCTTTTAAGAACCCTGGTAAATGTTGGTGTTCAGATACAATTGCTGGTGTTTTTTTTTATAGGTCTTGCATATTTTGATATTATTTTTAGGGTCTCGGTTGTGTATTGTATATGCTATGCTTTGGTGTGCATCCGTTTGAGGACTCTGCTAAATTAAGAATCCTAAATGGCAACTACGCAATCCCAGAAGAAGATCAAGAATACTTGGTGCTACATGATTTAATACGTAAGTCTCAATGTGAAAGCTTGTACACAGGTAGTTGGTTAATTAGCCAGGTCCATGGATGGTGGCATTTTCTGTAGCTCTGATTGATAGATTTTTAAAATTCAAAAAGTGTGTTACACTGATTTAATAGGTCTCATAGAGTAATAAAGTATCTTAGTTAAGTGGCTCAACTGAAAAAGAACTGTAAAATGAATTTCTACTGAATATAAAATGATGAGAATGTAAGACATTTGATCTTTGAAAATATTGCAAAATTAATTTGGTAAAAGTTTTGAAATCAGAAAAGTTGTATCCAGTATATAGAGTTCAATTTCCTGAATTTCTACCCTACCTTTCTACAGGTGCAATGTTACAAATTGATCCTAGGCAAAGACCAAACATCAACAGTATAGTGGCCCGACTCCAAGAGGTTGGTGCAGCAAGAAGTGTGAACCTCAAAGGTCCCCTTGTGATATTAGAGCGTAAAAGGAATGGTATCGAAGTGCCTACGCCACCCCAGACTGCTAGTCCAATCAGGAGACCAGCAGAGAGTCCTGCAGGTAGGTGGAGACAAAATACAATAGGTACTTAAAAGTGCTTAATGTCACCTAGTATTTTGAAAGGTACATGTGAAGGCAAAGGGTTTAATGTTTTGCTTCATATATTCAGTTCAAACAGCCTAAACTAAAGGTTAAAAATAACACTTTGATTTGAGCAAGCTATTTTCTTTAAATTTCGACGACTTTATTGACCTTTTTAAATGACCAAATGCTTTTGAACTATTGTTCTGGCTTATATTGTTATTGGTCAAAGTATACTGCACTGTCAAAGGCCCTCGTTGTATTGAGTCCCTTAGTTCTAATTGTAAAAGTGACTTAAAATAGAAACAAAAATAATTAGTCAGCAAGAACTGCAACCAAATGTGTTTGGATACTCTGTCAATTAAAATAATCTTCTCACAAAATTATTGGTTAATTACTCACTAATATCACACATTGCGATGTTTTACACCATGTGCTGTTCTTGAAAACTGTGTGGATTACAGGATGACTGACATACAATATTTTCCCTAAGGCGATGAATAAAAACAACAACTATTGTACGGGCAAACGGACCTCTCAGGTCGGGTCTGTCGGTTGGGCTTCCTTTTTTTAAATTTTAATTTCCCTTGAAAATGACCGTAAAAATCAAAAATATATTTGGTCGGTTTTCGTTTGCATGTGCAAATGAATACCAACCCAAATTTCTGTTAAACCAATTTCTAAAAATAATGTGTTGGTCAGGCCCGTACAGCATTGTTTGGTTTTTTTCGTTGCCTAATTATCATTTATTAACATGACATTATTTGACAGGTATCCCAACATGTTTTGGTCAAGATTGTATGCAAGGTTCGACATGGCTAGGTAGATCATTGGTCAGGTTGACCATATAGAAGCACAAACATGTTGTACAGTAATCACAGATTACCTTTATTTAGCATTTTGATCGTTTTATGCTGATTATGCTTTGTCAGTTCAGGAGACCGGGCTCCCTGGTGAATGTCCTTGTATATTTTTCATTGGGAATTTGGTTGTTTTTTGTTAATATTTATTGTTATATTGTCTATTGTAAACACTGTGGGTTGGTAAACTGCTTTATATTATAATATATGCTTTGTCTGTTAAATGGTCATAACATTTCTTAAGGTGGGTGATCAGTAATCTCAAAATAAATCGATGTGTTTATTAATCCTAGTAATTCATTCATTTTGGTATACAAAGCACATTAACCACATTCATCATATCAACATTTACATATTGTATCATTGTAATTGCATGAAAAATACACTCACTAAATCAAGAGTTAACCTTTTAATTACTTTTAAATATTCATTGAACTTTCAAAATAATTACAACGGCAAACAATATGCGCATGAATCAAATAGACAATACTTTATAGTAGCTCATCACATCTATCCGCACATCATTTATTATATTTGATGTTGTCTAAAAACAAATAGGATATTTGGGGTTTAAGTGTTTGGAGTTTTTATGTGCAGCTCTCTGTCTTTTCATTCTATCAATCATTGGAGAGTAACTTGTCTAATACAAATTAATCTTTAACCACGTCTAAACTATGTACAATCAAATTGTTAGTCTCACTTTTGTCAGTCTTTGTGCTGCGAATTACAAAAAAGGATAAAACACATAAGCTTAAATTATTGTGATCATAAAACAGGTCTGCAACTAGGTGTAAGAAAAAGTAGAGTATTATGTGGACTTCTAACTAAGAAGTTTTTCTTTAATAGAGTAGAGATTGTTGTGGTCTTATCCATGTTTTATTCTGTGTTTGATGTACAGGCAACCTGGGTCAAAGACCTGTGGCACAAGATAGCATGGCAGCTGAGGGAAGCTTCCTGGGAATGATGAAAGGTGGAGCAGGCAGTTTGTTTAAGAATATCAAAGACCAGTCATCTAAAGTGGCACAAACTGTTGCTAGGTAAGGCAGCCAAACCTTTGGGTCTGTATACACAACAACCCTAACTTTATGGTTGTTAGTCCTGCAATAGGGACCATTTGATATTTAAAGTTTTTGTCATTTTGTATTGAAAACAAAGCTCAAAGGATAAGTCGATAGCAGCATGTAGACTGATATTGGGTTCGACCATCGTGTTTTCAAGATTAATTTAGATACCTTTTTCAAACCATGGTTTTTGAGCTTCGTAGCTTTCGGGATCATCGCGGTTCCTTTATTCAGCTTGGTGTTTACTTCCCTCCACTTATCACATGACTGCCTTTTGGGCGATCACATGATAGCAGGTCATCGTAGATGGCGGGTAGGTCGTAGCCGGTGTCTCGGTGGAGGGTCGGTTAAGTAGATACTTTTGAAGTTATGATGGATGACTTAAGTAACCATACCAACAGAGCACAAAGTTGCGTTAAAGTGATTTTAAATTGGATATCATTGCCAAGTGAATGGTGTGAATTTGTGTGAAATGAATCACAGCTCACCATTCATCCGTACATGCCTGACCAGATTCTATAGCACATGTTCAATAGAAATCAATTAGGGTAAAGTCGCCTATTTTCGGTCAGCGCCTATTTTCGGTCACTTCGCCCAAATTGTGTAATGAATATGACCTCATCGATATAAACTGGCAGCTAAAAAGCCCCCTCACTGTTGATGCCGGTATTGCTTTTAAAATGGCGACGACCGATGCAATTACACGATTTTTGCCAAGTGACCGAAAATAGGCGACTTTACCCTACATCCCATTCAAAAACAGAGGGCACTTGACCAGATACGCAACTGAAGCTGGCTATGTTTGTAGATTGAACTTGGAACAGGTCCATTCTCTTGCATATATATTTAATGTCTTATCGGTTTTCTTTCCTCTCACAGTTATGCTAAAGCAGAACTGGATTTATCGTATGTGACAACTCGAATCATCGTCATGTCATACCCTTCAGAAGGGATAGAGTCGGCTTACAAGCACCACATAGATGATGTGCGTAGTTTCCTTGACTCCAGGCATGCGGGGCACTATTATGTCTTCAATCTTACACAGAGAACGTATCAGCCAGCTAAATTTAACAACAGGGTAAGTCCCAGGAAATAGCATACACAAGAACATTAAATGGTGGTAATGGTGGTATTTTACATTAAAGGTATCCTTATGCTGATTACATTTATGCTTTGTGATCCTGGTCATTCCCTTTGGCAACCTCACACAACTTTCCAAAAGTTGGGACAAGTCTCACCAGGTCGCTAGGCCTGAATTGCTGCAGTTGACTACAATCCAACTTGTGCGTGACTGGTTGTTTGATTTGTCGAGTTGCTGTGACCAATTTGTGTTTCATAGTCTGCAACTCCAAATCGCCACAATCTGCGACTGGCTAGTATGCAATGGGCATTATACTTAAGTTAAAATGCTTCCATCTAATATAAACTTGATGGAATCTTTTGTCAAATATGCACACACAAATGTTTTTATTTTTTATTTTTTACTAGAATCATAAAATAAAATCTAACCTGTCCTAAATCAGATAAACCTATATGAGGATTGAATGTAAGCTTTTAAATTCTAATTTCCAACAGAACCACTGACTGGTAATAAGCATACTTACAGACATTATTTACTTGCAGTGTGCCAACCATACTAGTACATGAAGGCTGTCAAAACCATAGATGTCTGTCATTATAAAGTATCAGAAAGTGAAATGTTCATGTTTTTTTAACAAATGTTTCTCTATTTTTTTCTTTTAGGTATTGGATTGTGGATGGCCAGCAAGGAGAGCACCAGGACTTATTCTTTTGTATACAGTGTGTAGAAATATGTATTTATGGCTACAGAAAGATACAAAGAATGTCTGTGTTTTGCATTGTCAGGTAGGTTGATAGATCAACAATGAGTTATTGTATCAAATCTTTGAATAAGTTCATCTGGATTGTTATTAAACATCTGAGATATGATTTCGTTGTGAACAAATCCAATAAAATGTGAATGTAATACTCACAATTTTAGTTACGTTTCACTGCTAAACTAGCAGCTTCGTCAGACTGGCAACTCTGTCTGGAGGCAACAGGAATTAGGGATTTCCTGTTGCTGGGAACCGCCGTTGTAGAGGGCGTAATTCCGACGAGTTGATCGTAGATGTTGTGCAGTGTGTAAGACCCCTCATCTTTGTTGAGTGTGTTCTCCCCCCTTCTCCGAATCCAAATTGCTTCTTTAAGCCATCTAGTTGTTCTGTCTGATTCGCGGTCTATAGTTCTGGCCTTGTCCCAATCGATGGTGTGATTTGTAGCCGCTACATGGTCGGTAATTGCTGATTTGTGTTGTACCGAAGTAGAGTCTTTCCTCGTGGAACGAGTGTATGGTTTCTTTTCAAATTTCTGAACCTCTTTCTTGTGTTCTTGTAAGCGGGTTCCGAAAGCTCGACCTGTTTCACCAATGTACGATTTAGGGCAACCAGAGCAAGGAATCTCGTAGACAGTTTCAGCTTTTTGTTGGAGGTCTATCTTGTCCTTGGGGTGCACAAGTAAATTGCGTAATGTTTGGTGTGGTTTGAAACAAGTCGAAAAACCATGTTTTTTGTAGACTCTGGCGATGCGTACAAGATAGACCTCCAACAAAAAGCTGAAACTGTCTACGAGATTCCTTGCTCTGGTTGCCCTAAATCGTACATTGGTGAAACAGGTCGAGCTTTCGGAACCCGCTTACAAGAACACAAGAAAGAGGTTCAGAAATTTGAAAAGAAACCATACACTCGTTCCACGAGGAAAGACTCTACTTCGGTACAACACAAATCAGCAATTACCGACCATGTAGCGGCTACAAATCACACCATCGATTGGGACAAGGCCAGAACTATAGACCGCGAATCAGACAGAACAACTAGATGGTTTAAAGAAGCAATTTGGATTCGGAGAAGGGGGGAGAACACACTCAACAAAGATGAGGGGTCTTACACACTGCACAACATCTACGATCAACTCGTCGGAATTACGCCCTCTACAACGGCGGTTCCCAGCAACAGGAAATCCCTAATTCCTGTTGCCTCCAGACAGAGTTGCCAGTCTGACGAAGCTGCTAGTTTAGCAGTGAAACGTAACTAAAATTGTGAGTATTACATTCACATTTTATTGGATTTGTTCACAACGAAATCATATCTCAGAAGTTATTGTATCAGCTGTGTGACTTGACTCAAATAAGACTAGAGTATACGTTCAGTTCCTCAATTGTAACCTTGTCGAGAGGTACCATAAATGTGGTCAGCTTCTTTGAAACCTGAACACAGTCACTGAGAAAGTAATAGAGGTTTGGGCTATTATAGGTTCAAAATGAAATCAATTGGAAGCGTAAGGATTTTGAAGTGAATTTTGAAGTAGGGATGGAAGAATATTTATTTCGTAAGTGTTATACATAATTTAAAAGCATAGAAAAGCAGCTTTTAATATCCTATGTATAATGACTTACTGTAATTCAATGAGTGCCACAGACTCTTGTTCAATTTAACCAAATTAGGCTTCACCCAACTCTCCTCATAAGAATGATAGGCCTACTTTGCCCCACGATGAAAATTAAATTAAAAAGCACCTTGGATCTCAAGCAATGTTGAAATATTGTTGTCCAAATTATATGTATTTCAGGATGGTAAGGCTTCATCCGCCACTATCACCTCCGCATTCTTCACATTCTGTCGTCTGTACAAATCTACAGAGGCAGGATTATATATGTTTTCAGTGAAGAGGGGACCGCCTGGTGTCATACCATCACAGAAAAGGTAAGGATGATAGTGAAAGCATCGTGTAACTGCAATTATTGATACAAAGCACATCACACTTCACATCACCAAACAGTTTTACTTAAAGAGAATAAAATATAGTTTGTAGCTGTAGCTTTGGTTTCATAATGTATAGGCTGTACCATATTTGGAGTCGTCTATGGTCGCCGCATTCTTATTTAGTTTATTGGTTATTTTTATATTTTATTATCAAAATAACCCTATTTGTTAGATTTATTTTAATCAAACAACAAAATGTCCCCCTATAATATCAGCAATTCCAATGAGTTGTTGACCAACTTGTGTGCTTCGAAAAATCATGTTCTGAACGCACGCACTATGCCATATATGTGTTGTGTATGGTGTGATTGAACACCTTAACGCGATAACCATACGCTCTGAAGATACGAATTAAGCCCCGCCTCAAACTATATTTTATTATCTCTAAATGTAGAGTCAGTATCAGTGGAAAAACATGCCTGTTGACATCGCAAACCAAGCCCACTATACAAGAATGGATGATAAAAGGCTAAAGATTTGATTCTCCATAACATAATTAGATTTTCAATCATAATTTATTTTTAGAAGTTTATTTATTTGCAAGTGTTGAATTGCAAAAATCATTTAATAATATGTTGTAAAATTTGTTAAAAAATAAGTAGATCACATAATAGCAAATATGTTAACATTTGAAAAGCATCCAATATTTGCATTAAGTCAACCGTACACAGGTTGCATAATTATAAGAAGATAAACAGCGGACATTCCAATGAGCATAATACTATTTTTGCCATTTGGAAACTATGATGTTTAATAATGATTCATTCTCTGCCATAAAATATGACAGGTAGGTCAAAAACATATGATACAATAATGTAATTTTTGTCTTTTTCTTAGGTATATGGAATATGTGTGTGGCATGCTGGTACCAGAACATCCCATTCTTCCCCACCAGAAAGTACTACTTCTGAAGAGACTAACGTTGACGCCGGTGCCACTGTATAACAAATTGAGGAACGGATGTCGACCTTTCTGTGAGGTTTTTCACGGTGATGAACGCCTGCTCTCCACATCGCAGGAGTATGACAGAATGAGGTACATAGAGTACGATTTTGGGTTCAACCTTCATGTAAGGTGTCACGAAACTTGTGTGACAACTTCATTCACTGATTATCTGGATAACCCCTAAATGGAGTATTTACCCTGACTATCTCTGACTCCCTTACATGAAGGTAGCACGGAATTTTAGACATAATGACTGCAGTGCTGGAATAAGCTGGAATTCTTTCTGGGCAATCAATAAACAAGATTAGGGTCCTACTCAAACATGAATCTGGTAAGAATTAGCATTGAGTGAAATTGTGGGCCCTTGTTAGATAGTAAGATACATACAAACCTTTAAGCAAATGTTGTGGCCATTGGGGCCCCTGGCCCCTCATGAGTGTTGAGGGAGAAATGGGCAGGTTTTTTCATGAGGTAAGAAATGATGCTGTATGCCTCATTGGAGCAGTATCTAGTTAATATACCAGTGGAATACAAATTGATGATCTTACTAATGTTCAGGTTGTATTTCTGATGTTGTTTCCATTCCAGGGGTTTTACAGTAGAAGATGGCAAAGCTGACATTGAGCTGAATTTACCCTGTGCTGGGGACATCACCATCATGGTGTATCATGCCAGGTCAACGTTTGGGGGCAAAGTGCAAGGAAAGGTATGCATACATACTAAAAACCTTAAGACATCCCAACTGTTATGATTTAGGCCATTGTGACACATGGAAAAATATGCTTTGTAATCAACTTTCCCTTTAACCAATTCGTCCACAACCAATTTAGGACATAATCAACTCACTGACCAACTCTTCAACTTTGTAACAAACTAACTCATATTTGAATTCCCAACCAATTTAGGAACAGACCAGGCCCACCGCTGCCTCAAAACTAAGGCTTTGCCACAACTAATTCAGCCAAGAACCATCACATCTGACTAAAGCAACTACAAATCATCTTAGCTACAGACCAAATTGAACAATATAATTAACCAAATTATTGATATTATTTCTCCTCATGTATTGATTGCTGATTATATTCATAGTCATTCACAGGGGGAAATTGAAACACATCGTTATCTTGCATTTGCTAATTATTTTTCTCATATGATTTGATAGGTTACTGCATTAAAGATGTTTCAGCTGCAGTTTTATTCTGGATTCTTTACGCCTGATACCAAAGAAGTACAATTTTCAAAGTAAGTGCAATAGAATTATTGGTGCTAGGGTCAAGAATTGTATGTTTTTATCACAACACAGCACAGCAATTTCGATAGTTCCAGCTAACCAGTTTTTGAGTTATTTGTCTTTGCAATTCAATCAAATCATCAGCAACAACTTGCTGACAGTCAGGACCAGATGTTATGCAGCACATCAAAAAGGGGGTCGGGCTTTGCGGCTGTGTGTTTTTCACGATATAGATGAAAATGGACAGAGAAAAATAGAGAAAATAATAAGAATTTAGGAATAATTTTCACTCGTAAAATATGAATACCTTGATCAATTTCGATAAATTTGTTGTCATTTTAAAGCTTAGAAAATGCTCTGAGAGCATACAAAATAAATTCAAAATTGACTTCACCTGCAAAGTCCCCCCTTTTGATGTGTTGTATCACATATAGCTTTAGGTTACATGGCCAAATTGTGGTATTGCCTTCCTAACTCGACTTGTTGTTGTTTAAATCTGTCAATACTAACTTACATAAATGTGTGTCTCATTATCCACTTGAGCTACTATGAAGCATCCCATCCACCAAATGAAAGTATGTCATTTATAGCCATTGAAATGGAAGTATTGAACTATAAATGCTGTCAGGTAGTCATTCTGATAGTATACTCAATATTTCCTACAGCAAATAATCAGCCCTCTGAAGACGGTATTGCTTGGAGTTCATACAATACGGACAGATACGGGGCTTACATTGTTTCTTTGTTATCAAGACTTGTTAAAAATCTTTTCCATCTGATATAGATTATGTCTATACTCTATTTGGCTTCCTCTGGACAGTGACGTAACTGAATAGAACAACAACCGAGGATTTCAAAACAAATTCACGAAAAAAGGTGTTTATTCTCATTCATTACTGAAAAAGATGCATATTTATCCAAATCGTTGATTTGTACCGATATAATCGCGATAATAATTGATTAGTTTTCTGTTTAGTTTGTCCACTGCTTCTTAGTTATTGAAACAGTCCAAGTCAGGTCATCCACTCATTAACATTTTTATCATTCAACCAATCAGAAATAAGCTTTAATCGTGTTTTCTCATAACTCATTGAATATTCAGTTTAGGGGCATGAGGCTTTAATTTGATTGGTCTGTCTATGAGCAAAACAATCGAACACTTTGGCGCAGTACTTGTGGGCAATTATTAGTAACCTGCACTTGGCGTGCGCGTTCTCATCTAACGATTAATTTCATTGGACCACACTTGGTACGCAGCTGTTGCAATTATTCATGAAGTAATGAATGTTTAACAAAGAGTATCTCATTTGAAAATGTGCAAATTACACATCAGCAGTGTGTCATTTATTTTCTACAAAACTCATATTTAGCCATTCCAACAATTTCAGGTATGAGTTGGATTTCCTGGAGCAACCCGACAAATTTGCCGATCTCTTCCACGTCACATTGGACCTGGTGGTATCCGAAAGGGTCAGGCCAATGGATAAGCAGCCACCGTGGGTCGCATTTGAAACTCAAAGGCTGACACCAAAGTACTGCTTTGGTGATAAAGAAGAGCAGGACATGATAACGGCACAATTTGGTAAGTTTGATTGAATATCTGAGAGTCATCTAAACTAATCGCTAATGTAGATTCCTGAAATTGCATTTTGAGATATTGATAGAATTAGGCATGGAAAAATAATGATAATAAAAATAATTTTACAGTAATTTTTCTTCATAAAATCATAAAGCAGTTTCCAATCTTAACTACAAAGGTGTCATTTTGAAGCATTCAAAAAGCTCCTTTTGTTGGCATAAATATCTCAACTTTTTCTTTGAGAGACAACTGCCATTGTGACTAGACTGTAAACATATGTTTACAGCAGCCTTGAACACAAAAGTGTTAATTTTCAATATATAAAAAATTCCATATAAGCCGTATCCATTGGTTATTCTACTCAATATTTGATAAATCGGAGCGCAAAATATTTTTCATACCAGTATTCCTTCTTTCTTTGTTGCCTTAAAATGAGATCAAATTGATGCTATATACTATCTCATAGAATTATAATAGAAATAAAATGATTGTGTTGATTTAAATTATTTTATCCCCAACTTTATATAAATGTGATTCCACTCAAATCAGACCAAATGAGGTGATAGCCATGTTTCCTGGAGTCTTTCTCCTTTTAATATAATGTGCATGGTGTAGTGGATGATAAGTTGATTAATCACAGGTATGTGTCCTGCATGTTATTTTCTATGCCGCAGGTGCTATGGATAAGAAGTCAGCACAGAAGCAAGCCAAAGCTAAAGCTACAAAGCCAGACAGGCCAACTCATACACCCGACCCAGCAAGGAAGGCACCCCCACCTAGACCCAGCCAGGCTCCAACTCAACAAGCCCCATCTCAGCCGACGCAAGCTGTCGAAGAGAAAGCGAAAGAAGGCAACTTTTTCTCAAAATTAGATTGGAAACAGGAAGCCGCCCAGCAGAAAGAGGCAGCCAAGGGCACTGTTGAAGCTGAATCGTTGATTGATGACAATGATGAGGATGAGGAAGATGAGTTTGGGGCTTTCTGGGCAGAAAGATCCCAAACCCACCAAAAACCAGCTCACAACGGTAGCGTCCAACAAGGAGAAAAACAAGATGTTGATTTCTTTGCAGATAGTGGTGGAAGCACAAATCAAGGTGGGGAGGGTTCATGTTTTGAGGCGAACTTTGGCGCGGCTTCAACCAACCAAGGTGGGTCGGACAATGTGGACTTGTTGAGTATGGGAAGTCAAAAACAGACACAATCTGAGGGGGCAAGTCTCATGGACGCTGGGCTTCCAGACCCGACAAACTTTGATTTGCTATCTGGAACGGGTGCAACAGACAGCAGCGTCCCCTCTTCCAGTACTAACGATGGTAGCAAGGGTGGCGGATTTGGAGATGATCTCTTTGATCCATTCCAGCAAAGAGCACGGACCCCGAGTCCAGCACCAACATTCCAGGTACCTCCCCAGCAGCAGAACCCTGCCGATGACCTGTTTGATCCATTCGGTTCCAAACCATCGCAAACCAAAGAGAATGGCAGAACTCAACCGACAGACAATAAGAAAGTGGACTTCACGGTAGGGGCAGCAGCAGACAATCTCTTTGATCCATTTTCCGGATCCTCCGCCAAACAATCCCAAGGAGGATTCGACCCTTTTAGTAATACAGCAGCAGCAGCAGCCAAACCCTCACCATCTCGATCAAGACCGAGACCCACTAGTGGGGCTGCAGCCACTACGGATGACCTCTTCGACCCCTTCACATCCTCCTCCGCAGGTGTTGGAGCATCGCCGTCACATCTTGCAGCACCTAATCTGGAGAGCATGGGCAAGCAGTCGCATAGTCAGGATAATCTATTAGGTGATTTTGGACAGTCTCTTCCATCAACTCTGAAACAGGTAATGTGGATTAGATAAATGTAAAAGAACTTTTACAAATGAGGCACATTAAGACTTGATACATGACAGGGACTTAGAGTACACTTATATCCCCCTTATCTGCCCTGTATCTGACCACGGGTTATTATCCTCTAAGCCATGTGAATTTGCAGGTTTGGATTTGACAGATTGATAAAGGGTGGATTATTGCAATATATGTACAGTGCCAAGCAAAATGTTGTTGCTTTTGTGAAAGAACTAAGGACTTTTGTTACAAGAAAGTAATCATGAGCATAATTTCGTAACCAGTTTCAAAATATTCTCTGGCCTCAACTGTAGAACTGGGCTACTTTTGACCTGTGCACGAAAAAATGGATGATGTCATTTTCCAAATGTTGGGCTACTCATGTATTTCTATGGGCTCACCAACAGTGTGGCCTATTTGTGGTCTTGGATCAAGGCCATGAACATATTTTTGCACTTTGGAGAATTTTTAGTTGGCAAAACTGTGTGGAGAATTTTTAGTTGGCAAAACTGTGTGGAGAATTTTTAGTTGGCAAAACTGTGTGGAGAATTTTTAGTTGGCAAAACTGTATTGCATCACCTGGCTAAAATGGAATCAATGACAAATCTTAGCTTAGGTTTGATGATTAAGCTTGTAATCTCACGATCGACATCACTTCACATATCCTGTTTACTTGCACATGATTGGTCAGCCGGATGTGCCAGTGAACTTCCCTTCCAACTCAAAGTCATATTTTTGTCTATTTTGTTGTTGACAGAGTCGAAGTGGCCCAAACTTAGCAGACTGGGGAAACGCATCACCGCAGATTACACCACAAAGTACACCGCAACACACACCCCAGAGCACACCCCAGCACAGACCCATGGGAGGGCCTGCTGCTGCAGCTGCAATGGGGGGTAAAGGATCGGGTCCAAAAGACCCATTTGCTGATTTTGGTAAGTTGTACTTATTTAATATCAAAGGGGAGGAGAACATATTCCCGGGATCGATGCAGCCAAAGACTATTCGCAGGGTCACCCTGCAGCTAAAAGTATTAACAGAGAAGTTCAAGAGTATGTCTGGGCTACTTTCTGCTCTTTACCCTAGGGTTGATTAGCTGGCACCATGCACAGGTTAGCTTTAAATTTCACAACATTTAACATCCACCACAGGACTCACCATGCATTCATTATTCCCCACATTAGGAAGTTTTGGTAGCAACCTCCCAGCATCAAAAACCACCGGTGGAACACCTTCAAGCTCCCCATCACCGCAACAGTCCAAATTTGGTTCCTGGCAACCCAAGGAGACTCAACATCATCCGTTTGGCAGTCCATCTGCATCACCTCAACATCAACCAAAACTAGCAACACCACCACCACCACCACAACAGCAGCAACAACAACAACAGCAGAGTAAACCAAATTATTACAGTGCAAATTTCAGCAACCCCGGTCCCAGTGTGATTGGTGGTCGAGAGGAGAGAGGACGTAGGACTATGTTCATGACGCCAGGTATGTTGTAGTGTATCAAGAAAATATGTATACCAACACTGGTTTTAAAACTTTTGATCAGTTGCATCCAACATCATTCAAGTTTTTGGGTACAGAAATTAACTGTTGGTATTGCTGGTTTTGTTACGGGTGTGATACTCATCCTCAGATTCTTTCCTCACTGTATCTTCACAGTCAATTTTATCAGCATGACTTGGAGCTCAATATTTATAGCTGTACATGCCTGTGATGACAACTGAATACCTGAAAGGTCCTGGACATCTGTTCATTTGACCATTTTATCTATATTGATGTTACATCTAATGAGCATGCACCTCAGGGCAGGGTTCACTTTACCTTGCGTTTGGGCGTCATAGACGCCCTCATTTTGATTTGGACGCCATAATATTGAAATGTCCCGTGTTATTGCGTCTTGCTTGGACGCCCTAGCTTGAGGCTATTCATCTTACTATAAATACGATCTCGAATTCACGATGCATCGCAGTTTACAAATATCTGAAATTGCATCAAAATTTGCTAAGCTTAATCGTCGAAAATGTCAACAACATGCCCAAATACTTCTCATTTGCGCAGTGTTTTAGTATCAAAACAAATCAGTGCATATACACAGACACACAGCGAAGCTGACAGGGGATGTGTACAACCAAACTAGCACAATATTCTACATTATCGTCTCCTCCACAAGAGTAAGATACTTGTTCGTATGTACGTTTGTGCACGTGCGGGAATTGCGAGTACTCTACAGTTGGTAAAAGAGATAAACTATTTGCATGTATTATAATAAGTGTTGACCTGTGACACGGCACAGGGTGACATGGACCGGTTCAATTTTGCAATAGGGGTGGTACGTTCAGGGCAAATGCACAACAATTAATTTGATTGTTTAATTCTGAAGTTTTCTGTATGTTTTTTTTAATAAATATAAATATTGTATATTGTTAATCAGTAATGAACGTTTTATTGATAATCTTTAGTTCAAAACTCTGTTTGATATGTCAATTTATATAGTATATTGTGTGCGTTTAACCTCCTTGAAAAGTTATACGATCTCGCTTTGAGTGGCCTGGCCTCATAGGACTTGCGCTGTTGCGCATGTGCTTGGGAAAAGTTTTCGTCTCGCTTGCTTTACTACTGTATTGTAGTTGTACTGCCTGCATCCTGCTGCCATGGAGGATGAAATAAACCCGGGGGTGAAAACCCAAATAAAAATAAGGGCCAAGAAAAGAAAAAGTGCAATAAAGCTTGGAATTCAGACTGGTTGAAGCGATTCAGATGGCTGGAATACGATGGGCATGAAATTAGTACAGTCACAGGTAATGCAGTAATCCCCAGTAAACAGTCACACTTACTGCATTACCTTCACAATGTCAAAATGTGTATAGAAAACAGGAGACTGAGGAGAGTAGCAAGCAACTATCATTCACATGCGGCATGATACAGTAATCATAATTAGGGAATTTATCATTATTTCATGGACTCCCAAAAATTCTGTTTGGACTCCATAATTCTGAGAATTGCCAGGATAGGGGGTCCAACTGGACCACATAATTTTGAAGCTACTGTGAACCCTGCCTCAGGGTAACACTCATGTCTCTACTGATTGTGATTTCTTAAAATTGCTATCTGATTTATACAACAGCCTTTATGAGGGATGCAAATGAGTAATTTTTCTAAACTCTATTGTATTTTATTTGGCATACTATTGGACTGTCATATGAAGCACCTACTCATAACTGATCCGACCCCTATTGAGCAAGTTATTGAGCAAGTTATCTGTGCTCATATTTATTGTGGAAGTATGAGTGTTACCATTGTTGATAAGGGGGTGTATTTATGTATCCATTGGATCTGTAAATTATTAAATATAACTCTTAGAATTGCACTTGAAGTCAGCAGGGGTACGTTTTCATTGTGATTCTTCCATTGGCTCTTCTATGTAGAGAATGGCCTTTTAAAATCTGACTTATATTGTGAATGTGAATTGAATGGAAAGCATATGCACCTACACCACACACATTACAAAAGACCACATGCTACAAAATACCACATGCTACAAAATACCGCATGCTACAAAAGACCACATGCTACAAAAAACTGCATGCTCCCAACGACAGCATGCTACAAAAGACCACATGCTACAAACGACCGCATGCTACAAAAGACCGCATGCTACAGAAGACCGCATGCTACAGAAGACCGCATGCTACAAAAGACCACATGCTACAAAAGACCACCATGCTACAAAAGACTGCATGCTGCAAAGACCGCATGCTATAAAAGACCACATGCTACAAAAGACCGCATGCTACAAACGACCGCACGCTACAAACGACCGCACGCTACAAAAGACCACCCGCTACAAAAAAACGGCCGCTACAGAAGACCGCTCGCTACAGAAGACCGCACGCTACAGAAGACCACACTCTACAGAAGAACGCACTCTACAAAAGACAGCATGCTACAAAAGACCACACACGCTACTTGCTATAAAAGACCACACACGCTACAAAAACCACACACGCTACAAAAACACCCCCGCAAATATAACAATAGCAGGTGTAACATTAAATAATTTAATACCAATTTAATAATGTGTCTTTGTTTTCTTGTTGTTCCAGGTGTAGGCCAATCCTCTTCTAAGGGAGCCAACTTTGATGACCTGCTGTCATCTCAAGGATTCACTGCCAGCAGCAAGAAGGACACCAGGACAATAAATGATATCAAGAAAGTAGAGATGGTAAAAGATATGGATCCAGAGAGACTCAAGGTAGGTGAACAAAGGCAGGGAGAGGGTTACTGATCATATTTGTGTGACACGTCACAATAAAGTGGACATATTGGTGGCATGACTCTAATCCAAGTTATTTGTAACAGTTTAAAGAGCACATTCTGAGCATTAAAATGATTGTTGAAGGTAGTCAGACTTTGGAAACACAAGATATGATTTCAAGAGGAACATGTCCTATTATATACCTTATATTACCCCCAACTCTTTTGGCTTCTATCTCTCTCAAGACAGTGTTTGCTGACATGTCCTGTTTGATCACATTTTGATCTCGCTATGAAGAAAATCTTAAAACCTGGTCTCTGTTTACCCTCCTTAACCCCTAACCCTGTGTTTCACCCTCGGGTTTCGAATAGTGCATTTCCGACAAAATTCCGGAAGAAACACACATTTATTCTGGCCCTTGCTTGACCATTAGATGAATTCCAGCAACATGCTGCATATTATCACTGAAAGATGCACTGACATCATGGCACAGAGGAAAATGATTGGTCTATGGCATCAGTGTTTTGGATGTTAACAAATTATGTGTTATATGTATTGAATATGAATAATAAAATCCCCAGTTTTAACAGTTGTACCCAGCAAGATTGTGGATTATAATGTATGATACTGTCCTACGTTGAAGTTATATCTGTTTTTAATAAGAAGTTATAAAATACCTTTATAAAAGGTGTAGCGCTTCTCTACCAATAAGACGGAATACAGGTGTTGTTAAATATAGCCCATTGAACTAATGGGTGAAAAGGTCAAAGTATGTGTACACGTTCTTATTATTTTTGAATAATAAGAACTTCTCTACATGCTATGACCTTTTACCTTAAAAGGTAACACAATTATTCTTAGATGAATCTGCATCTGATATGTTTGTGTAATCAGGCCATATAGATGAGGTGACCGTTGTTTACATCAGTAGTGTTTACAATACAAATTGATTAGCGCCTGGTCTAAAGACATGCTAGAGGTACTAGTCCATGACTACTGCATACATTACTATATGAAAGCAAAACACACATCACTGAGCGCCAATTTTAAAAGCACATGCCCTTATGGTGCGCACGCAAACCGCCGGGCAACCAGATTTAGTACCTGGTCTCTCATTGTGCTTAGGGATGCATAACATGACTACTGCACTATTACACCGTAAGCATGGTAAGTAATGATCAATCGAGTGTGAATTAAAGCACCGTTCCCTGTAGGTGCGCACGCAAACCGCCGGGCACTACGTCACCGGTCACACCATCTATAGGCTAAGGGTTTAGATTATTCTTTCTTCTTTTAGGTGCAAGAATGGACACAGGGCAAAAGTGCCAATGTGCGAGCACTGCTATCAACCTTAGAGACAGTACTGTGGGAAGGTGAGAAACGATGGAAACCAGTTGGAATGCATCAGTTACTAGAACCAGATCAGGTATGTTCAAGAATTAAAGGGTTTGTTTCTGCTTTCTCAATACAGTGGTGCAACATGGGTAGGAGAGGCATTCACGTATATGTAATCTTTAAGACCTACCGCCCATCCTCTACTAGTTCTTATAAAGACTCTCTTTGTAGCCTGCCTCAGTTCATAAGACCAATATTTTTGTAATAGGAATTGAGAGTCAGGATTATTGGAGCTGGCTTATCAGTTCTAAAGGCTCACGGTTAACAAGCCTCATCAGTTACCAATGTAAATTTTCTGATTTCAGGGTGAAAACCCCACATCCTCTTCAAATGTGATCCTCCCCCTCCTGGGTCATGTCAGCCAGGCATAATCTGTCCTGTGTCACTTAACCCTGAGAAGTATAACAAAATATGGGCCTCATCATCAAAAACAATCCAGAAAAGACTCAAAACAAATAAATGAAATTCACAGAAATCAAGGTTACAGGTCAAACTTATGCCTTTAAATATTGGAACTTAGGGACAGAAAATACAAAGTTCATAATGCCTGGTATTGATTTGCTATGTGTCAACACTGGTATACACATACAAATATAGTCAGATCAAATTTTTGTATATATCCATTGCTGATAGGCTGATGTTTTCGGAAATGGACTTACATAGAGCCACAAGGAAAGACAAAGTTCACCAGAATCAGTGCTCATTTTAACCATTGCAGGGTTTCAACAAGCACAAGGTATCACACAATAATATACATACAAATATGCAAATAATCTGTTCTTATATGCATTTGATTATCTACTTTAGGTGAAGCGTTACTACAAGAAAGCTTGTCTCTCTGTACACCCAGACAAGCACACCGGTACACCCAATGAGTCATTGTCAAGGCTTATCTTTATGGAACTCAACGAAGCTATGACGGATTTTGAGGATCAAGGAGCAAAGCCGCTCTTCTGAGCTGAGCTGCTGTCATCGCGCCACAAGATGCCTGTAGCTGTATGTTGGGTGTCAAGACCAATAATTGCAGTTTGAAAGAACAGGTGTAAAAGCATCCACTTATGCGGATTCCAGATAGACGGTATCATGTGTTTGCTGTTATCAAAACAAATCATTCACAAACAATTAGTGTGCACTTGGGAAACTAGCACGTGTACACAAATCAAAGAGTCCACAGGTTCTCTGCATGTACTAGGGCCATTGCGTTGATACACATGGTATCCTAGCGTCTGTTGCAACATGATCAAGCATTGCATGGAGTATACTATTATTGATCATCTCCCATACTTCCAATTTCAAAGTTATCGACAATTGACATTCTGGTTTAAATCATCTATCAAAATTGCCATCTTGATGTTATAGGAATGTTATGTTTTATGATATGATGAAGCCATTGATGGTGTATAGGGGATGGGCATACAATGTGTGTGTATACCATACATTACCATTGTATACACAACACATATTACTTTCATAATATGGATATAATGATTTCAATTTTGTTCACATTTTATTTGTATTCAATTAACGGATAAACAAGTCTTGGATGATATTCCACCTTAACACTAAGCATGTGCTGCACTAACTAATATCTCATCACCTGTGATGATAAACAGTGATTCATACCTGTGATGATAAACAGTGATTCATACACTCTTGCATGGTAGTAACAGACCAATCAGAAAACAGGAAACTTAATACGCGGAGTGTCTTGAAAGTGTCTAATTGCTCTATGCGTGGGCGCGGTACATGCGTTGCTTTGATTTGTTGTTCACGCAGCACGGGTTTGTACTGAGGGTGATACTATACTTATTTATGAAAGAGAATTAAAATAAGCACAAAATTGTAATTTTTTATTTGGATTGTTGTGTATGAATTAGGTCACAATAGCACTCCCCTACATGTCAGTAGCATGTGGTATTTGGCTCTCATGCTAGATGAGAAACTGGTTAATGTTCCATGGTTCAGATTTACTTCGGGACTGCAGTGAAAATATCCTTAAATAGACACTGCCATTTAAAAGCACTGTTGATATTAACACAAACAGAAGAAAAAAAGCAAGCCAAAAGAAACCAACCGATTAGCATTTATTCCAATTTTGAAATATATATTTACAAAGCTGCCAGCCATAGACTATTATATTGACAGT
This sequence comes from Ophiura sarsii, assembly GCA_035610835.1. Classification (NCBI taxonomy): domain Eukaryota; kingdom Metazoa; phylum Echinodermata; class Ophiuroidea; order Amphilepidida; family Ophiuridae; genus Ophiura; species Ophiura sarsii. The sequence goes on along the minus strand of CM069441.1, from coordinate 67,674,799 downwards.
TGCAGTAATTGTGACCAACTCCCACACTTCTTGTCTTTGTAGTAATCTGTAAGCATGACACATCAATCTTTACAATTCCCATTAAAAACATAAGATGTGTGGTGGTAGTGGTGGTGGTGGTGGGTCTTTTTTTCCTTTCAAAATAAAAATGTGGTCACATTTTGAAATTCTTGATCTGCAATAACTTTCAATCCAAACTGACATTAAATAGGGTGGTTTGCAGGTTCTGTAGGAACTGGTCACAATTATGTTCAACTAACTATATATGTATTGAATCAATGTATTGATAATTAATCTTAAAATGCTAATGAAGAAAGAAAGAAAGAGTTGTTACTTTGTGTAAATATGAATATATTTGAATTTATACCCAAACTATTCTGTTGTACCAGTACTGAAAAATATTTTACATTTTTTGCCAAGTTTCAGATTACCTGATTTTTGTATTTATATCAGTTACAATGTAGCCACACTTTATTTACTTCAGAGTAAATAGTATGTGACTAGCACAATTTGATATATAGTCTAGACTCTAGAATTAGTCCCAAATGATGTTATATGAATCTTTTCTTTCTGTAATTAATGGCACATCCCAACATGGTGTGTATTCCTTGAAAATCAGCCTAAAATAGAAAATAGCAGCAAAATTATACAATATTTAATGTTGTATATTAATTCTTGATCATATATGGTGGTTTAAAAGGAAATATGAAAGACACAACCAATGCCATAAATGTGAACAGGCAAAACGGTAAAGCACAAAATGAATGGGGTGTCTTCAATACTGATGTTGAGTTGTAACGCTTGAAACACATGTTCAGCAGGCAAGGATAAATCTTTCCATTGGCCCACATATTGTTGATCATCTGTACCAAGCATATTGCATACAAATATTGTTCTTATGGTAAGGGAATTATATCAGTTTTAATATGGTACTTAGCCTTAGGTGTACATCATCAAGTCTGGTTAGGGTTTGGGTGGGGGTCAGAGTTTTAGACTTATTGCTTTATAGTGTGTAGACCTTCTGATTATTAATCTAAAGGGGGTTAGACCCCATGGTTATAGACCCCATGGTTATAGACCCTTTCTGATTATGGACCTGGGCACCTTGTTGATCCTAAGCTATTCTAGGGCATTATTTTAGTATCAAAATGGTTTCAATAGTATCAAATAGTAAACCAAATCCACTATAATTATGGATTATTGTAAGTATTATGGTTTACCTACCAACTGGTGACAAACCTAAACCCCTATGCAAATCTTTGTACAGCTGTATTGAACTGTATGAATTTCATTTGTGAATTAGTCCCATAAAGAAGTAAATATGTGACATGGCACCACAAAACAGGCGGAAAGTCGCGGTATCTGAATAGGAGATACAGGCCGAACAATGAAAAAAGTCGATAGGGGGGCGATTTTTAGTTTTTTCGCGCAATTCTGTCTCTAAACATCACTTTTTGGTAATATTGAAGACTGGAGGATGTTGTCTAAGTATTGAATTCGGCAGTTGTTTCAGGGCGTAAAGATAAGGGAGGTTAATTAATTGGCTATTAATTATGTTAAATTTTAAGATATCTGATTGAAACCTTGATATAATGTTGTCCATAATGTAATAATCATCTGTAGAAAGTTTCATTGACATCGAGTAAAGAAACATGCTAGTTGCTAACGAGATATTGATCCATCTCAAGTGCCATTAATTATTTACACACGTTTGCATTGTTACACTTCCCTGACTTTGAATTTCTCAAAACTGGGTTTCTTGGTAGTGTCAACTTCTCACTTGCTCATATCTATGGATAGAAACAAGCTATAATAGTGGTTAATATATCATTGTAAAGCTGAAATATTATATTTTAAGAATATGATAAAAAACTACAACCACATTTTTGCGACTTACCATCCATTTCGTGGTGCCATGTCACATATATCAACAACAACAAAACCAAACCCCCAAGAGCAAGTTACCATTTGATTCTCTATTTTGACGTTGGCAACTATTTAGTGTGTTGATCCAGACCCTTGACATTGTTGACCAATATTATGAAACCCATGTAGGATCAGTGTGCTGTCTTTATGTTATGTCCATTTTGGAGTAAAACCGTATTAAACCCAGATATTGAAAACAATTAGATACTCAAGGTGTTCCAATAAGTTGATACTTTGTGTAGCTTATTAACACTGGTAAAATGATTTGCAATGTAAATATGAAACCATATTTTGATAGCTAAAAACCAAGATGTCCCATCTAATGGTCTTTATGTTACTATCAATAGAGTTCAAAGAGTTGGTTTCAAAATGCACATCACCATATCGAGGGTAGAGCGCCAGAAGGCCGTAACTCAACTTTTGGGCAAAATGAGATTTTGGTACCAAAATAATCGACATATTCTAGATTTTTAGAACCATAAAGAGATAACTCATAAACACTCTTAATTTGACTAAAACTAGAGGTATAAGTTGGGTGCTACAGTGTATTGTAAAGAGTCCCGAATATTTAAAAGTTGATTATCTCAGAATATCAATTTTGGAGTTACGGCCTTCTGGCGCTCAACCCTCGATATGTTGTTCAGTGTTATCCAATGTTTGTTGAGATATATAGGCTTTTTAGTCTGGTCCCATCAGGACCCAAGCGTGTGTCTTATGGATCGACTATGTAAACAAACAAACATGTGGGAAAAGAGCTAAGCAAAATAACGCTAGCTGAACAGTTTTCATTAGATCTATTCAAAATTGTTCATAATTATTCTTACAATAAGACGAATTAGTATCAACAATAAGGATGAATTTAATCTCAAACATCGCAATATATTCTGCTGTCAATATTAAGATAGAGAATGGTAACCATATTTTTGGGACACCCTGTACCTATATATCAATAGAACTATATAGTATATATGAATGAAATATTTTAGAACAAATTCTAATGATTTAATTGTTAGTGAATATTATATGATACCATTAGGGATACCCATAGAGTATGTAATTGAGAAATACCCCCGCAATGTTGACATTGTAAAATTGTGCTGGATTACATGATACCTAATACTGTAAAACACTTGCATTTCGCTGGTACTTTATTTCGCGAATTACCAAAATCCATCATTTTTGCGAGGATTTAATTTTGCGATTCCAAAATTTGACTCCCACTTGAAGATTTTACTGTGGTAAATTTTGCGGGGATTCAATTTGGCAAATTTCAGGTCCTCGCGAAAATAAGATGTTTTACAATAGCTTAGCTATGCCCACAGCGCAGCTGACACTGAACAGACTATACCAGTATATCAGTACATTCCATTCTGAACTATATCTTGCTGTTTCACTATTTTAACGTTTTAGAGATGATGGTCTCTTTCAATATTAAATGATTATATATATACATAATGGCTATATGTATTAACCAATCATAAATACTGGACACTTTTTCTGGGGAAAATAAAACTAAGATAGATGCACATTTTCTGTGAAAAATAGTCCCAACAATTTAATGACAGGTTTCATTTTTTCTTTCAAAGTTAATTAGCATCTGACATAGAAATAGTTTACACTGATTTATTATGTTTCCTATGTTCAGCTTTTGAAATAATGAAGATATGTGGTAATTAACTCAATTTGTGTTTGTACTCCGAATGTTGAACATGTTTTTTTTATTTAAGATTGATAAGAGCTCATATAACAATACATAAGCCAGCAGGTGACGAAAAAAGAAACCCTGTTCTACGGGCAAATGGAGATGTCATCAGGTTGTGTGGGTCGGTCGGGCTTTTTAAAGTTTTCTTTCTTTTTCCCTTCCAAATGACCGTAAAAAATCAAAACAATCTTTAAACATTATTATGTTTTGGGTCAGTATTAATTTGCACATGAACATTTTTGTCACCACTAAATAAATGGGTTGGTCGGGCCCGTAGAACAGGGTTTCCTTTTTTGTTGTCGCATAATAGATATATTACTTGTTTTGTTTTTTTACTTTATAAACCATTTTGTCATACAATAGAGCAGAAATTGCGGCAATTGTGCTGAGAAATGATTATGATGTGAATAGGTGACGCACATTCTGCCTACAAGTCTTCTCCATATTTTATTTACAAGTTTTATATATTATATTTCACCAGATATTATGCGTAAATTGTTAGCCTAGGCTGAAACAAGTGTAATATTTTATCAATTCCCATTTCCAAATATTATATTATATTGTGTAATTATATCTCACTGATAAGCAATATTCATGTATGATAGTTTTAAACCAAAGCTATTTGTGTGTTAAAGTATCCCATTTGAAATGTTGTATTGAGATCATAGTTAATCCCCTAAAAGTGGTGGGAAGTTTTGATGTTAAACATAAAGATATATAAAGTTATAAAGTCATTGTTTTCAGTAAAAGGATATTACAGTCGCCATGGTTTTGTGGATATATGCATGTCATCATTCCAACATTTTTGTTTTTCAAACATTGGTTTGACTAAATTTGATAAACTTGATATGAACCTTTAGGTAATGAGACGTGTTTCTGAATTTTAAATGTTAAATAAAGTATGGACCCAATGTGAAACCCTTAACCCAATTATAACATTTGTTGTCTCCCCATGAGAAGGCCCACCAAAAATGAACCATAACCATTATTATTAGGAAAGTATTCCATGCACTAGATTAGATATCAAAATACTTGTGTAGTTACATGGTGTGTTAACTGCATGAATAAAGCATCTACAATATACTCCATTCCAACTCAAGTATGAAACTGCTGATGGTAACGCATATTCCAGCGATAGATAAAGCATTTCTTCCAATGCTGTAATTCCTCGTTAGTTGCGCAATTAGATATTTCAGCACGTAAAGAGTCATTTAAGGTGAATTACTGGAAAACCCTCTAACATTCTGTTCACACCTGGATTGGAATAGAGTATAGCGAAGGGAAGTCATTCCTATTACTGTATTTGCATAACACTTTAATTTTCAAAAACATCTTTAGAGCGGCTATTTGTGCACTGAATCACTTGTAGAAAATCCTTTTTTAGAAAACATCCCCAAAGCAGCTATATAATGTATCTGACATTGTTTTCTTGCTTTCCACATAAAAATGTATTATTTGTATTTTCACCATATGTGTAAGTTTTGTCCAATTGGTGGCAAAACCTGATATTATTTGTATAAGTGTATACTACATGAAAGTAAACCATATTGTTGATTGTATTTATATAGCAAAATAAAATAGAGTGATACTATTATGTATAATGAGATGTGAATATAATTATGATGATGGTAATGTGTATAGCATAACTATTCCAATGCAATGAGGGTGACCCGTATATAGAGGTCTCTCTGTAATACATTGTCATGAGTATTATTAAAAAAGATGTTATAAATGAAAATATTAATGTTTCCATTGTTTATGATGTCTAAATGGCAATTGTTTGATTGATTTTATTTTTACTAATTGAAACACACGAGCACAGAAAATTATGCTACCTTTCAAGAGAAAACAAACAAACAATACAAAAAACACTTTTTTCACCAACCCGATTTAGAGTTCTCTTAGTTATATTAACCAAACAACTAAATAATCTTTCAGCTCAATTTAACCAGTAAGCAAAGTAATACATATTTGATTAGATCAAATGATGTGGATCACATGCATTCTTTTTAGGAACACCCTGTATATTAAAATGCTCTCTGGATACTGATCTTCCAACACATGTGATCTTGGTGGCGATATTGACGAATCAGGGGATATTCATTCATTCATTTATACTTTATTAATCCCAAACAGGGAAATTCAACTCATGAGAGTGCTCATACATATACACAATACACACAATAATATACAAACAAGACCCCCAACTTAAATACCCCACCCCCACCCCCGTTTATAATGAGAATTATCAAAAGCAATTGGCTTGTGGAACAAAGGAGGAAAGATAGCGGTTTGTCATGCAGAGGGCACCCGCATACGGCCCGATCGAGCGATCAGATGACTTGATACTACCGCCCGTAAAGAGGATGGTTGACATCATCCATCACATCAGGAATGCAACCACCCCTCCCCCCCCCCCCCCACCCCCCCCCCCCCCCACCCACCAAGAAAAACACCCAAACCACAACAACCACCACAACTTTACAACAATTTGATGGTCTATTAATACTCGTATACGGCCATGCGTTTTGAACTCGCCATCACGATATCCTTCACGACGTTGCATGTCCAGATTTGTACATGTTACACCATCTGAGATTCAAATTAGCATATCGCACTACTACTTGTTCTACCCCATAAAAAGTAAATATTTTCTGAACGGTAATCTCTCAAGGAATCCAAATATGCTATTGGAATTTAGATAGGACCTTTATGGTAACATATTGTGATAAAGATATCGATTTTTTTAATGCTTTTTTATTTTACTTTTCCACAGTACATGGAGCACTCTAGCTTTTATTTTTAATTAACGTTTATACATAGGCCTTTTTACTTTACTTTTCCACAGTACATGGAACACTCTAGCTTTTATTTTTAATTAACGTTTATACATAGGCCTTTTTACTTTACTTTTCCACAGTACATGGAGCACTCTAGCTTTTATTTTTAATTAACGTTTATACATAGGCCTTTTTACTTTACTTTTCCACAGTACATGGAGCACTCTAGCTTTTATTTTTAATTAACGTTTATACATAGGCCTTTTTACTTTACTTTTCCACAGTGCATGGAGCACTCTAGCTTTTATTTTTAATTAACGTTTATACATAGGCCTTTTTACTTTACTTTTCCACAGTACATGGAGCACTCTAGCTTTTATTTTTAATTAACGTTTATACATAGGCCTTTTTACTTTACTTTTCCACAGTGCATGGAGCACTCTAGCTTTTATTTTTAATTAACGTTTATACATAGGCCTTTTTACTTTACTTTTCCACAGTACATGGAGCACTCTAGCTTTTATTTTTAATTAACGTTTATACATAGGCCTTTTTACTTTACTTTTCCACAGTACATGGAGCACTCTAGCTTTTATTTTTAATTAACGTTTATACATAGGCCTTTTTACTTTACTTTTCCACAGTACATGGAGCACTCTAGCTTTTATTTTTAATTAACGTTTATACATAGGCCTTTTTACTTTACTTTTCCACAGTGCATGGAGCACTCTAGCTTTTATTTTTAATTAACGTTTATACATAGGCCTTTTTACTTTACTTTTCCACAGTGCATGGAGCACTCTAGCTTTTATTTTTAATTAACGTTTATACATAGGCCTTTTTACTTTACTTTTCCACAGTACATGGAGCACTCTAGCTTTTATTTTTAATTAACGTTTATACATAGGCCTTTTTACTTTACTTTTCCACAGTGCATGGAGCACTCTAGCTTTTATTTTTAATTAACGTTTATACATAGGCCTTTTTACTTTACTTTTCCACAGTACATGGAGCACTCTAGCTTTTATTTTTAATTAACGTTTATACATAGGCCTTTTTACTTTACTTTTCCACAGTGCATGGAGCACTCTAGCTTTTATTTTTAATTAACGTTTATACATAGGCCTTTTTACTTTACTTTTCCACAGTGCATGGAGCACTCTAGCTTTTATTTTTAATTAACGTTTATACATAGGCCTTTTTACTTTACTTTTCCACAGTACATGGAGCACTCTAGCTTTTATTTTTAATTAACGTTTATACATAGGCCTTTTTACTTTACTTTTCCACAGTGCATGGAGCACTCTAGCTTTTATTTTTAATTAACGTTTATACATAGGCCTTTTTACTTTACTTTTCCACAGTACATGGAGCACTCTAGCTTTTATTTTTAATTAACGTTTATACATAGGCCTTTTTACTTTACTTTTCCACAGTACATGGAGCACTCTAGCTTTTATTTTTAATTAACGTTTATACATAGGCCTTTTTACTTTACTTTTCCACAGTACATGGAGCACTCTAGCTTTTATTTTTAATTAACGTTTATACATAGGCCTTTTTATTTTACTTTTCCACAGTACATGGAGCACTCTTGCTTTTATTTTTAATTAACGTTTATACATAAGCCTAGCAGCAATTTGATGGTCTATTAAAACTCTGTTTTTACGGCCATGCGTTTTGAACTCGCCATCCTTCACGTTGCATGTCCAGATTTGTACATGTTACACCATCTGAGATTCAAATTAGCATATCGCACTACTACTTGTTCTACCCCATAAAAAGTAAATATTTTCTGAACGGTAATCTATCTCTCAAGGAATCCAAATATGCTATTGGAATTTAGATAAGACCTTTATGGTAACATATTGTGATAAAGATATCGATTTTTTTTAATGCTTTTTTATTTACTTTTCCACAGTACATGGAGCACTCTTGCTTTTATTTTTAATTAAATTTTCCATAGGCCTATAGCAGCAATTTTATGGTCTATTAAAACTCTGTTTTTACGGCAATGCGTTTTGAACTCGCCATCCTTAATGTTACACCATCTGAGATTCGAATTAGCATATCGCAATAACTACTTAGTGGTTCTACCCCATAAAAAGTAAATATTTTCTGAACGGTAATCTCACAAGGAATCCAAATATGCTATTGGAATTTAGATAGGACCTTTATGGTAACATATTGTGATAAAGATATCGATTTTTGTGTTGATTTTTTTACTTTACTTTTCCACAGTGCATGGAGCACTCTTGCTTTTATTTTTAATTAACGTTTATACATAGGCCTAGTAACATATCATTTATATCAATCATCAACATTTATAATAAAGAAATTACATAAAAATCATCATACTATTATTGTATGCATCTTTCTTCCTTCTGTTTCCTAAAAACTAAAAAGTATATATTTTCTGAACGGTAATCTCACAAGGAATCCGAATATGCTATTGAAATTTAGATAGGACCTAATTGGTAAGAGGTTGTGATTAAGAATGATTAATAAATATCGATTTTTTTTCTTCTTCTTCATATTTTGATTAAAGCTCAATAATATTTTTAAACCCATCCCTATCATAATCTTACTGTGCATACTATAGTCGATCCATCTGAGACCGATCTTCCAATCACGTGACCCAGCCGTTCTATTGACTAGGAGAGGAGGCTATTTTCTGACGAAAATATCGATGGAATCTATGGAATCACTTTTGAATGAAAAATAGCCTTAATAGAAAATAATTGTGTTTAACAAATACACTTATCATTAAAATCCAGGTTGTGCCATGATACTTTGTTTAATTTACATACCTAACTGCGGATGAGTACCTCGGGGAGTAACCTACTCAATTTCTAATAATATTGACCGATGCTTATATACCATTTTGCCAGTCTGTTTGTGAAATATGTCAAGTTATAATTTCTGGCTGCGTATCCCTTGATAGCACAAACCATATCATCCGGATTTAAATCGCAGTGATATTGTGGTATGTAGTCTGAATGGTTCACTAAACATAGCTGCTACGTACGTACGTGTGATGAGAATAATATGTATTGGAGCAGTATTGTGTATATTATTGCATAAGGGATCCTGGCGACAACTAGCGAATATATACGCCCGAAGACCATACATCTTATTTTGCTCATCACCCCTGCCCATCCAAGCACCAAAGATCGCTCTTCGATGAATTCACTATTAGTTCCTCATGTAGGGGAGAGCAGGGCTAGTCCGCCCTCTAATTTCCAGGCTTGCCTATAAGCGGATTCATTTTACAAGTTAGAAATATATCTACTTCCAAATGAAAGCTACGTTTCTTAGCTACATACCCCCATAGTTTCAGCACTCTAGAACTTTTAGTAAGTGCAGGAGTAAGGACAATAGGGCGGACCGTTACCCCACACTACTCACGCCGGGGCAGGTTCGCCCTCATGATGGGCAAGCTCGTCCGGCTTCATAGGCAAGTTAAATATTGCAGAAACTGTCAGTTATTCCATGTAGAGATTGATTAAAAGTCAACTAGAAACAACTATGACAAATTAGGCCATGTGGCCCCAACATATGAAATGGACGCATCATGTGTCCATTTATTATGTTGGGGCGAGTCCGCCCCCTTCTTAGCGAGTAATGGGGCATGAGCGGACTCGCCCCAGCGAAATTGGGCGAACTCGCCCCAGGGCTCATTTTTTGTTGTAAATCTCACGGTATACCTATTAAACACGGAATGGGAAGTTAAAACTTTAACATTTTTAATGACAAATAATTTTACTTTAATTATTCAAAAACAATTATTCAAGATAAATCCTAATATGGGAGATGTATCCGCGTCTGAAGTTTTTTAAAACTTCAGACTATAGTATTAAAATAGTTACTTTGCTATGACCGGGGCAATAAAATTACACCAGTCTGATACTTTTTCAACTGTCACGCGATGAGAAACACGTCACGTGGGCGGACTCGCCCCGAGCGGACTAGCTCCGCTCTCCCCTAAGGCAAAATAAAAATAATAACCTATTTAGCGTCCGTCCCCTCCCGCTTCCTTTTTGGGTCCACTTCAATTTTGTTTTTTTCTATTTATTTCAGCCATAACTTTTTTCTTCAGGTGTTTCACACTCTCAGAACAGGTATTAAAAACCCATGGGTTAAAATAATGTTGGTTAAAAAGTATACAACATTGGTTAAAAATGAAGCGTTGGTTAAAAATTACTTTTAATACTGCGTTGGTTAAAGAGTAAAAATATAAGTAATTTTTAGTTTATTCAACGTTGGTTAAGGCATCATAATTTTAACCAACAATATGGTCATAACAAGATTCCCACCAAAGAATTTCATTGGCGAGGAAAATATTTTGCGGAAAATAACACGATTGATTTCATATACAAATTCTGACGTGGTCTAAAAATTGCGACCGCTGTTTCAAGTTATAGCTTCCCGGCCTCGTGGCTAGGATCTTGTGCCTTGTCCTGTCCCTTGTTGGTCCTGGCCACGTGTTGGCGCCAATATTGAAAGCCAATATCGGGCCAATGAAACATCAATATTGTAATGTTGTATGGGTTAAAGTTTAGCACAAAAAAAAGAAGTTTAACCAACATTTTTTAACCAACTACTGTTGGTTAAAACATATTAACAATTGTAACCAACCACCGGTTAAAGTTTAACCAACCACTGTTGGTCAAAACATTTTAACCAAAAAATGATTAAAATTTGTAACCAACCACAGGTTAAAGTTTAACCAACAGCTGTTGGTTACAGTTTTAACCAACCAATTGTGTGGTTCACCTGGTAACCTCCCGTTGGTTAAAATTTTAACCAACATGGTTAAAGATTTTAACCTTTGTTCTGAGAGTGCAGAGTTACTGAGATGTTTGTAACAAGTTTGTATCTTCCTGATATGCATTTTAAACAAGTTTTGTAGTGACCAACCCCTCAGAACCATGAAATAAAACAGATTATAAAGGGCAATTTTGCACCTAACGTGGGGTGGGGGGGGGGGGGGGGAATCATTGGGGCAACTGGTCCAATATGTTCCAACGGTTAAAATACACAGAAATCAGTGAATGACAACACACGGAAATGATGCAGTATTTTCTTAACAAACATAATCACATTATACGTGTAACCAAAAAGAAATCCATTTAAAATGTAATGCTATTTAACCATATAATGCTTTGCTAATGGATTTCTATTCACCAGACCGTGAAGCTTTACCATGTACATCATTCCCATTCACCTGTTCATTGATTGGTTCTGCAATGTTTGTTGTCATTCTGCCGGAGACAGAAACGAGTCCAGTCGAAGATTTTCATAATTACACATGTATCACAGCAGCCAAGTAATTTGTGAAGCTATATCGTTTCTGTTGTGCTGGAGCTTTTTGGTGGCGAAGGTAAGCCGTATCTGAATTATTGAAATGATAGCACATAATAAATAGGTCTGATATCATGATATTAAAATTAGAACTATAAGATAGTGAGATGAAGCATGGTATAAATACAAACGGTAGTTATACTAGCGTTACATCAATGCGGGTACAGATATAGAATAGAAATGATAATCGGTATGGATTCTGGCTCTATAGGATTTGGTTAGACATTGTGTTGCATGGACTTGGTAACCGGCCCATTTATAACTGTTTCAAAAAGCTAGTTCCATACCATTTTACGGATTTTAACACTTTAAACACATTTTTAACATCACGTCTAGGTTATGCATTTTTCCCAAACGTATTTTGTCTGTCTGCTTTGATTTGACAAAGTATGTCAAAAGAAAGGATTATTTCATGATTCAAAGTCTCTATAAACACTATACGTATCGGCTATAAATGGCATGCCTATCCGGAAAGCCTTACTAGTCTTACTTCATTCACTGATTGAAATGTGCAAAGCTCATAGAAAAGGCCTTTTATATTAACATTTTTATATTAATGTTAATAGTGGAATAAGGCGAAATTCTTTTCAAAAGAATTTCGCCTTAACGTCATTTCAAACAATAGATTTCGACCTATAGAACAAAAAAAACCCGGTATAAATCGCATTGTTTTCTTCGCCTTATCCGATGAATTCACAAAGTTATATTATAACATTATCGACAATTAATGTCTTGTGCGAATATAATTCAATATCTCTTGGCTCAGTGAATGACGAGGAATTTTTGCATCATATGATAAGGAGATACATTATATATGTGCTGTCAGTCTCAATTGGCTCTGGTCTTGGCTCTTTACGACTGATTTTGATTAGAAATGTCATAATTAATACATACATGCTCAACCAAAGAAATTCATCGCTCAACCTAAGGAGTTATTATTGTATTACATAATAACTCCTTGCTCAACCTGACTATGGATTATTTACAATTATAAAAGCATCCTTTTATGTACACATCGGGTAACTGTATTACATAACTATAAGTACATTGTATTTGTCAAGCCTTTTATTATTTGAGACGAAGGCTTTATTGAGTATTGTGTTATGAAGTCGATAATGACGATGCACCAGGAAGAACATGCAACATAATGGAAATTCCGCCGTGATAACGTCCTTGTATTCCTGAAATTGTCATGTAATGTAATCTGATTTGCAATTACCTTAGCCTATACATAATTTCTAAAAACGTTAGAGTAAGGTTATTTCCTCATTGCAAATAAAGGAATTTTAAAGCCTGGTAATCATCACAGAAAGGTCACTTGTGGCTATAAGCTCCAAATTGTATACCACGCAGTTTTTATCATTTTTAACAGTTTCCCCATCCCTTTTCATTTTTAATTTCTACAGGAAAATTCAAGGCGTATTTCTAAAACTATTTCTGGCAGTATGGCATTTATAAACCAGCTGTCACTCCTTGGTGCTTTGATTTGCAGCCTCATCCTCGTTACAGAGTCCCATCCTTCTGGACCTCCTACTTCAGTGTGCACATCACAGACCCCTGGGCATGGTAGTGATTCTCAGGTTGGGCAAGCACCATACACCATTAGTCTAGATGCTAATACATACAGTCCTGGACAGACGATAAGAAGTAAGCTCAGTTTATGATATGATAAAACCATACACCCCTCCGCCCCCAAACAACAACATCAACAGCGATAACAACAATAATAATAACAACAACAACAACAACAACAACAACAACAACAACAACAACAACAACAACAACAACCAGAAAAGTACCATATTTACAAACAAACAAAAAATACGTAGATGCTAGTAGGCCTACTAGAAGTAAGTTAAGTAAGCTAAGTTATGATATGAGAAACCATGGCTCCTACTCCCCCCAAACAAAAAAGCATCATCATCATCATCATCATCATCAACAGTATCATTAATTCATCTTAATCAGCAGCAGCAGCAGCAGCAGCAGCAGCAGCAACAGCAGCAACAACAACAAAAAACACAACAAAAACAACAACAATAAACAACAACCAGAAAAACACCATACTTACAAACAAACAACAAATACATAGATAACAATAACAAAGTAAATTAGAAACACGTAAACGATATATAAACAGAAGCTATATAGCAGTAAATCAAAGAAACCGACGCCACTAACGAACTCGACAGCGTGTCACAGAAAACATGTATTCTTTATTAAGCTCTATAGTTTCACTTTTTCACAGTTGATAACAAAAGATGTTTATGGTCATGTGTTTTAAGCTCACCTACTTTCACGGCGTTACACACGGATTTTGGCTTTCGCGACATGAATTTAACTTTACACATTTATATTTGCTTGTATACCCCCTGAGGTAGTAAAAGTATACATTTTCTGAAGGAAAATTGCATGAGGAAACCAAATATTATGCCATTAAAATTATAGTACTACCAAGAACTAAAACGGTATGATCGGAAATGTTCGGAAAAGTATCAAAGTTTTTTAATTTTTAATTTGAGATCCATATATTTTTATACCTACCCCTATCATTATTTTTTTTAAATATTTAAATTCCTCATGAAATTACCCATTAGATGATATATAATTGTCAAAGTTACTACGTCAGTATGGTAATTATACCGGCTAGTGAATATCTCCAATTTTTAATTTATATATTTTTAGAATTTTCAAAAATATTTGTTTAAGGATGAACCCTTCCCTTATATAAACTGCATTTCTGAATTCCTCTAGTTACAAGCTTTCTGAAAATGTACACTTTTGCTTTAATAGGTTGAACACTTTTTCTGTTATAGTCATTTTTATAAATCAGGTAAATTGAGGCTGATTAGTCATGCTGACTGTGTAGCGAATAGGAAGAAAGCTGATGATCATTGTCTTATCCATAATTAATTAGTTGTTACAAATAGTGAAATCATGAAATATACCAATGCCATTTGGCAGGCAGATAGCTTGTTATCAGGGCTTTAAAATGATACCAAATTTGTTGAGATAGCTTTTGTGGTTTTAAAAATATTTGAGGAAAATGACAGCATGAAGCTAACAAATGTAACAGCACCACCCTATTGGGAGGCGAGTTCATAACACGTGACCTTACCTTATACATTTTGAAATAGAATTTACACATTTTATTCGTGAAAAATAACCAAGATTGCTTAAGGGGGCTGTTAACCTTCAAGTATACAGCCTCCGTATATTCATTTAATCTATATAAAAGTATACATTGTTTTGCATAAAAGGGTTCAATGAATCCAACCATGATCATGAAATTGACCATTTTGGAGAAATTACATCACTACTCAGACTACTTGACGTCATGACGGAGCTCTAGCTTTACTTATTCTTAGCTGTCATGGTGGATCATCACAGTCATATTTGTACATTCTAGAAACATTAAAATCATGGTTTGCAAACATCTAAAAACACATCCACACTATAACAACTTCAATGTTATGTTTCAGTAACCATCTCTGGCAATGATGCGAACATAAACTTTCGAGGTTTCTTCCTACAAGCTAGACGCAAGGATGAATTCCGTGACACAACTCAAGCAATAGGTTCGTTCACGAATGCTCCATCTGGAACTAAACTGCTCACGTGCCACGGCACAGCCAACGTAAGTTTTGTCCTCATTCTCATTATTCTATAATGTATGACAACGGCAAGGCCCGACTTTTAATTTTCATGCAGCTCTTAAAAGAGCTTCATGAAAAGTTCAGGATATTAGGGGGCTGGCATTTTCTTCAGAAGGGGGTGGGTCCCAAATATACTGGGGGGGGGGGGGTCATAGTTTTTTTGACATGAAAACAGGGGGGTCATAACATTATTTCATTGAAAATGGGGGGGGGGGGGGTCACAAAAATGGACTGTATTGGTAGGGGGGGTCATAAAAATATGCAGCTCTTGGATAGGGGGGGTCATGAAAAAATTGTCTGGGTCTATCCACATTTTTGGGACCCCCCCCTTCCGAAGAAAATGCCAGCCCCCTTAGTAAACCAACAAACAA
This sequence comes from Ophiura sarsii, assembly GCA_035610835.1. Classification (NCBI taxonomy): domain Eukaryota; kingdom Metazoa; phylum Echinodermata; class Ophiuroidea; order Amphilepidida; family Ophiuridae; genus Ophiura; species Ophiura sarsii. The sequence goes on along the minus strand of CM069441.1, from coordinate 67,659,000 downwards.
CCATGACAATAGCAAGACATTTTGGTTTTAATCAGTGGCGTAGCCAGAGGGAAAATATTTCGCGCGCTACGCGGGCATGTGTCCTCAAAATGTTTTTTTGTTTTGTTGTTGGTTATATTACAACAAGCTTGTTTAGAGACGAAAATGTAACTCAATCATAGCAAAATAAGTGTAAGGTCCAATATAAAAAATATATAGCCACGCCACTGGTTTTAATAACATGGTTTCATTCTGCAGCGACCGTCCGAGGAGGATTGCACAGACTGAGAGGATCTTGCGCGGCCCAGTATGAATTGAATCTCGTTTCCAGCAGCCTGGTGTTAAAAGCATAGATGAATGGAACCGACAATTTGGAACCCGGTCAATTTGGAACCCGGTAGTATATTTTAACGGAATAAATTGTATTGGAAACTGGAAACCAATGCTTAGCACCAGGCTGCCGGAAACGGGATTCATATGAATTGACTCATTATACATTTCCCGCCAAGCAGTGGCGTAGCGAAAGGGAGTCGGTGGTGGGTGGGGGTGGGTGGGGGGGGGGGGGGGGGGGGGAGGTTGTCGGCCAATTTTTGCTACAGGTTTCAACATTATGAAACAATATAGGTCTCAACAATGAAAACGGGCCGCTCGTGCCGCATACCTGATGATATAGTGTATATCATGTCTAAGTGTTTTAATATTTATGACTGCGTGTCTCTCTGATCAGCGTATGGGGGAGGGGAGGGAGATTGCCAACGATTATAAGTTAGTGAGTTAGTTTACTATTGTCATGATTGTATGTTGGGCTTGTATTTTATAGTGGTCTCTCGTTTTTTGTGTCTCTGAATCTGAAATATGTTGCTGTTTTTCATCCGTTTCCGTCACACTAAATGGACGTTTACTTTTCACGGCATCTCCATAAAAGTACAGCCATATTACTCAGATCAATTGACAATGAATTTGTAGCTGAGGTTCCAAGCTTCAATTGTGTAATATTTTATAAGACTGGCTAATATATGAGGTATAGGCTAGGAGGTAGAACTTATTGAATGACCCTCGTATATTTATGTATATTTTTCTATAATAGAGTGCTTGGAGTCACAGTGAAAATTCCGATAAAAACACAGTGTCAATAGACTGGGTAGCTCCCAATGGTTTTGAAGGGAAAATCGCTTTCAAGTAAGTACAACTTAGTGACATTTAACTTGTTCAATATTCTTCACCCCATAGTCCGATACGCCCCATCCTGGTAAAGTTCTTGGCAATACCAAACGCATACGCCTCATATAAGCAAGTAAGCCGTCCTACATCCCTTAGTCCCATGACGCCCCATACTATGCCATACTCTTGAAGCTTTGTTTTATAGTTAATAGGCAATAATAATACTCAACCATTTTGCAGGCTCATAAAAAGCAATAGGCCTAACTATGGCACGCCGTTTGGTTCAAAATTAACATTGTTTTTGCATGGTGTGTTTTGAACTCGCCACCCTTCCCGTTGCATGTCCAGATTTTGACATTTTACACCATCTGAGATTCGAATTAGCATATCGCCATAACTATTTGTTCTACTCCATAAAAAGTATATATTTTCTGAACGGTAATCTCACAAGGAATCCGTATATGCTATTGAAATTTAGATAGAACCTACTGGTAAGAGGTTGTGATTAAGAATGTTAAATAAATATCGATTGTTTTTCTTCTTCATATTTTGTTTAAAGCTCAATTATATGTTTATACCTATCCCAATCATAATATTACTGTGCATATTAGTTCCTCATGCCATTACCCATCAGAACATAATGGTTGTCAAGGGTAACTTGTTGAAATATAATATATCGGGAAGTGAATGATCATGAGCACAAACGTTTAAATTTCATATTTATTAGAGTTTACAACTATATCTTATGCACCCTATCCTGATTTAAACGGTATTTTTGAATTCCCCTATTTGAGAGCTTTCCAAAAATGTATAATTTTGCTATCATCGGTTGAATACTTTTTGTTTGTTATAGTCATGTATGTAAAACCGATGAATTAGGGCAAGTTCACTGTGTAGCGAATAGGGAGAAAGCCTAGGACAATGCAATCAATTCATGATTACAATTGTTACAACACATTTGTTGAAACAGAAACTTACGGTATGTATAAAACAATCTATAAAATGAGAGCAAAATCATGTTTGTACCATACAGGGGTGAGGAGTTATTGTAAATTGAACGTAGAATTGGGAACATTTTCTATATTCCCCATAGAGATTGTACACAGCGCCACCGCCACCGTCGCCACCCCTGACTTTCGAAATATAATCAATCATATCTCAGCAAAACCGTTATAGAAATACCTGATTTATTCACACAATGTAGCTAGATAAATAGAATTTCAAATGACACCTAAACCATATCTCTACCACATTTAGTTGTTGAGTTAATAGAGAGAGATGGATGATTCGTCAACAAAAATGCAACATCGCCACCCTTTTTGGGTGGTGAGTTCAAAAAACATGGCCATATCAATTTGTGTTTTACATGTAGTTTTTGTTGTTGTATATATGTGTTTTACGTGTCGGTTTTTTAAAATTTTGAACTAAACGGCGTGCCTAGGCACGCCGGCCGTTTGGTTCAAAATTAACTCTTTTTTTAAATGTTGAACCAAACGGCGTGCCTTGAATTTATGGCACGCCGTTTGGTTCAAAATTAATATCGTGTTTGTATATCAATTTGTGTTTTATAAGTAGTTTTTTGTATATTAATTATAAGGTTTTACGTGTCGTTTTTAGTAAATTTTGAACCAAACGCCGTTTTACACCGTTAACACCCCTGCGTACGCTCGCCTGTCAGCACTTCGCTCTTTTCGCAGATGAAAAAATGTTGGTGACAGATAACGTTTCTCTATAGTTGCGAATTATAAATATTTCATTTCTGAACTAACCACGTTAGTACTTAACCGCATGGAAAATAAAAATTGATTGTACCTGTACATTTGTTATCATTTGTAAATTTGCATATAATTATAGTCAATAAATCAATGGTAAAGTAATTAAGCAAAATACAAAATTCAAAAATAATAAAATAGTAAAATAAAAATTGATTGTACCTGTACATTTGTTATCATTTGTGATTTGCATATAATTATAGTCAATACATCACTGGTAAAGTAATTAAGCAACATGCGAATTTCAAACAAAAAAAATATGAAAATGAAAAATTGATTGTACCTGTAGTGTTAAGTTGATATCATTAGTAAAATGTGCATACTTATAGTAAATAAATGAATGGTATAAAGTAATTAAGTGAAAAGTGAATAACAGTGCGATGCCTCATTGAAGAGGTTTTGTTTCTCAAGGGGTGTAGCTAAGCAAAAGGGCACGGGACATAGGCATGATAGGCGAGAATGATCGTAACTCTAAGGAGAGCGCCCTCAATTTTGTTAAAAAGTTAGGTTTTCATTATACTAAGTACTTAAAGGTAGATGTTCCGATTTTCAACTTGAAGTTTTCTATTCTACATGAAAGGTCATCCTTAAAAAAGTCGTGTTCCAAAGTTTGAGTTGCATAGCTCTAATGGTTCTTATTTTAGACGCACAAGATGCTGTGAACTGTACCCATTGAGTAGTACACAAACTATATCGGTGGTTACCACCATTCGCGGTAATTCGACGTTATTTCATCGATTTCTCCGGAATTATACCGATTTAGGCCGTCAAATTTCAGTATGATGATGAGAAAAATACGAGCTTTCATATGATATGAAAATCTCCGTATGTTTGAAATAATTCTGTGTTACGAAAATGTGATCGGGTCATCTACCTTTAATAGTTTTGATGTAGATCTACATAGAAATATCAAATTCAAGATTTTAATAGGTAAAAAGTTGCATTTTTGAGGTAAATAAATAAATTTGTTGGCACTTTTTTGGTCAAAAACTAAACATATTTTTAAATGAAAAGAAAGAAGAAGAAAAAAAAACCAATCCTAGAGAAGTGTCTTAAGATAATTTTGGTGCAATTTCGGCGTTTTGTACCAAAAACTGACTTTGTTACGTAGACCGAACATGAATTTTATTAACAATCTTCACTTCTCTTTACAGCCTCATGTATATACATTGACACCATTTCATATTATGTTATACAGTTGCTACATTTTAATGTAATATTTTGAAATATAATATTATCCCTTTCTGATCAGCCTAAGAAAAAACAATTACGTGGCCATACTATAATATTATCTTGAGGAAAAATATTGACCAAGTGCTGATCTCTCAAAAATATGCGTGTCACATTGAATAGTTGGTTTTGGTAGTCAAGAAAGGATCTATTATTATATCTATATATAGTTACAGGATACAATTCCAACATAAACCGAGTAGAACGGTTGACTCCAAATATGATATTGTTTGTTTATGACAACCGAATAGACGATTCCAGTTAGCTCATTTCTTATCATGTGTAAGATTTATTATTGTTTATTGCTGCAGATTTTTCGGCATTAAAGTTCATATTTAAAAGCTGTTAGAAAAAACACCCAAAACTCACCAATAATATATAGGTGTTAATTCACGGTGTCTGTATTTGCTGTCTATATAGACATTATGTTCAGGGGAAGCTATCAATGTAATAATTCATGAATGCTATCTACTGAAGATAGCAATATATAGCATATCATTGCTGTTCTGTCAAAACCTCGTATGTTTTACCGGCCCTTCAACATGTATCAAGTAAAACTGTCCAATGGTTATGCATAGGAAGTGTTGCTTTATACAAGAGCACGTACAAGGTTTTGGCAGGTGTATTTTGGCCCTTGAACATGTTTAAAGCAGACTGTCCAAAGGTTATACTAGGGATATTACTTTATACATGCTGAGGGGCCGGATGGAGATACGAGGTTTTGACAGAACAACAACGATATGTTATCTGAAGATAGCAATGTAATATATTAGTATAGGCCTACTCTACTGAAAATAGCAATATAGCATACGGTTATCTACTGAAGATAGCAATGTAATATATGGGTACTATCTATATACTGAAGATATAAATATAACCTGGGTGTTATCTACTGAAGAAAGCAATACTATGAGGTCTATCTAAGTGATGAATGCAATAATGTATGCATGGGTGCTATCTAATGTATATAGATAGCAGACATCCGAGTTGTAAAGATTTGTTTGTTTGTTTGTTTGTTTGTATGTTTGTTTATTCGCGAATTGCACTAGTTACCTTAACCAGCTTTACACTAAATAATTAGGCCTCCCATGCAAAAAAAAACGCCATGTGTTTTGAACTGACCACCCAAAAAGGGTGGCGGCATTTTTGGTGACGTATATATCAGTACGTAATTCGATGGTGACGTATCCATGGTTCTCTATTAACTCAACAACTAAATGTGGTAGAGCTATGCATGGTTTAGGTGTCATTTTGGAAGCTTATTTATCTAGCTACAATGTGTGAATAAATCAGGTATTTCTATAACTGATTGGCTGAGATATGATTGATTATATTTCGAAAGTCAGGGGTGGCGGCGGTGGCGGTGGCGCTGTGTACAATCTCTATAGAAAATGTTCCCAATTCTACGTTCAATTTACAATAACTCCTCATCTCTGTATGGTACAAACATGATTTTGCTCTCATTTTATTAATTGTTTTATATTCTATAAGTTTCTGTTCAACAAACGTGTTAACTATTACGTAACAATTGTAATCACGAATCGATATTGCATTGCCCTTGGCTTTCTCCCTATTCACTACACAGTGAACTTGCCCTAATTCATCGGTTTTGGGGTTTTCTACATGACTATAACAACAAAATTATTCAACCGATGATAGCAAAATTATCAATTTTGGAGTATGTCTTGCCACACATGAACAAAAAGAGATATATCAATGAATTTTGGAAAGCTCTCAAATAGGGGAATTCAAAAATTACGCTTAAATCAGGATAGGGTAAACAGCCAAAAAATATGTGTAAACTCTAATAAATATGAAATATAATCCAATATGTTACCCTTGACAACTATTATGCTCTGATGGGGAAATTGCATAAGGAACTAATATGCACAGTAATTATGATTGGGATAGGAATAAAAAAGAAAATGAGCTTTAATCAAAATATGAAGAAAAAAACCATATTCTTTGAACATTCTTAATCACAACATGTTATGATTAGGTCCTATGCAAATTCCAATCGCATATTTGGATTTCGTGTGAGATTACCGTTTAGAAAACATGTACTTTTTATGTGGTAGATCAAGTAGTTATTGCGATATGCTAATTCGAATCTCAGATGGTGTAAAATGTAAAAATCTGGACATGCAAAGGGAAGGGTTGCGAGTTCAAAATACATGGCCTTAATACCCGTGATTCCAAAGCTATAAAAGGGCAACCCATCAGTCTATTTCAATAGCGTCTTTCCACTCAATAGACAACCGATAAAGCAATCGATTCACAAATGACGGTCATTTGAATGGACAGTGATGGTACATTGGCATCGCTATAACTAATTTTAGGGCTGCATTTTGTTGTTGTTGCTTAATTGGGGTACTTAATTTTTAATTTACCAACAGCGGTATTCCTATCGGGGAGAACAAATACTACACGACATACATAAATCGCATGCTCCAACACGATAGGGGGTTACGGAAATTATGTTAATGACCTACCTTTTCCTCTACCAAATTCTTGTAAATCTCATCAGATGCTTTTCCTAACAGTTTTCTATACCCCTTATTAGTATTCTGATACTCCCCAACCCATCGTGAAGTTTTGGGAAAAACCAAAAGCCTATAGATACGTAATAATAAAACACTGTCGTGGCCTTTCATACGCTCAATGAATCTAAATAGCCTACGCTCAAAACTGATTTGTTTTTCAAATTTGATTAGTAAGAACGCACATTTTCGAAACATTTGGGATTTAGAACGCAAATGTTTAAAGAAATTGGGGATTTGGACGCGATATTTGAATTTTCAATAAAATGGGGGTCCGCGCAGGCCTAAAGACTAGAGCTAGCAGAAGAGGGTGAAGGGGGGGGGGTCTTCAGGGCAGCACTTACCTATACCCCTTTCCAATGTCAGTGCCCCCCATGCTTTCTAGTAGTCCGAAAGCCCTATACTCGAGAAATGTTGGGAAATATCAAACGTTTAATAATATCAAACGTTTAAGGGGGGGGGGGGGTATAGGTTGAAATGACCAAATGTTTGACAATGAATTTCACCACTTTCCCGGACTTCCACTAAGACATGTTATATACCAAAATGTCAAGCCTGACCCCTAGTTTTAAAAAACATGTTTTGTTTTGTTCGGGTTGCCATGGTAACCAAGCAGGGCCTCTGATTGGCTAAACAACTCAACGAACAGAACTCAATAAATAAATGTCGCATAATTACCATATTTGGGGAATGGGTGCGTATGGACAATACGCACAAAACTATGAAGCCGGATTTTTTTCGCGGTTGCCATGGTAACCGGGAAGCGGCCAATCAGGGTATTTCGCAGCGCCATTTAAAAACGCACGTTTTAAAAAAAACTCTTCATAGTTTGTAGGCCTCTGTATGCTTAACATTTGTGCAAATTTCCATGGTCACACGACTTTTTTTTTTGAGTTACGTTTGTTACGGTTTCGCACGTTAGCGCGTTTCCTTGTTTTGAGATATCAAGCGAAACGTATACAAAAATATTAAAATTGCTTACAAAATTATAAATTGACATATGAGATGAGAATAATTGTTCATATATTGAAAAGCTTGAATTTAGACACATTTTGAGTCCATTTTGATGAAAATCGTATGTAAATTAGGATTTTTATCGCGATTTTAAAGATAAGGAGCTTAAATATAGCCGGGTGAGAAAAAATAAAGAAATACATAAGAAATGGCGTTGACTTAAAAATTTGATAAATAATTATGCGCAATGGATTAATTTAATATTATTACCAAAAAAATTATAGAAAATTACAATTGTTTAATTTATATATAATTTTAACTGAATTTGCTAAAAAACACAGGGTGAGCGTTTTCTACACACAAACGAATACAAAACGCCTCCGATTTTCGAAATTCCGTCAATTAAAGTGACCATAACATCAGAACTGAATATCCGATTTGACTCAATTAAAAAGCATTTTAAAGCTAAGACTTTGCAGTTTTCCACTGTGCTCTTATCTCATTTTTTGTAAAGTAACTAAATTTTGAAATCCGGCCATCCTATACCCCCCCCCCCCCCCCTTAATGTAAATCTCTTCAGCAGCCCCCTTCCTATACTCTAGGAAACATCAAACGCGTATGTAAATTTCTTTACTAGTATCAGCAGTGCCTTTCCTATACACGCCCCATATTCGTGGAGTTTCGGGAAATACTCCCGGAAATACTATGGAATAGGCTAAGTCTCATCATATGATGCCTTTCCTATTTACTCCCAAGCATAAGTAGTTCTATTATCATACCCCATACTCGTGTAAGTTGACCATAAACTTATACCATTTTGCAAACCTCACACTAAAGTATTAGATTTGCCTTTCCTACACCCCGTAGTGTTATATCGGGAACGTTTCATGGTGATACCAATGCACCCTTATAGCATCATATTGCAAACAATTACACGTTTAGGTCTTTCTAGACATAAGTGGGGGCAGCCATGTTTGTAAATTACATACCTATATGCAGTCTGTGATGGAGTCAAAGCTATATTTGTTTAGTTGATGCATAGACTGTTGATGATTCATTCAGAGAGATGTTTATAGACTCCCCACAGAGAGACATAATAGCTTATCTTGTTTGACTAATAGGAGAAACCTCCCAATTGCTGTGGGTTTGTCTAATTGGTTAGACTGTGGTGTTTTGATTTGTTTTTTGGTTTGAATTATTGAAAATACATACACCATTTCCCTGGTATTTTGGTTTGCAACAGATGCTTCAAAAAATGGTTACAAAACATGCTTCTTTCTTTTGGATCGCCCCCATTCCATTTCAATGGAATTTTTATTGCCCTTGCGGCAGGATTTCACCCGTCATGCTAACCGCTTTTCAATAAATCTTTGCAGGGCAACGGTAGTACAGGGACCAGCCACAGTGTTCTATGAGAATATATTATCTAACCTAATATTGTATGATGGACCTACTCCTGCGCCAACTAGTCCAGGCACTGGTGGTAAGTGAAGTAGTGTTAAAATATCCTTAGATGGTTGAGCTTTAAAATGGCTGGAAATTTGGGCTGCCTATGCCCGGTGCCTATGTCATGCTATAGAATAAATGACGAGGGTCATTCAATAAGTTCTACCTCCTCACTCACAACATCGCTAATATGAATGTCAGCCTCATGACATTTATCATGATTATAGCTCTGAATCATAGCTACACATTTATAGTAAATGCTAATTGATACCTATTTCACTTTTATCATGATGCAATCAAAGCCAGAGAGAGATTTTGTACGACGGACACGGAAAATGACCCCATACATAAATACATGGGTTTTTTCTCGTTTTCTCTCCGTATTGTATGATTAAGTTTAACCTCCCGATTTAAATACTGAAAATAGAAAACAATGGATGATTTCTGAATATAATGCTATACTGTCATGTATAAATCAGATTGTAGGCAATATTAACCTTTGTAGCTTGCAAGTAGTATAATATCAACTCGAATGTATTGGCACGCCTTTAGCATACTGGAATACTGATATTCAGTCAAATGTTTGTTGTTACAAGTCAAGCCACAGTGATGCCTCGAATGTTAAATCTTAACATAATAGTAACTTTGTCAGTTTTCCTTATATGCAACATTAAGAATAGTTATTCAGGTAGTCAGTGATAGAAAAATATACCTTCGAGAGACTTGAAATATATCCATTTAGTCCTGTGTAATGAAGATAACTTAGTTCCTATGAAAAGCAAATATGACTTTTTCAGTGGTTCTCTAGGGTAGGGTTAAAATTGATGGCTGTCCTGGTCTGGATCTGGCTTATTAGAGGGTATTTTCCGCCAAGAAATCAGTCACTTGTATTGTTTAAAGTCTATACAAGAGATTTTTGTAACTTAGAACGATTTTAATTGACCGATAGGTACATATTGTCTCTTAGAATTGGCCAAATGAATAGCACTTAGGAGACATTTGGCTGTTTTTACCCGTTTCCGTGGCACTAAATGAAAGTGTGGTTCTTACTGCATATGTAGAAAAGTAGGCTACAATGAGTATTCAGATCAATCTACTATGATTTGTAGCTGGGATTCAAAGCTTCAACTGGGGAATATTTCATACGACTGGCTTGTATAATAGCAAAGTTATCAGGTAGGAGGTAGAACTTATTGAATGACCCTCGTAGTTGATATGGGTCAAACACAGGTTTTCTACCTGCAAATCCATACCAAAGTCAAACTTGAGCCTTTTTGACCTACTTCCCGACCATCCCGGATCCCAACTTACAGTGGCGTAACTAGAGGCCCCCTGATGCCCCCAAATGAAATGACAAACTCTTTGTATACCTATGTAAACTAAAAAAGAGTCAGATATGCCCCCCCCCCCCCCCCCCCCCTAAATTGAAGACCCTAGTTACGCTACTGCCATGCATCCTACATGCCCAGCTCATGAACACCATACTTATAAGATGAGGTATCTATGTCGGATGACAACATCTTGCATTGATGCAAAATCTAATCCTTTTGCTTTTGTGTGTGGGTTGTAATAAAAACATTTGAAGTTTAACCCATTATCGGATTCAACTATTACCAAGCCGAATTACTGATATTGACATACACAGTTCAACAAAAATAAGTTCCCCTTTAGATTATGCCTGATATTTTTAAAATGAATTACTCCAACGAAACGATTTTTGGCACAGTTTGCATAGTTAATAGCCCCGTTCTAGTGTTGCTGTGAACACGTAGGTGTTGTAATGCTTGAATGAGCACACATTGAATGGAGGAATACCTCAATTCAAAAGTTGCTAAATTATGTATTGAAAAAAGCGGTAACTCCTAAAATTCTACGAGTCAGGCGAAATTGGAACCATCTTAATTTGGTATCAACGGTACATTTTAATGGTATAAGAAAAATAATTAACTATAGGATATGTCTAACTTGCTTTCCCTTTATCTATACATTTTTTGTTTGACCTCTTTAGACGAGATTAGAGAATCATTAACCTTCTTAAACCTTTGATGTCGAGTGTTATAAATTTGAAGTTATACGGCTTGAAATGATGTTGAGCCTGTAACTTGTTATTGTTCTTTATGTAGTGATTACACGATTTTTAGGGCATTCATAAGTGCCCCATACAAGGTGTCTCGAAAAAGGTGCCCCATGTGATACATGATTTTTTTGGCCATGAAAAATATATAAATTGTTCGCGAAATACTAGTAATGATATTCAGCAATCTTTAATGTGCCATAATATTTTTTCTATCCATTTTTTTGGAACTTCCGTTATCAAATTATGGCCAATCTACTCGGGCATGTTCAAATGCACCTTTGGCCACTTTTTGTGTGACGAGAGCTCTTTTATTGGAATCGTCATTCAGTGTGTAATTGAACATAATCAATCAAATCAATAATAATCTACCTACTAAATGTTGATAGTTAGTTGAATTTGAACAAAAAACATATTTTCATCCATATTATCCATGATATACTATACAATATTTGAATTTGAGACTGTATTTAAAACAATACATTGACATATCCTTAATCATCATCGGAATCACTAAAGGCAGTTTTTTCAGTTCAGGGTTCCCAGCATTTCACAAGACCAAAATTCCCTGAGTTTTCCCTGATTTTTCCCTGACAAATTTATATTATTCCCTGAGAAAATATTTTCACTTTATCGGAAGTTGGGAAGGCAATAATTATGTGGGTTGGTTATTACCATATATAGCCAACATTTCTAGTTTTTCCCCCTAAAATGGTCCAGAAAACGTTGCTGAAACCATGTTGTTAAGCTTGAATAGCAGTGGCGTATAGGTAGGTTATTCATATTGGGG
>CM069441.1:67362779-67646954 GCA_035610835.1 Ophiura sarsii | reverse complement strand
TGACAGATAACGTTTCTCTATAGTTGCGAATTATAAATATTTCATTTCTGAACTAACCACGTTAGTACTTAACCGCATGGAAAATAAAAATTGATTGTACCTGTACATTTGTTATCATTTGTAAATTTGCATATAATTATAGTCAATAAATCAATGGTAAAGTAATTAAGCAAAATACAAAATTCAAAAATAATAAAATAGTAAAATAAAAATTGATTGTACCTGTACATTTGTTATCATTTGTGATTTGCATATAATTATAGTCAATACATCACTGGTAAAGTAATTAAGCAACATGCGAATTTCAAACAAAAAAAATATGAAAATGAAAAATTGATTGTACCTGTAGTGTTAAGTTGATATCATTAGTAAAATGTGCATACTTATAGTAAATAAATGAATGGTATAAAGTAATTAAGTGAAAAGTGAATAACAGTGCGATGCCTCATTGAAGAGGTTTTGTTTCTCAAGGGGTGTAGCTAAGCAAAAGGGCACGGGACATAGGCATGATAGGCGAGAATGATCGTAACTCTAAGGAGAGCGCCCTCAATTTTGTTAAAAAGTTAGGTTTTCATTATACTAAGTACTTAAAGGTAGATGTTCCGATTTTCAACTTGAAGTTTTCTATTCTACATGAAAGGTCATCCTTAAAAAAGTCGTGTTCCAAAGTTTGAGTTGCATAGCTCTAATGGTTCTTATTTTAGACGCACAAGATGCTGTGAACTGTACCCATTGAGTAGTACACAAACTATATCGGTGGTTACCACCATTCGCGGTAATTCGACGTTATTTCATCGATTTCTCCGGAATTATACCGATTTAGGCCGTCAAATTTCAGTATGATGATGAGAAAAATACGAGCTTTCATATGATATGAAAATCTCCGTATGTTTGAAATAATTCTGTGTTACGAAAATGTGATCGGGTCATCTACCTTTAATAGTTTTGATGTAGATCTACATAGAAATATCAAATTCAAGATTTTAATAGGTAAAAAGTTGCATTTTTGAGGTAAATAAATAAATTTGTTGGCACTTTTTTGGTCAAAAACTAAACATATTTTTAAATGAAAAGAAAGAAGAAGAAAAAAAAACCAATCCTAGAGAAGTGTCTTAAGATAATTTTGGTGCAATTTCGGCGTTTTGTACCAAAAACTGACTTTGTTACGTAGACCGAACATGAATTTTATTAACAATCTTCACTTCTCTTTACAGCCTCATGTATATACATTGACACCATTTCATATTATGTTATACAGTTGCTACATTTTAATGTAATATTTTGAAATATAATATTATCCCTTTCTGATCAGCCTAAGAAAAAACAATTACGTGGCCATACTATAATATTATCTTGAGGAAAAATATTGACCAAGTGCTGATCTCTCAAAAATATGCGTGTCACATTGAATAGTTGGTTTTGGTAGTCAAGAAAGGATCTATTATTATATCTATATATAGTTACAGGATACAATTCCAACATAAACCGAGTAGAACGGTTGACTCCAAATATGATATTGTTTGTTTATGACAACCGAATAGACGATTCCAGTTAGCTCATTTCTTATCATGTGTAAGATTTATTATTGTTTATTGCTGCAGATTTTTCGGCATTAAAGTTCATATTTAAAAGCTGTTAGAAAAAACACCCAAAACTCACCAATAATATATAGGTGTTAATTCACGGTGTCTGTATTTGCTGTCTATATAGACATTATGTTCAGGGGAAGCTATCAATGTAATAATTCATGAATGCTATCTACTGAAGATAGCAATATATAGCATATCATTGCTGTTCTGTCAAAACCTCGTATGTTTTACCGGCCCTTCAACATGTATCAAGTAAAACTGTCCAATGGTTATGCATAGGAAGTGTTGCTTTATACAAGAGCACGTACAAGGTTTTGGCAGGTGTATTTTGGCCCTTGAACATGTTTAAAGCAGACTGTCCAAAGGTTATACTAGGGATATTACTTTATACATGCTGAGGGGCCGGATGGAGATACGAGGTTTTGACAGAACAACAACGATATGTTATCTGAAGATAGCAATGTAATATATTAGTATAGGCCTACTCTACTGAAAATAGCAATATAGCATACGGTTATCTACTGAAGATAGCAATGTAATATATGGGTACTATCTATATACTGAAGATATAAATATAACCTGGGTGTTATCTACTGAAGAAAGCAATACTATGAGGTCTATCTAAGTGATGAATGCAATAATGTATGCATGGGTGCTATCTAATGTATATAGATAGCAGACATCCGAGTTGTAAAGATTTGTTTGTTTGTTTGTTTGTTTGTATGTTTGTTTATTCGCGAATTGCACTAGTTACCTTAACCAGCTTTACACTAAATAATTAGGCCTCCCATGCAAAAAAAAACGCCATGTGTTTTGAACTGACCACCCAAAAAGGGTGGCGGCATTTTTGGTGACGTATATATCAGTACGTAATTCGATGGTGACGTATCCATGGTTCTCTATTAACTCAACAACTAAATGTGGTAGAGCTATGCATGGTTTAGGTGTCATTTTGGAAGCTTATTTATCTAGCTACAATGTGTGAATAAATCAGGTATTTCTATAACTGATTGGCTGAGATATGATTGATTATATTTCGAAAGTCAGGGGTGGCGGCGGTGGCGGTGGCGCTGTGTACAATCTCTATAGAAAATGTTCCCAATTCTACGTTCAATTTACAATAACTCCTCATCTCTGTATGGTACAAACATGATTTTGCTCTCATTTTATTAATTGTTTTATATTCTATAAGTTTCTGTTCAACAAACGTGTTAACTATTACGTAACAATTGTAATCACGAATCGATATTGCATTGCCCTTGGCTTTCTCCCTATTCACTACACAGTGAACTTGCCCTAATTCATCGGTTTTGGGGTTTTCTACATGACTATAACAACAAAATTATTCAACCGATGATAGCAAAATTATCAATTTTGGAGTATGTCTTGCCACACATGAACAAAAAGAGATATATCAATGAATTTTGGAAAGCTCTCAAATAGGGGAATTCAAAAATTACGCTTAAATCAGGATAGGGTAAACAGCCAAAAAATATGTGTAAACTCTAATAAATATGAAATATAATCCAATATGTTACCCTTGACAACTATTATGCTCTGATGGGGAAATTGCATAAGGAACTAATATGCACAGTAATTATGATTGGGATAGGAATAAAAAAGAAAATGAGCTTTAATCAAAATATGAAGAAAAAAACCATATTCTTTGAACATTCTTAATCACAACATGTTATGATTAGGTCCTATGCAAATTCCAATCGCATATTTGGATTTCGTGTGAGATTACCGTTTAGAAAACATGTACTTTTTATGTGGTAGATCAAGTAGTTATTGCGATATGCTAATTCGAATCTCAGATGGTGTAAAATGTAAAAATCTGGACATGCAAAGGGAAGGGTTGCGAGTTCAAAATACATGGCCTTAATACCCGTGATTCCAAAGCTATAAAAGGGCAACCCATCAGTCTATTTCAATAGCGTCTTTCCACTCAATAGACAACCGATAAAGCAATCGATTCACAAATGACGGTCATTTGAATGGACAGTGATGGTACATTGGCATCGCTATAACTAATTTTAGGGCTGCATTTTGTTGTTGTTGCTTAATTGGGGTACTTAATTTTTAATTTACCAACAGCGGTATTCCTATCGGGGAGAACAAATACTACACGACATACATAAATCGCATGCTCCAACACGATAGGGGGTTACGGAAATTATGTTAATGACCTACCTTTTCCTCTACCAAATTCTTGTAAATCTCATCAGATGCTTTTCCTAACAGTTTTCTATACCCCTTATTAGTATTCTGATACTCCCCAACCCATCGTGAAGTTTTGGGAAAAACCAAAAGCCTATAGATACGTAATAATAAAACACTGTCGTGGCCTTTCATACGCTCAATGAATCTAAATAGCCTACGCTCAAAACTGATTTGTTTTTCAAATTTGATTAGTAAGAACGCACATTTTCGAAACATTTGGGATTTAGAACGCAAATGTTTAAAGAAATTGGGGATTTGGACGCGATATTTGAATTTTCAATAAAATGGGGGTCCGCGCAGGCCTAAAGACTAGAGCTAGCAGAAGAGGGTGAAGGGGGGGGGGTCTTCAGGGCAGCACTTACCTATACCCCTTTCCAATGTCAGTGCCCCCCATGCTTTCTAGTAGTCCGAAAGCCCTATACTCGAGAAATGTTGGGAAATATCAAACGTTTAATAATATCAAACGTTTAAGGGGGGGGGGGGGTATAGGTTGAAATGACCAAATGTTTGACAATGAATTTCACCACTTTCCCGGACTTCCACTAAGACATGTTATATACCAAAATGTCAAGCCTGACCCCTAGTTTTAAAAAACATGTTTTGTTTTGTTCGGGTTGCCATGGTAACCAAGCAGGGCCTCTGATTGGCTAAACAACTCAACGAACAGAACTCAATAAATAAATGTCGCATAATTACCATATTTGGGGAATGGGTGCGTATGGACAATACGCACAAAACTATGAAGCCGGATTTTTTTCGCGGTTGCCATGGTAACCGGGAAGCGGCCAATCAGGGTATTTCGCAGCGCCATTTAAAAACGCACGTTTTAAAAAAAACTCTTCATAGTTTGTAGGCCTCTGTATGCTTAACATTTGTGCAAATTTCCATGGTCACACGACTTTTTTTTTTGAGTTACGTTTGTTACGGTTTCGCACGTTAGCGCGTTTCCTTGTTTTGAGATATCAAGCGAAACGTATACAAAAATATTAAAATTGCTTACAAAATTATAAATTGACATATGAGATGAGAATAATTGTTCATATATTGAAAAGCTTGAATTTAGACACATTTTGAGTCCATTTTGATGAAAATCGTATGTAAATTAGGATTTTTATCGCGATTTTAAAGATAAGGAGCTTAAATATAGCCGGGTGAGAAAAAATAAAGAAATACATAAGAAATGGCGTTGACTTAAAAATTTGATAAATAATTATGCGCAATGGATTAATTTAATATTATTACCAAAAAAATTATAGAAAATTACAATTGTTTAATTTATATATAATTTTAACTGAATTTGCTAAAAAACACAGGGTGAGCGTTTTCTACACACAAACGAATACAAAACGCCTCCGATTTTCGAAATTCCGTCAATTAAAGTGACCATAACATCAGAACTGAATATCCGATTTGACTCAATTAAAAAGCATTTTAAAGCTAAGACTTTGCAGTTTTCCACTGTGCTCTTATCTCATTTTTTGTAAAGTAACTAAATTTTGAAATCCGGCCATCCTATACCCCCCCCCCCCCCCCTTAATGTAAATCTCTTCAGCAGCCCCCTTCCTATACTCTAGGAAACATCAAACGCGTATGTAAATTTCTTTACTAGTATCAGCAGTGCCTTTCCTATACACGCCCCATATTCGTGGAGTTTCGGGAAATACTCCCGGAAATACTATGGAATAGGCTAAGTCTCATCATATGATGCCTTTCCTATTTACTCCCAAGCATAAGTAGTTCTATTATCATACCCCATACTCGTGTAAGTTGACCATAAACTTATACCATTTTGCAAACCTCACACTAAAGTATTAGATTTGCCTTTCCTACACCCCGTAGTGTTATATCGGGAACGTTTCATGGTGATACCAATGCACCCTTATAGCATCATATTG
Organism: Ophiura sarsii; assembly: GCA_035610835.1. Taxonomy (NCBI): domain Eukaryota; kingdom Metazoa; phylum Echinodermata; class Ophiuroidea; order Amphilepidida; family Ophiuridae; genus Ophiura; species Ophiura sarsii. The sequence continues at coordinate 67,641,247 of CM069441.1, read as the reverse complement.
CAAACAATTACACGTTTAGGTCTTTCTAGACATAAGTGGGGGCAGCCATGTTTGTAAATTACATACCTATATGCAGTCTGTGATGGAGTCAAAGCTATATTTGTTTAGTTGATGCATAGACTGTTGATGATTCATTCAGAGAGATGTTTATAGACTCCCCACAGAGAGACATAATAGCTTATCTTGTTTGACTAATAGGAGAAACCTCCCAATTGCTGTGGGTTTGTCTAATTGGTTAGACTGTGGTGTTTTGATTTGTTTTTTGGTTTGAATTATTGAAAATACATACACCATTTCCCTGGTATTTTGGTTTGCAACAGATGCTTCAAAAAATGGTTACAAAACATGCTTCTTTCTTTTGGATCGCCCCCATTCCATTTCAATGGAATTTTTATTGCCCTTGCGGCAGGATTTCACCCGTCATGCTAACCGCTTTTCAATAAATCTTTGCAGGGCAACGGTAGTACAGGGACCAGCCACAGTGTTCTATGAGAATATATTATCTAACCTAATATTGTATGATGGACCTACTCCTGCGCCAACTAGTCCAGGCACTGGTGGTAAGTGAAGTAGTGTTAAAATATCCTTAGATGGTTGAGCTTTAAAATGGCTGGAAATTTGGGCTGCCTATGCCCGGTGCCTATGTCATGCTATAGAATAAATGACGAGGGTCATTCAATAAGTTCTACCTCCTCACTCACAACATCGCTAATATGAATGTCAGCCTCATGACATTTATCATGATTATAGCTCTGAATCATAGCTACACATTTATAGTAAATGCTAATTGATACCTATTTCACTTTTATCATGATGCAATCAAAGCCAGAGAGAGATTTTGTACGACGGACACGGAAAATGACCCCATACATAAATACATGGGTTTTTTCTCGTTTTCTCTCCGTATTGTATGATTAAGTTTAACCTCCCGATTTAAATACTGAAAATAGAAAACAATGGATGATTTCTGAATATAATGCTATACTGTCATGTATAAATCAGATTGTAGGCAATATTAACCTTTGTAGCTTGCAAGTAGTATAATATCAACTCGAATGTATTGGCACGCCTTTAGCATACTGGAATACTGATATTCAGTCAAATGTTTGTTGTTACAAGTCAAGCCACAGTGATGCCTCGAATGTTAAATCTTAACATAATAGTAACTTTGTCAGTTTTCCTTATATGCAACATTAAGAATAGTTATTCAGGTAGTCAGTGATAGAAAAATATACCTTCGAGAGACTTGAAATATATCCATTTAGTCCTGTGTAATGAAGATAACTTAGTTCCTATGAAAAGCAAATATGACTTTTTCAGTGGTTCTCTAGGGTAGGGTTAAAATTGATGGCTGTCCTGGTCTGGATCTGGCTTATTAGAGGGTATTTTCCGCCAAGAAATCAGTCACTTGTATTGTTTAAAGTCTATACAAGAGATTTTTGTAACTTAGAACGATTTTAATTGACCGATAGGTACATATTGTCTCTTAGAATTGGCCAAATGAATAGCACTTAGGAGACATTTGGCTGTTTTTACCCGTTTCCGTGGCACTAAATGAAAGTGTGGTTCTTACTGCATATGTAGAAAAGTAGGCTACAATGAGTATTCAGATCAATCTACTATGATTTGTAGCTGGGATTCAAAGCTTCAACTGGGGAATATTTCATACGACTGGCTTGTATAATAGCAAAGTTATCAGGTAGGAGGTAGAACTTATTGAATGACCCTCGTAGTTGATATGGGTCAAACACAGGTTTTCTACCTGCAAATCCATACCAAAGTCAAACTTGAGCCTTTTTGACCTACTTCCCGACCATCCCGGATCCCAACTTACAGTGGCGTAACTAGAGGCCCCCTGATGCCCCCAAATGAAATGACAAACTCTTTGTATACCTATGTAAACTAAAAAAGAGTCAGATATGCCCCCCCCCCCCCCCCCCCCCTAAATTGAAGACCCTAGTTACGCTACTGCCATGCATCCTACATGCCCAGCTCATGAACACCATACTTATAAGATGAGGTATCTATGTCGGATGACAACATCTTGCATTGATGCAAAATCTAATCCTTTTGCTTTTGTGTGTGGGTTGTAATAAAAACATTTGAAGTTTAACCCATTATCGGATTCAACTATTACCAAGCCGAATTACTGATATTGACATACACAGTTCAACAAAAATAAGTTCCCCTTTAGATTATGCCTGATATTTTTAAAATGAATTACTCCAACGAAACGATTTTTGGCACAGTTTGCATAGTTAATAGCCCCGTTCTAGTGTTGCTGTGAACACGTAGGTGTTGTAATGCTTGAATGAGCACACATTGAATGGAGGAATACCTCAATTCAAAAGTTGCTAAATTATGTATTGAAAAAAGCGGTAACTCCTAAAATTCTACGAGTCAGGCGAAATTGGAACCATCTTAATTTGGTATCAACGGTACATTTTAATGGTATAAGAAAAATAATTAACTATAGGATATGTCTAACTTGCTTTCCCTTTATCTATACATTTTTTGTTTGACCTCTTTAGACGAGATTAGAGAATCATTAACCTTCTTAAACCTTTGATGTCGAGTGTTATAAATTTGAAGTTATACGGCTTGAAATGATGTTGAGCCTGTAACTTGTTATTGTTCTTTATGTAGTGATTACACGATTTTTAGGGCATTCATAAGTGCCCCATACAAGGTGTCTCGAAAAAGGTGCCCCATGTGATACATGATTTTTTTGGCCATGAAAAATATATAAATTGTTCGCGAAATACTAGTAATGATATTCAGCAATCTTTAATGTGCCATAATATTTTTTCTATCCATTTTTTTGGAACTTCCGTTATCAAATTATGGCCAATCTACTCGGGCATGTTCAAATGCACCTTTGGCCACTTTTTGTGTGACGAGAGCTCTTTTATTGGAATCGTCATTCAGTGTGTAATTGAACATAATCAATCAAATCAATAATAATCTACCTACTAAATGTTGATAGTTAGTTGAATTTGAACAAAAAACATATTTTCATCCATATTATCCATGATATACTATACAATATTTGAATTTGAGACTGTATTTAAAACAATACATTGACATATCCTTAATCATCATCGGAATCACTAAAGGCAGTTTTTTCAGTTCAGGGTTCCCAGCATTTCACAAGACCAAAATTCCCTGAGTTTTCCCTGATTTTTCCCTGACAAATTTATATTATTCCCTGAGAAAATATTTTCACTTTATCGGAAGTTGGGAAGGCAATAATTATGTGGGTTGGTTATTACCATATATAGCCAACATTTCTAGTTTTTCCCCCTAAAATGGTCCAGAAAACGTTGCTGAAACCATGTTGTTAAGCTTGAATAGCAGTGGCGTATAGGTAGGTTATTCATATTGGGGGGGGGGGGGGGGGGGTGAGAAATGAAAATGAACCTACAAAATTTTTCGACTTTACACCTATTTATTGCCTGGAAATGTGTTAAGTCACACTACATATGCACACACAAAAGCCACCATAGCCAGTCAGTCAATGGATAAAACTTAGACAGAAAAATACCAAAATAATTACCCACTTGAGCCATCAAATTCCCTGAGTTTTCCCTGAGTTTCTGTCTTTTTTTCAAATTCCCTGAGTTTTCCCTATCTGGAAAAAGTTATTTTGATTTTCCCTGATTTCCCTGATTTCCCTGAGTGGCTGGGAACCCTGCAGTTGAACGCCATTTTCTTGTTCAAAAGTGGCCAAAGTGGGATTCGCACTCTTGTTACTGAATTGACCATATCTCGGTAGCTCGGTGGTGAAATTCAATGGGATAAAATGTATTTGATAGAAGACTAAAAGGGCTTACTAACAGTATGGTTTTATAAAACAAAAAGACATGGGATGTATTTTTAATTACTTTTTAACTCATCTGGCACTTTTTTGAGACACCCTGTATTCCAAAAAATTGGTTCTAATGTTATATTTATTTCGGAATTTGTCTAAGAGAGAAAAGTACCATTTTCCTTGATCAGATCATTTACAAAATGAACCTTACTTTTTTACCCAATGACGGTAATATATCGTTATTTTGCCAACCCGAATATTATTGTTATACCATAAGACACTTTCCATGAGTTCAATGTTGTTGTAGGTTGGTGGCTTTTAAAAACCTTACTCTATGCCATAAAAACGTCTTTCCAAAATAGATTTGAGATTCTTGACTGTTTAAAGAAGTTTAATATATATCAGAAGAACCCCTCCAATATTTAGTAGATGATTATTTTTGGCCAGTTTGTAAAAAGGTTAATCCAATCTAATTCCCCTGCATTTAAAATAAAATTTATTTTTCAGGGCATAGATGTAAGACTAAATGTCCACCATCCTTAAGCCACCACTTTCATAATTCTGAATCATTTGGTTTCTCGTTACCCTATCTACACCTTTCCAGATAAACTTATATAATAATCTGCTCAGTTCCTTCTTCGGGAGGATCAGGTAAAGTTAGAATTAAGAAGGTTGTGTAAAGCTGTTATACTCTTATTGCATGTACACAGCATGTTGTCATCCGGTATGTACACCTCGCCTGACACTATTTATACTGTAGACAGTTGTGCGTTGGGTTGTCTGTGAGATCACAAATCTTGTTGTGTATAGCTTTTATACTCGTATTGCATGTACACAGCATGTTGTCATCCAGTATGTACACCTCGCCTGACACTATTTATACTGTAGACAGTTGTGCGTTGGGTTGTCTGTGAGATCACAAATCTTGTTTTGTATAGCTGTTATACTCTTATTGCATGTGCACAGCATGTTGTTATCAGGTATGTACACCTCGCCTGACACTATTTATACTGTAGACAGTTGTGCGTTGGGTTGTCTGTGAGATCACAAATCTTGTTTTGTATAGCTGTTATACTCTTATTGCATGTGCACAGCATGTTGTCATCAGGTATGTACACCTCGCCGGACACTATTTATACTGTAGTCAGTTGTGCGTTGGGTTGTCTGTGAGATCACAAATCTTGTTATGTATGGCTGTTATACTCTTATTGCATGTGCACAGCATGTTGTTATCAGGTATAGACAACTTGCCTAATGTAGTATTGGCTTGACCCAAACTGGACATTTCTGTATTAATTGACATTTTCTTCTTTAAACATATTTTGTTATTTTTTTGTTCTTTACAGGTCAAGCCAGTGTTCAACCAATCACATTTCTCCTAGTAGTTGCATCTGGATTGCTCTCCTTGCTGTTTCTATGGCAGCGTGTTTAATGTTAGAATACTATTAAATGGGGAATTCGTAAAGAGAATATCTAATGAAGTGGGTATTTTTTGCATATTTGATTTCTTTTTATCGGACAGATGCTTGGGTCCAAAAATTATTTTGAAGAAAAAAACACCCACATTCATTTTCTCTTATGCATAAAGAGGAGGTGGTCTACTTGACAAGTACAAGGGGGGGGGGGGGGGGGGGGGGGGGGGGGGGGGGGGGTATTGAGGTTATTTTGTTATTGGCCCCTTCCTGCCACCAATTGTGTTAATATGGGAGCTCCTGAGGTATAGGGGTTGAGCTATTCAGTGATAGGTGACAAGTTGTTTGGTGATAGGTGACACGAGCTGTAAATAAAGTCATGATTATGCAATCAATGGCAGGAGGGGCTTATAACAAATTTCATGTATAGGCCTACCTACACCTGTTTTTATGTAGAAATAATGAAATCCCATGATTAGAATTTGGACTTTCCCAAGAAGAAGCCTATTACTATTGGTTGGAGAGCTTAGTTTTTAGCAAGTGCAATCTTCAGATGATTACAAATGGAACTACCAAATGATTATTAAGTAACCTCATAGTTTCTAATCAATAGAATGCTTGTTTCACTCATCAAAGTCTAATGTAATGTATTCCACTATGCAAATTATAATAATCTATTAACTACCAAAATCTTTCTGAATAAATGAGATAAATGTGAAACACTAATGTCCGAGTTCTTGAAAATGTCCATTAAAGGTGTATGTTCCGATAAGTTACGATTTTCAACATATTTTGATATCAAAAGAAAACCCATATTTTTCTCATTAATTCTGTAAAATCTTAGGCGCAAGATATGTTCCATTTAGGCGTTATAGGCAAAATGTAGTGAATTACTACTCAATGGCAACTTTCATATCACCTTGTGCTTCTAAAATTAAAAAAACCATTGTAGTTATACAACTCGAACTTTGGAATATGACTATTTTAAGGACATGACCCTTCATGTTAAATAGAAAACATCAAGTTGAAAATTGGGCTAAAAATCGGAACACCTACCTTTAAGTTTGCATGTAGTTATGAAAATTGGGGGATTTCAATTCAACAAAGCAAAAGAAAAAATGCTTATAAACCCCTCACTTCCTTGAGAATGTGGAGAGGTCTCAATCTCAATGTGCCAAAATCGCCACTAGTTTTGTGCGCAAAAAGACTCTGTTCATGCTACACTTATTATTGAACAAACAGCGATGCCGATATTTAGCACAAAATAATGCTGATTTTGTCACATTGAAACCCCCCATTCTCAAGAAAGTGGCTAATTTGATGTTTGAATTTCATGTCTGTGTTCCACAATTGTACTATCAGGTTTTCACCTATGGTTTAATCACATAAAGATATCCCAATTTACCAAAAACTTAATTGTTGAAAAGTGCAAACATTAAATTAAGTGAATTATCCACATAACAGATTTGTCACGTTAGAGAGCTCTTGAACTTCTAATTAAAATGTCCTAAAAATTCAAGCAAGTTCTCTTGTAGGATGCAAATTCGTCTAAAAAAGAGGATAATTACACAACAGGTGCTTGGAGCCTCACTGCAATATGTGACCTGGCACCACAAAATGAGCGTACAGTTGCTGGGGCTGATTTTGAGTTATGAAATAGTCGATTTGACAAGGAGAGGTCGATATTTTCTTTTTCGGAAAGATAAACTATTTACGTATCACATTCCGAAGTATTTCGGAAATATTTTGGGTCTAAATATGTTTTTTAAGTAATTTTAATTAAAGTGGGCATTTTATTCTTACATCTCAAGAAATGAACGCAAAGAGAGGAAAAATGTCTCAAAATTACTGTGTTTACATCGTCATTTCCACGGGTATAAAATAGTATCCCTATGGCAAATTTGGTATGGTCTTAAAGGTCAGGGCTTTCCAAAGCTATTAATAGTAGTTTGAACCCTGTAAATTCCCAAATGATCTTTCGATTAAGACCCATGATTGAAACTTCACTGACTTTGAAGGCCTTTTTCTCTGATTCAATAATTCAGCAGTGATTAACTTCAATTTATCATAATTTCACTTTGAAATGGCCTATTATAACCACTTTGGTGTCATTTTAAACCCGAGGACATCTACTTTCGGAAAACGTGAAGAAGAAAGAAAAAAATAAAGAAAAAAATGGGGAAAAAAGAAGAAGAAAAAAAAAAATATATCATTTTTTATTTTTGCTACTTTACTCTCATTTTGTGGTGCCAGGTCACATGTGATATGATCAAGCAAAATCAGAAGTCGAAAATGTCATATTATTAGTTTTCTGCTTATTGGATATTGGTCATTTGCAATGTAACATTTTGCAGAATACCAATTAAGGGTACACTGTCAACCCTTTTAATGAAATTTTTTGCACTTTTAGTTTTGGTCAATATTTTCAAAACTAAAAAAAAATTAAGCCAAAAAAAAGGTGGTTCCTAGATAAACTTAAGATGATTTTGGTGAAATTTTGAAAAAAATTAATCAAAACTGATTTTGTTAGGTTGTCTGAAAATGTTTGGCACCAAAAAAGTGACTATTTTGAAATCACTATTTTTGGGGAAATTTAATACCAAAAATGGATTCTCCGACTAATTTCATTTGAAAAATTGTAATATGTACATTACATTATTAGTTTAAAGTTACAGTGCTTGATAAATTTCATATATTTTGGGTTGACACTTCCCTTAAAAAGAATGAACAATTAATTCCAAAGATATGAGCAAATTAGGGGGTTTACAAGACAAAAAAAATCTATCCTTAGGTTATATCTCAAAGTCAATATTTCTGACATTTGACTGATTTTGTTTGATCACATCACATGAACTTATCACAACATTATATCCTAAATATAGGTGATTGAAAAAGTTTGAGTTGAGAAACTGAATTCATTCTAGTATAAAGGGTCATTAGATTTTCTAAGAAAGTGAGTGTGCTTTATTAATTTTGTCCATACAGTATCAATCGCAATATGTTTATTATATATTCATATTGCAATTGATATAAAAGCAGATGTATATACACTACCGCCGGAACTGCTTACGCAGTGATTATATCCTAGAAAATCCATCTTCTATGAACATGCTGTTGATTATTTTCACTAGTAATGATGTTGAATGTGTTCATTATATAGTTCTTCTTCGTAAATTCATGTTTGCTGCATGTTACGATCATCACGTTTCATACAAAACTCAATAATTCGAGACAAGGCAAAATCTACACATTAAAATCCCATAGACATTTGCCTCATTAATATTCATGAGCTCATTACCGCTAGTATTTCGCTATGTGAAAATTCTCTCTCATCAACACCTTCTCTGACAAATTCAGTTTTTTTAATAATAAATTGTTTTATTCAGAAATGCAATATCCTATATAAGGATGCGCAGGCAGTCCTTATAAATGCCTAAAACATGGTAATTTTCTGAGGAGGTAATTTGAATTTCAAGAAAAACCTGATATTTAAAATACAATTTAATTATTTTGGTTTAAAATTCAGTGATCCAATACACGACAGAGAACCTCGCAGTTTTTCTGTATTTCGTACGATGCAGCATAGGCCCGGGCCTTGGCAGGCTTAAAAATTACCGGGACAATGATTTGCATCCACAATACAATGAATATGTAATGTACAATTTTGAGAAAGTCAGTCGATATCTTATCCATCAGTTGTTATTGGAACAACATAGCCCAACAGCCTATTCCACCATATTATGCAAACCTACACTTACTGCCTGATATGTTTTTATTGGGCGATATCTCTATCTCTCACATTGTAATGGTCAACTCCCATTCATAAAAGAATGCGCTAAAAGGGTGATCGATTCCAGTCTAACAAAGGATTCGAACAAGTCCATTCAAAACAATGTATGTTGAATCACGCGGTAACTAAACTTATATTGTGTGATTAATATTTTCTAATAGCGTAGGTCAGGCTTGGCTAGTCTCAAAATGCTCTAACGGGACCTGACAAGCCGTCTCGCTAGGGGGTGTCACAACTTTGAGCATTTTTAACTCAAAAATGGGAAGATTACAATGTAACTAGCCATTTTCACCAAGATGAGCTCAATTGTGTATACAAAATGTATGGTGTGCTTTGTGTTCACTTCATGTCCACCAGTTTAATGTGTTTATAACCCATGTTCTATGCACACATTGCAATATAACAGAAAACCCCTTGTATGTAAAATTGTGATTGCTGCTGCCAGTTTTAGTCCGAGCATTTTGCTGGTTCCCAGTACGCGACAGGTATCATTCTAGAACCAAAACTTTAATAAAGTTTTGTCTCAAAATATCAGGTTTTTTTTTGGAAATTCCAGTAACCTTATCAGAACTCAAAACCATGTTTTAGGTATTATTGAGCATTACAGATCCCTGTCATAATAATATTACGTGGTTGCATTTTGTAAAATAATGTAAAAATAATGATTTGTCGGAGATGATTTTTGCAAGCAAGGATATCCCATAGCGCTATAACAGCGATAATGAGCTCATGAATATTAATGAGGTGAGAATCGCATGGGATTTCCCCATAGAGAAAATAGCGACCTCGGAAAGATATTTATTTTGAAAAATGTGTAGGCTACAAGGTCAAGGAAAGATGAATTTATGAATGAGAAGATATTCAGTCACCTATATAAATAGGATTTTACCTTGATATGGGTAAAATTACAAGACTGTTTGGGGAATAAATTCTCTAGATGGTGTGCGTAAGCAGTTCCGGGCGGTAGTGTATATATTTGCATATTATATATTCTAGACTATATTATATCTTTTTAGAGAAAGCACACATTGTGATTGATATGGATGAGATACTTCCATACAGTGTACCTGCATGTTTAATTATTAGTCATATTAGGTCAAAATCGTATTTATTTAGTCATTCTCACAAAACTTCTCAGATGTCAAAACCTTATTAAGAATGGCCTTATTCTGAATATATAATTTGAAACAATGTTGTACATTTTACTCAAGCAAAACACCTGCCCCCCCCCCCCCCCCCACCTTATTAAACCTTATATGGTTGGATGAACCTTTCAATTGAGAGTCGGGTGAAGATATTTTCAATGAAATTCTTGAAAATGTTGACAAATGTTTTGCACATTTTGAGTGAAATATATTGAGGTCTATCCAGCTATAGAATACATTTTTTCCAAAGCCCTAGTCAAAAGGTCTATGGTTGTTTCCCTAGCAACTATTCTCGTACACATAATAAATAAACACTACAAATTAAAGTAAAATACATCATGGTGAACTTTTTATTTCAATTCTCTCGAAAACAAAAAATGAATACAAATTGTTTGATTTTTCCATCTTTCACTCAATATGGTGATGAATTCAATCATTTGTCATCTCTGAATTTAAAAATAAGTATATTCTATATGGTACCAGCAATTTAAAAAATAAGTGAATACCATATGGTACATGTACATGTACATGCGATTGTTGTCCTTGAAAGAGTGGTTTAACTTATAGTTTACCCATTTTGACAGCCCATTTCTTGTACTTGCAAATAAACTTACATAATTTTGAAAGCAGTTGAATGTATTTCATTTGTGGTGAAAAGCCTAAAAGAACTGACTCAATCTGTTAATCAAATACAGTTGTTAAATTATTAAGCATTGACAAGTAGGTAAGATTGGCTGTCAAAAGGGTGAAAAGTATCACAAAACTAATAGTTTTGATATAATCTGAACCCAAATTAGAGAAATCTCTAAATGATACATAAACCGAAAGTGGTGCTTAAACAGGTATATATGTTAAATTTCTGATACATAAGCTAAGTGGCTTAAGTATAATGAGGTGGGGTGGGGTGGGGGGGGGGGGGGGGGTGGGGGGGGGGGGGGGGTGGGGGGGGGGGGGGGGGGGTGGTGACACACATATCTTATAGTCAATGTGAGGGCTACATAAAAACCCTTACCGGCATTACATATAGGATAATGTGACAAGTCTTATTAAAGAAACACCCCACTGAGTTGGCAGACCAGAAATAACTATAGCACTTTTACATGAAGTGTGCTGGGAATTATACCTTTCAACATATAATTACTTTTCCCCAACATATTTTGCGTAAGCACAATACAGTAGATATTACAAATCTGTCAAAACCTTGTATCTTCATCTGGCCCTGGCCTTCATTCAGCATGTATCAAATTGCGCCAAAAAGATTCATCCAAATGTCTATCTAGCCCGTTTGATCAAACAATAATTGAAAGTCACTCTAAACTTGCTAAAGGACCTACACAAAGTGTATGACTTTCTTTTGTTGAGCACTTTACTTCCTATGTATATATATATAACCTTTGAGCAGTCTGCTCTAAACATGTTCAAGGGCCAATCTATTAACACTTTGTGAGTGCTCTTGCCCCTGAACATGTATAAAGCATCACTTCCTGTATAACCATTGGGCAGTTTAAATTTACTCATGCTGAAGGGCCGGAAAAACATTTTGACAGAACAGCAACAAAATGTTTTAGTAATGTGGTGGACCAATTTAACAATCACACACTTCAGAATTTGGATATATCGTGCTTTGTTTTGCCAATTCAGAAGTGTGCTAAGTTGAAGTGAGTCGCATTATAGAAACACCCTTACAAAGTAATAGACAGTCGCTATCCATCCATCCATACACACACATAATAATACAAAAAATTAAAAATGTTTTGTGAAAACTATGGCGAGTTAAACATATCATTTTTTCTGACACCTTTTAATTGTGAGGTGTCATTATTATAAACAATACTGTGTTTGCTCCCCTTAACTGATGAAACCCTGCAACTTCTATACATTTCACAGTTGATTCTGTTTTGCGCATAAATATATCCGTTATTACAGGAAGCAAATAAAATATTACCATGGTTGGCATACTTGTGTAATTCCCTTCACACCAACATCGGTAGTATGCATCGTTCTTAAAAATCATGCACTATGAATACCTCTGTGACAGAATTACTCCCAATGGTTAATATACACAGCAAGATATGTTGGCAATTCACAATTTTTTCTGACCCCTTTTAATTATGATGCGTCATAATTATAAGCAATACTGTGTTTGCTCCCCTTAACTGATGAAACCCTGCAACTTACATTGATTCTGTTGTTTTGCGCATGATTTATATGATTAATATCTGTTATTACGGGAAGCAAATACAATATTGCCATGATTAATATACACAGCAAGATATGTTGGCAATTCACATTTTGAGAAAGGTCACAAATCTTACAAAATATTTGTGAACATTAACTGAAGGAACACATTTATTTGATAATATTTTCGAACATAAATGGAGACTTCATACACTCTTTATTGAGTAAGAAAGCTTTCAAATTTTGTTTTCAGCATATTCTTTTATTCACCATCAATTTGGACAGATTTTGGACATGGTAAACAATATTTTTTGCATAGCAATTTGAAGAAAAACACAACATTGCTGATCTGTAAAAATCTTATTCGTCTTGATGGATGCTCGATAGATCTGCTCATCAATAATTGAAAAACATACTGTGACTAAAAATATGTTCAAAAGATGGGGGAAAACCATACCTGTTCTATGGGCAAACGAGGTAAGGTCTGTCGGTTGGACGTTGTGTGTGTGTTTTTCTCCCCACAAAAGGTCGTTTAATGTTAATTTCTCACACGTAATAAGCGGTAAAGGACATGTGAATCCCATTACAATTGGCACAATAGAAGGAACATACAATGAAGATTCCCAGGCAACCTAAAAGTGGAGCAGCTTAGAAAAGAAGCGTAACTCAACAAAACAGAAAAAGTTATATCAACACTTCAATGACTCTTGTACTGCAGACAGGAGCAGTGACTCTGGTAAAGGCAGACAGAAGCAATAGCACTGGTAATGATGGTAATGCAGACAGGAGGATTATTATTATATCCAATGAGTTATATTAAAAACATCACCAATTTCTTTCTTTTTTAATAACAGAAACAAGTTGTTTATAATTAACATGTAGATGTAACAAGCATTTATTAATGATCAGATAGGGATTCATTTTTCTTTACTGTGTCAAGTAATAGCTATTTCAACCGTCAAATCTCCAGAAATAATGGTGCTGATCAAGCGGGGTTTTATGGTAGCATCAAATAGGTTGATATTTTGATCTTGATATTTTGATGGAAAGGTTTGTGATTTGTCAAATGAAGTTGGCATTTAATTTAGGTGAGATTCAAGAGTACAATTTGTGACAAATTATCAGATGTTCGTGTGGGTGGAGGTAGAACCTTTATTAAAATACTATTTGTTTCCTTTAACTTGGCCAGGTGATTATTCATGCACATTTCCAAATCAGGCACAGGAAACATGTGGTGCAATGTTTCCGAATCTGGTACTATATTGCCAAATCTGGGAAAACTGCTTTATTTTGCCATTTGTTAATTTTGTGAATTGAAAAACTACTTCAGAAAAATTCACTATATTTGAGGATTTAAAGATGGATTCTTTAGCATTGAGCATGCTTCATGCTGTTTTGGTTCATCATTGGGTGAAGAAATATAGTGAGGCTTACAGACTACCCATGGTCCCTAAATTAATACCCCATTGGTATGTTGACATTTTCAGATTACAGAATTGGACTTGGCATATTGGACTTGGCATGATGGACTTGTTCCAGAAAATGAAATATGGATCAAGATAGTAGGGGGCGATAAAGGTGGAGCATCCATGAAAATAATTTTTTTCCAAATAGTTAATGTGCCAACCCCAAATAGATCGTCCAACACAGTTGTGTTCGCTGCATTTCCAAATAGTTAATATGCCAACCCCAAATAGATTGTCCAACACAGTTGTGTTCGCTGCCTTTTCAAATAGTTAATATGCCAACCCCAAATAGATTGTCCAACACAGTTGTGTTCGCTGCCTTTCCAAATAGTTAATGTGCCAACCCCAAATAGATCGCCCAAAACAGTTGTGTTTGCAACCTTCCAAATAGTTAATGTGCCAACCCCAAACAGATCATCCAACAGTTGTGTTTGCTGCCTTGCCAAATAGTTAATGTGTCAACCCCAAATAGATTGTCCAACACAGTTGTATTTGCTGCCTGTCCAAATAGTTAATGTGCCAACCCCAAATAGATCGTCCAACACAGTTGTGTTCGCTGCATTTCCAAATAGTTAATATGCCAACCCCAAATAGATTGTCCAACACAGTTGTGTTCGCTGCCTTTCCAAATAGTTAATGTGCCAACCCCAAATAGATTGTCCAACACAGTTGTGTTCGCTGCCTTTCCAAATAGTTAATGTGCCAACCCCAAATAGATTGTCCAACAGTTGTGTTCGCTGCCTTTCCAAATAGTTAATGTGCCAACCCCAAATAGATCGTCCAACACAGTTGTGTTCGCTGCATTTCCAAATAGTTAATGAGCCAACCCCTAATTGATCGTCCAACACAGTTGTGTTCGCTACCTTTCCAAATAGTTAATGTGCCAACCCCAAACAGATCGTCCAACACAGTCTATGTGCCACCCCCAAAAAGATTGTCCAACACAGCTGTGTTCGCTGCCTTTCTAAATAGTTGAACTAAGAAAACCCGCCACATGGGATTTTTCATATTTGAGATATTTATATCATAAGAAAGCTGAAACTGTGCTGATAACAATTAACTGTTTCAATCATTTTTCTACGATCACTACAAGAAAAGTTGAGTGAATGAAGATTGATTATTTTGTAGCTTTTTATGACATCACAATCATGAAAACAGGCCAAAAAAGATACATAGTTCAATAGAATAACATTATAAGGTTAATTAGAAGTGACTTTTTTGAAAGTGAAATTTCATAAAAGAAGATGACACAAAGTATTGGAAATTAATTTTCTAAAAGAATCTTTTTTACATTTTAAATTTTACCCATAATCTCTATTTTTGCGACATATGACAGGTTTTTCACAGATCGCATCACATTTTTGCTACAAAGTGAAACAGCAAACAAACCAGATCCCAGATTATCATTAAGCAAGAGCTCGGTAGACATTTTTAATACAACGTTAGAAGTCTTTATAAATATAAATTATTAAGGCTTGCCAAATATTATTCGGCACAATACCCATAAACTAATACTATATTTATTATAAGGTCGGTATGTTTGTTAATTCTTCTCCCAGGCCTTGCAAGGACTACCTGTAGACTTACTATGACAGAAGACACGAGTGGGCTATTGCACATCGAGAGCGATTGCTGATAAGAGGCTATCACACAAATAACTTCTGTGAAGCTGCCATGAGAGTGCTGAAGGATAAAATCTTTGAGCGAATTAAAGCCCTTGGCCTCTCCCAGCTTTGTATCCACACGCCTTGAAGACTATTATCAACGTCGTGTTCTCAATGTTGCTAATGGCCGCATTGACAATGTCATCACATCAAGGTATTTGCTGATGAGAAGGATGTCGTGAGAAGTCACATCACACGATATGTTTTGATTTGTTGTTAAGGAATTGAGGGTTCACCAATTTTCACTGCTGGTGTTAGCAAACTTGTTAGCATGTTTTTATCCCTTATTACATAGATCAAAACTATGCTCAAATTGTGAATCTTGATTTGTACAATGTATAGTGTCATGTATGAATTAGGTTAATATAAACATGATTATGTTTTGTTTCTCGTTGCCTATCACGGTCCTGATTCTCGATCAACATGTCCATCACAATGGAACCATTCATATGAATGCCAATCGTAAATGATAATTGAAAATGATAACTCTATTGAACAATTTGGTGATTAATTTGTTAATGCTTTTTGATTGTTTTCAGTAGATGGAGAGGCCATTACAATTGCCATCAAGAACAACACTGTCTTTGACTTGCTTGTAACACCAAAGGATCACACTGCAACCAATGAGGTAGATGAGGATCACGCAAATTACATGCTTAAGTTGGGAATGCTATTCAAGAGCAGGTTGGATTTGATTCATTATCCAGATAGAGATAGAGGTTTAAGGCTTTTAAAGTATGTGATGCTCGTATTCTATTTTGTTAACAGAACGGGAAGCACATCGGGAATATTATTCTTTATTTGTGAATACAAAAGTTAAATTATCATTATTGAACAATTTGGTGATTAATTTGTCAATTTTTGTGATTGTTTTCAGTAGATGTAGAGGCCATTACAATTGCCAACAAGAACAACATAGTCTTTGATGTTCTTGTAAAGCCGAAAGGTGCAATAAATGAGGTATATGAGGTTTCCAATCATGCAAAGTACATGCTTGAGTTTGAGATGCCTTTCAAGAGTATGTTGGATTTGATTCATTATCCAGATAGAGATAGAGGCTTTTAAAGTATGTGATGCTCGTATTCCGTCCAGACAGCACAAGATCCAAATAAGAGATCATGCCCCTGTTAGTCCACCAGTATGTTGTGTTGTCAGAACAGGAAGCACATCAGGAATTGCATTCTTTATTTGTGAATACAAATGGTAAAGTAGGTGGAAATGTTGCTGTTGATTATCGTACGGAAGGGCATGTTGATTTACTTAAAAATCACATTAATCATATGGTATCAAACAGAACCGATCAAAACATCACAAACAAAACAAAGAAGCTATTTGATCCACTTCAGGGATCCAGTACAGCACCAAAACCAAGGGCTTGATAAATACACTATACCCAAGTTGCAAGGAGTACTACCATCTTCGAGTATCTTGAAGCAGAGGAGCTTGAGCAGCCGACCATGGACTACCCGCCAGAAGAGGATTTCAAACTGGAGACAGAAGTGGAAGTTGAAACGAAGAATGCAACACCAGAAAGATTGCTGAAGTTTGCTGCTAGTAAGCAAACTTTTGAAGAACTGTTAATGCCATTGCTGAGCTACACAGATGCAGAATGTAGAGGCCATAGAGAAGATGACCCATTAATCGAGAGTGTTTGTGTTTTTCAACAGACCTTCTTCCCAGATCAAGGAGCAACTTGCCCGTGAATTGATGAGCACTTTTCCTGTACTCAAAGACCCTAGTGGTATAACTGGATATGTGAGTAAAATAAAAATATTTAGGCACCCCATTCAGTTTAAACCTACAGTGCACTTGGTATCCCCATGAAAGTACTATAATAGTAGTTCCATGGTATGCCAATAGATACTAATGGTTTATAATATGGTCAATCTGACAATGAAGAGTAAGCAGAATTCAGGGTAGGCATGATAATGGCATCAAACCTCAATTCAGTCATCACATGACACAAAACTATATATGATCTGGAGTCCACCTGGAGCAAAGATCCTGCACCAATAACCAAAAGCTAGAATTAAAACAAGACCCCAACCTTTTTAGCCTGAAATATGGAAGGCTTTACAGAGCCCTGTGAAAAATAAAGCTTATGAAGCTATTTTACAAGAGAATGGACATCAAAACGTTAAAGTAAATGAATGTGGCCTCTTTGTAAATAAAACTTATGTGCTCTTGGGTGCATCTCCAGATGCACTTGTATCTTGCACTTGTTGGGAAGGGACTCTTGGAAATTAAATGCTCCTGTTCCATTGTTTGACCAGCCTTCTGCAGCCAATATGGATGCAATGACCAACAAACCCACAGACGGTCCAGGAGATGGAGGTAATGACTCGTGTATTTCATGGAACATCAAAGCTGAAGCAGAACCACCAGTACTTCTATCAAGTACAGTGCCAGATAGAACGGTCATGGTGAAACTTATTTGTGTATTAACAAGATGGTTTCCACTTGGAGAGAATCCAGTTCAGCGACACCGTGTAGTCTAATGCCATGATTGTTGCCGAACAACTCTTTCAGGAATTTCTTGCACCTGAATGGGTTAGGAAGCTTTAAATGTCATTGGATGTGACCCCAAAGGTTCAGCATGTACACCAACACAGTGCTGGCTCATCATCAGACTTGCATGTTGCAAGCAACTCCCAGTCCAGTTCAACCCCGTCCAGGTAAATAACCAAGGGCTACATGACATTGACACACCAAGCACATCTTATACCACTCCCAGTGTACCACTATCACATGAACTCAACATACCAAACATCCCCAGACCACCCCTAGCAGACCAAATAAGCCACCTGCAAAGAAAGACAGTACAGAGGAAGTCACAGCAGAAAAAGAAAGCTTATAGTGGGAAACCTGTTTATCTGTGTGGAATGTGTGGAAAATTGTGTAAGGATGCAGACATGATTGACAATGCTGAGAATACATGGTTGTTCTCCAAGTGAGATGAAGAATAACTAAGCAAAAGTGGAATTGATATAGTGTTACATGTACTTACTTTATTATACAAACAGTGTGTTGCAGTATAACAGTTACAACAGTATTTAATTGAAAAAATGGGTATTGGAAATAGCAGTTTGGCCAAGTGAAAAACTGGAGTATGTGAATTACAATGTTGTAATTTCTTTTTCTGATTGAACTAGTGACAACAACCATGTTTAATTACTATTTCACCTTTGTGTTATGAATTTTGTGTGCTTACAAAATAATTCAAATTGTGTTTTTAAGGATCACACTGCAACCAATGAGGTAGATGAGGATCACGCAAAGTATATGCTTGAGTTGGGAATGCTATTCAAGAACAGGTTGGATTTGATTCATTATCCAGATAGAGATCAAGGTTTACGTCTTCTAAAGTACTTGATGCTCGTATTCTGTTCTGTTGTCACATCGGGAATTGTATTCTTTATTTGTGAATACAAATAGTTAATAAGTAGGTGGAAATGTTGGAGGGGCATGTTGATTTACTTGAAAAACCCCTGATATATGCAGTATCACCTTTGTCCTGGAAGATTACAGGCTGGACTGCACTAGTAATTACCTTCACAGCTAACAGATATTGATGTGAATAATATTCATCAATGAATTTCAGCTAAGAATTATGAGTATGCGACTACCAACATACCATAATACACCATTTAAGCATACTACAAAATACAATACAGCATAATCATATCTCACCAATAACCAACTTCCAGCTTTTACAATTCATATTTCAACAAACTTTTATATCCCTTTAAACTCTAAGGATGACATCACTTTCCCAGGATATCCCCAGGGCTGTTGACATGGATTCAAAGCATGAATTATAGCAGCCAGGGGGAAGTTGACAGCACTGGGGGAAGACACCCCTTTAATATTGAACCAGATCATAGCAGTGATGAGATGGACAGCTGGAATGGTTTATAGTAGTCTGGTTGAAGAAGAGGAGAAACCAGTATCATCTTGCAAGCGCCCTTGAAAAGGGTATGTCTGAGTATAGCGGTAAATGACCTGATTCTCTAGAGAGTGTAGTGTACAGTTACAACAATGTAACTGTGTACAATTCACTAAGAAATACAAAAGGGTATGTCTGAGTTTAGCAGAAAATGACCTGATTATCTAGAGAGTGTAGTGTACAGTTACAACAATGTAACTGTGTACAATTCACTAAGAAATACAAAAGGGTATGTCTGAGTATAGCGGTAAATGACCTGATTATCTAGAGAGTGTAGTGTACAGTTACAACAATGTAACTGTGTACAATTCACTAAGAAATATAAAAGGGTATGTCTGAGTTTAGCGGTAAATGGCCTGATTATCCAGAGAGTGTAGTGTACAGTAACAACAATGTAACTGTGTACAATTCACAAAGAAATACAATCCGTTGAAGTGGGGCATGGCATTGTGGAATCATTGACAAGATATGCCAATGTAACATTGCAACCAGGTGTATTTAAGAATCTTGGTAAATTAACAAAACTAAACTTGTGATGATGAACAACATAAAAGTCATCATAATTCATGAATTATGACTATGGAGAAGTCAGTAGCAACATTGCAACGAGGTTTGTTTAGGAATCTTGGTAAAGTAACACATTTCAACTGGTAAAATAGGGCCAAAAAAAAAGAGTTGACTTGCCCTTTTAGGCCAGAGTCTGTCTCGCAATCACACCTTATCAGTGGACATTGATGGATAGTTTGGCCAGTAAGGTTGCCAGTTTTCACTGATAGGAACATGTCATATCATTGATCCTGTATTTAGAGATGTCCTTGATCATAATGAATCCAATTCTTTCTCTACTAGGCAAAAAAAAGAAAAGAAAGTTGACTTGTCCTTTCCGACCGACCTCAATGGTGAGAGGGTTCAGCTGCTGCTGCGACAGGATGCTATGAGATCCATGATGGATGAAAGTTACAATCGAGGAAAACCAGCAGAACCCTCTCACCGTTGATGTTGGCGGAGATCATATGGATAGGGCATTATGTTTTGCATCCACTATTGAAGGATGTTACCCTTTACAAGTTGAAGAGAGATGACAAAAAACTGGTTTCTGTCAAACGACAAAGAGATGAAGGTATATTCTTTAGGCGATCGGAGATACCAACGAGGAAAACCCGCAGAACCCTCTCATCGTTGATGTTGGCAGAGATCATATGGAGAGGGCATTATATTTGCATCCACTTTTGAAGGTTATTACCCTTTACAAGTTGAAGAGAGATGTAAAAAACTGAATTCTGTCAAACGACAAAGAGATGAAGGTATTCTTTAGACAAATAGACTTGGACAATATCAACAAGGGAATACCTGAACCACCTTCTTAAAAGAGAAGATAAACACAAGCAGAGTGCTCGTCAATCTTAACATTTCATGCAAATAAAGACAAGAAATGGCAAGGAGAAGAAGATAGAGATTTGATATCATATCACTTGCAATCATGTGCAAACCAAGATGAATTTGACTGGACATCAAACAAAGGCAAGCAATTTTGGAAAGGAATGCATAAATGAATGCCACAACAGAAAGCGCTTGGTAAACCAGACATTTTAAAGACACTTCCACAAGCCAAAATGGAATGGGAATTGAAACAGAGCTGTGCATACATTATAAACGATTTCAAACAATCAAATACAGTATAACTTGAAGAAACAGAGATAATTAAAAAAATAATACTTGTACTTTAAAATGAAGAAAGCTTACTTTACAACAAGTTGACTATAAGGTGTGAATGACAACCTAAATGGCATATCTTACGACAAACAGCTTCCTACTATGATGTATTTGGCATGCTATCTGGAGTCCTCGTCCGACCAAAGATACTACTTCAGAAGCTTTGGCAACATGACGTAGATTGGGACACTCCTCTCAACCAAAATGGTGAGCTCTGTGCCATCTTAAAGGACATTTATCGAGACTTAGAGGATCTAACCACCATAGAGATCCCGAGATGCTGATGATTTCGGTTGAAATCACTGGCGAGATACGCGTCAATTAAACATTGCAACCAGGTGTATTCAAGGATCTTGGTAAATTAACAAATCTCAACTGATGGTGTTATTAAAACACCACTAAATCACAACATTTCAAATTGGTCATACAGTGTGTCCAGGTCTTCACCAATCCAATATATGCATCAGTCTCCAATAGGCTAATCATCATCACCCACATACTAGGTTCCAGTAGGTGTCATCACAGGAAGGTCTATCCAGCCATTTGGCTACTATTGCACAGATATCTGCACTACAGGGTGTTATCCAACCACTATCACCGACTGCTATCATGCAATCATTTTCACTACATGTAGCGGGTGCAGCCCAGCCACCGCCATTGGTTTACTGGTGATTAGTTGTCTCCAATCTTCACTAGAGGGTACAATCCAGCACGTACAACAGGCTGTGGTTGCATACACGCCTCTTCACTAACAGGCAAATATGGCCTATGATGTATTTGGCATGCTATCTGGAGTCCTCGTCCGACCAAAGATACTACTTCAGAAGCTTTGGCAACTTGACGTAGATTGGGACACTCCTCTCAACCAAAATGGTGAGCTCTGTGCCATCTTAAAGGACATTTATCGAGACTTAGAGGATCTAACCACCATAGAGATCCCGAGATGCTGATGATTTTGGTTGAAATCACTGGCGAGATACGCGTCAATTAAACATTGCAAACAGGTGTATTCAAGGATCTTGGTAAATTAACAAATCTCAACTGATGGTGTTATTAAAACACCACTAAATCAAAACATTTCAAATTGGTCATACAATGTGTCCAGGTCTTCACCACCCACATACTAGGTTCCAGTAGGTGTCATCACTGGAGGGTCTATCCAGCCATTTGGCTACTATTGCACAGATATCTGCATTACAGGGTGTTATCCAACCACTATCACCGACTGCTATCATGCAATCATTTTCACTAGCACCGCCATTGGCTAACTGGTGATAAGTTGCTCCAATCTTCACTAGAGGGCACAATTCCAGCACTCGCAACAAGCTGTGGTTGCATACACACCTCTTCACTAACAGACAAATATGGCCTATGATGTATTTGGCATGCTATCTGGAGTCCTCGTCCGACCAAAGATACTACTTTAGAAGCTTTGGCAACTTGACGTAGATTGGGACACTCCTCTCAACCAAAATGGTGAGCTCTGTGCCATCTTAAAGGACATTTATCGAGACTTAGAGGATCTAACCACCATAGAGATCCCGAGATGCTGATGATTTTGGTTGAAATCACTGGCGAGATACGCGTCAATTAAACATTGCAAACAGGTGTATTCAAGGATCTTGGTAAATTAACAAATCTCAACTGATGGTGTTATTAAAACACCACTAAATCAAAACATTTCAAATTGGTCATACAATGTGTCCAGGTCTTCACCAATCCAATATATGCATCAGTCTCCAATAGGCTAATCATCATCACCCACATACTAGTTCCTGTAGGTGTCACCACTGGAGGGTCTTTCCAGCCATCATCACTGGCTACTATTGCACAGATATCTGCACTACAGGGTGTTATCCAACCACCATCACCAACTGCTATCATGCAATCATTTTCACTACATGTAGCGGGTGCAGCCCAGCCACCGCCATTGGTTTACTGGTGATTATTTGTCTCCAATCTTCACTAGAGGGTACAATCCAGCATGTACAACAGGCTGTGGTTGCACACACGCCTCTTCACTAACAGACAAATATGGCCTATGATGTATTTGGCATGCTATCTGGAGTCCTCGTCCGACCAAAGATACTACTTCAGAAGCTTTAGCAACTTGACGTAGATTGGGACACTCCTCTCAAACCAATGGTGAAATCTGTGCCATCTTAAAGGACATTTATCGAGACTTAGAGGATCTAACCACCATAGAGATCCCGGGGTGCTGATGATTTTGGTTGAAATCACTGGCGAGATACGCGTCAATTAAACATTGCAAACAGGTGTATTCAAGGATCTTGGTAAATTAACAAATCTCAACTGATGGTGTTATTAAAACACCACTAAATCACAACATTTCAAATTGGTCATACAATGTGTCCAGGTCTTCACCAATCCAATATGCATCAGTCTCCAATAGGCTAATCATCATCACCCACATACTAGGTTCCAGTAGGTGTCATCACTGGAAGGTTTATCCAGCCATCATCACTGGCTACTATTGCACAGATATCTGCATTACAGGGTGTTATCCAACCACTATCACCGACTGCTATCATGCAATCATTTTCACTAGCACCGCCATTGGCTAACTGGTGATAAGTTGCTCCAATCTTCACTAGAGGGCACAATTCCAGCACTCGCAACAAGCTAAGGTTGCATACACACCTCTTCACTAACAGACAAATATGGCCTATGATGTATTTGGCATGCTATCTGTAGTCCTCGTCCGACCAAAGATACTACTTCAGAAGCTTTAGCAACTTGACGTAGATTGGGACACTCCTCTCAAACCAATGGTGAAATCTGTGCCATCTTAAAGGACATTTATCGAGACTTAGAGGATCTAACCACCATAGAGATCCCGAGATGCTGATGATTTTGGTTGAAATCACTGGCGAGATACGCGTCAATTAAACATTGCAACCAGGTGTATTCAAGGATCTTGGTAAATTAACAAATCTCAACTGATGGTGTTATTAAAACACCCCTAAATCAAAACATTTCAAATTGGTCATACAATGTGTCCAGGTCTTCACCAATCCAATATATGCATCAGTCTCCAATAGGCTAATCATCATCACCCACATACTAGTTCCTGTAGGTGTCACCACTGGAGGGTCTTTCCAGCCATCATCACTGGCTACTATTGCACAGATATCTGCACTACAGGGTGTTATCCAACCACTATCACCGACTGCTATCATGCAATCATTTTCACTACATGTAGCGGGTGCAGCCCAGCCACCGCCATTGGTTTACTGGTGATTATTTGTCTCCAATCTTCACTAGAGGGTACAATCCAGCACGTACAACAGGCTGTGGTTGCATACACGCCTCTTCACTAACAGACAAATATGGCCAATAGTGAAACTTTTTGTATGACGTTATGATGATGTCTAGATGAAATAATTAGCAAGATCTGCTACGTATGCAGCCAGGAGTGTTCAGTAATCTGGGTAAACTAACAAAACTTTACTTGTAGTGATAACCAAATCAACATATCATAATATTTGCTCAAAGCGGTAATAACACACAACATAGTGAAATTTAAAGAAAGAAATAGAAAACAAAACATTTAGTGTAACATGATTTGTGAATGAAATCATGTAACCAGGTGTATTCAGGAATCTTGGTAAATTAACAAAACTTTACTTGTGGTGATAACCAATACAATAAATCACAATATTTGCTATATCAGAGCGGTAAAATACCAGAACAGTGTGAAATTTAGAGAAATAAATACAGAACCAAACATTTGATGTACCATGATTTGTGGATGAATTCATGCACGTAGAACAGTACTCTTTATAACTACTAGGGACACATCGGCAGTCACAGCGAGGCCACAAGACATGCGCAATTGGATCAAATTGGCGACGGATCATATTACTCCTATATTAGCGTGTGTAAAAATGACTTGAGAATAAAATAAAATGTGATATTCCCGGTGATATTCAAACTGCTAGTTTCTCAAAGTTTCAAAAGGTTTCTTGCTGATTCAATGATTAACTTATTCAACACAGTCTAGATTTACTATCGCTAAATTCCCAGTTCTAAACTAAATTTCTAAATGTCATTTTTAACCAAATTCCATCATGCATATTGTCAACGAATTCTCTACGCATTTCTGCAGTATTTATCAAAAAGCGGGGGGAAAAACGTACCCAAAAAGTAGCATAACTTTCGAAAAACTGCATCGATTTTCACAGAACTTTTTCCCACTAGTCCGCCATCTTGTCTGTTTTCATTTGATCTAAAAATTATTAAGGTTTGATGATGTCATCATCGGAAAACATCGACAGACGTTCGGCCTCCCAATTCATTCATAAATCCAAGTCTGTGAAAAGTTCGGCCGGGCTCACAAAACACTGACGTCATAATGAGCTGCGCAGTGCTCCAAAACAGCCCAGCGGTCACGCTGGCTGGCTGCTGGTGTACTCATTAGCATAATTTATCCAGATTCTATCCCTTGTGCAGTGTTCTACGTGTCATGTGTCATTAGAACCAGGTGTATTCAGTAATCTGGGTGAACTAACAAAACTATTCTTGTAGCAATAACAAAAAACATTAAATCACAATATTTGCTAGAACAAATCAGTAAAAACACCACAACTTAGTGAAATTTAAATGAATATATAGAAAACCAAACAGTTGATGTACCATGATTTGTGGATGAAATCATATAACATTGCAACCAGGAGTATTCAGTGATCTGGGGGAACTAACAAAACTTTACTTTACTTGTAGTGATAACCAAACCATACAATCATTACATTTCCTAGCACAAAGCAGTCGCAAAACTAACAACAGTGAAATTAAACTAAAGAAATATAAAAACAAATACAAGATGTACCATGATTTGTGGATGAAATCATGTAACATTGCAACCAGGAGAATTCAGTGATCTGGGGGAACTAACAAAACTTTACTTTACTTGTAGTGATAACCAAACCATACAATCATTACATTTCCTAGCACAAAGCAGTCGCAAAACTAACAACAGTGAAATTAAACTAAAGAAATATAAAAACAAATACAAGATGTACCACGATTTGTGGATGAAATCATATAACATTGCAACCAGGAGTATTCAGTGATCTGGGGGAACTAACAAAACTTTACTTTACTTGTAGTGATAACCAAACCATACAATCATTACATTTCCTAGCACAAAGCAGTCGCAAAACTAACAACAGTGAAATTAAACTAAAGAAATATAAAAACAAATACAAGATGTACCATGATTTGTGGATGAAATCATGTAACATTGCAACCAGGAGAATTCAGTGATCTGGGGGAACTAACAAAACTTTACTTGTACATGTAGTGATAACCGAAACATTAAATCATTACATTTCCTGTAAGTGCAAGATATTGCGATCCTCTGGATAATGATGCGGCGGGTAATGGCAATGCTGATGGTGATTTGGATGATTATGCCGCTTTTATTTACAATGGTAAATCACAAACATTATTTCCCTCGCATTATTTGATGTGCCATGACAATTTCGGATGAAATCGCAAAATATTTGACATGATCAGGTCTATTTAGGGATCTCAGAAAATTAACAAAACTTTACTTGTAGTAATAACCAAAACATGATTTCAAAATCATAACACTTCCTAGAACAATGCGGTGAAAACTCGCTCAGATAGAGTGAAACTTGAAGTAATAAACAGATAGTTGATAGTAAAACTGGTGTAAAATTAGGTTTGCCCATTTTATTGGACAACTCAATATTTCAAAGGGTGAAATAGGCCTGTTAATGTTGAAATTGTTAGTTTTAAAATTCAACGTTTTATACCGCCCCCTCATATTCCCTTCTCCTTTATGTTGATGGAGTGGAGGATTTTGGGCCTTTTTTATTTACTTGTTTCTGGTATGAAGATTATAATGGCGATTTGCGAAACATGTTCTATGGAACCTCGGGGAGATAGCTGTCAGGATTTAAGTGCCATTGCAATTTCAAAAACAAAAAATACCAACCATGAGTTTTAAGCTCCTGTATGAGGAGCAGGAATAAATCCAAGCAAGTTCTAATTTACATAATCAATTTCTGAAAGAAAAAAGAAATAAAGGCCGATAGAGAGTAATATCTCCGTCACACATCAACGCCGCAAGCTGAAGATGAAGGTTTTAATTACAGAGGTCGAATCCTCAGGGGACCATTACTTTCGAAGAGAAAAACGTGGTTCAACTAAAGATTTGAGAAAAAGGCCATTTTTCCAAGTATCAATCTTTATTTCCATATAAAAATACATCAAATCACATTAAAAAACCACAATATGGAGGAGTAGACTGGAAAGCCAATGAGGCTATGTGGCAGTAAACAGGTTTATGCGCTGAGCCAAGGACAGACTTGGCTGCCTCTTTGTACCTCACTCCCGTTTCAATAATTTCACCGATCTGCTGTTATTGAGAAGGCAACAATATATTTATCTGCACGCTTGGTGCTGGCAGTAAACAGGTTTATGCGCTAAGCTATGGACAGAGTTGGCTGCCTCTTCGTACCTCACCTCTGTTTCAACAATTTCACCAATCTGCTGTTAGAGGATGGGGTGCACCTAAATCGAGAAGGCAGCAATATATTTCTCTGCTCGCTTGGTGCTGCAATTTCATGTTATTACATTTTTGCTCTGGTTATCTCAAGCGCCCATTTCAGGTTGGTGAATTTCGTTACACTCAATTTTGACAATTAATTCAGCTCAAACAAGGTAATTTGTGTAACTTCAGAATTTCAATTGATGGTGCACACAAGAGTTAATTCTTGCGAAAGTCCAACCGCCGATAATGGGGGCTTGCATACTACATTGTGTAGAGTTATTGTCTCAATGGGATTTTCATAGAACGGCACCCTTCCCATGTTGCCAAACTGTTTCAGTATATGGAGCTCATTCGATTTGCTTGGGAAAAAATTGAAGGCTATAATTGGCGTGTTTATGACAACGACTTTCGCATCCAGCAGTCAGGTAACCGGGCAAGGTCTTGGACAACAATCGATGGGGTTTTGTGGCTTCAAGATTTCACTCCCAGTGGGATAGGGAACTCGTCTTTTCGAGCCCCCACTCCAACCCAGCGATCCAGTTCTGGTTCAAGGAAACGTGCTAATGAGAGAATTGTCTGATAGTAAAACTGGTGTAAAATTAGGTGTTGTACTGCCCTCATATAGAGTTGTAAACTCCTGTATGGGACTTCTGTATGAGCAGGAATAAATCCAAGCAAGTTCAATTCAATTCTTCATCAATTTCATTAGTGGGTGCTTTGAGTCCATTAAGTAAGAAATAAATTGCAATGGTGGTGCAACAAATTGGATTAAGTACTTGTCTGATGGCTTACAAATTTATTTACGGAATCCACAAAGAAACCAACACAGAGGTCAAATTACACCGTTTTAAACATACAATGGTAGTTCATTGTTTGGAAATTGAGGTGTTATAGTAATAGAATCACACTAAAACCAACGCAAACCGACCAAATGGCGTCATAGATAAGGCAATCCACCTCCTATGCGTACAGTCGATAGATATTTGGATTGCATGAATCCAAACAGATTGGCAGATGGCAAACCACAGAGACTTGAATATGTTGTTTGTACACCACCTGCGCGAAAGAATTTTTTGTATCAAGATGTGTGGTTGAAATTATGTAATATCGTACCTGGTGTATTCAGTGATCTGGGTAAACTAACAAAACTTTACTTGTGGTGATATAATACCAAAACATTAAATCATTACATTTCCTAGTAGTCCATATAAATCACAATACAATAGTGAAATTAAACTAAAGAAATAAAAAAAGACCCACATATTTGATGTATCATGATTTGTGGATGAAATCATGTAGCCAGGTGTATTGAGTGATCTGGGTAAACTAACACAACTTTACTTGTAGAGTGATAACCAAATCAGAGAAACCCTGCTCTCCAAGGACATGCAAGAGTTGTACAAAGGCTAGTCTTTAAAGAAACTGCAAATGTCTGAGAATTGTCTGATAGTAAAACTGATGTAAAATTAGGTTTGCACATTTTATTGGACAATTCAATTAGTCAAAGGTGAAATAGGCCCAATAACTGTTGAAATTGTTTGTTTTGAAATTCAACGTTTTAGACCACAATCATATTCCCTTCTCCATAATGTTAATAGCGTGGAGGATTTGGGGCCTCTATTTTTATTTTCTCGCATCTGGTATGAAGATTTTAATGGTGATTTGAGAAACATGTTCCATGGAACGCGAAGAGTTAGCCGTCAGGATTGAACTGCCATTGCAATTTCAAAAACAAAAAAATATGTAAATGAATGAAAAAAATGTAAACTCCTATTTGAGACTTACATCATAGGAGCAGGAATTAGGTATGTTACAATCTGCGTAATTCAGTTCCCAGTTTTTCCGACCGCACCTGTTTACCATATTGCCTAGTGCAAAGAGGGCATCCCCAAGAAATAGCGTTTTGATTGGCTTACGGGGGAATCCCAGCAATGACGTATATGCTAATGATGGGGAAACACCCCTTTAACCCCTCCCACTTGAATTTTTAATTTTTGATGAGTCCGTGATATTTAAAAAAAATAAAGTGCCAATGCATGTCAAGACACGATGTCCATTTCAGCACGTGGCACCGGCTATGTCGCTGTACATAAAATCTTGTTACGCATTGTTTTCTGAGGTCTGTGGAAGAGATGGATTTCTAGACACTTCCATGTGGCCTGACTTTTCTGTTTTTACATAGATTTTAAGAACTTAACAAACTGAAAGCTGCTCATAATAAAACTAAAAAGAATAGAAGATCAAGGAAAGAAAAGAGAGAGAAAAGTGCTGATGGGAACACCATTTTTGCTGCAGAACACAAAAGACTTAGGTTAAAACTATCTGAGCAGAATACTGTCATCGGGGACATACAAAACCAAAACCTTTCACTTCAAGACTCTGTCAAAGAACTCGAGTCCACAAATGGGCCTGCCTCCAAAGCTGATGGCAAAATATATTCCACTTACACAAGAATGAAAGTGTTCGACTGTGTTGTTAACAACGTGCCAAAAGCTAGCATTTCAATCATATTGAAACAGTTCAGCAAATGTTCGGTTGTTGTTGTTGATGACTTCCCCTCCAGGAGCGCAGCAGAAATGATGACCCATGAACTTGGTGCAGTTGCAGTGCTGCAGGTGGCAGAGATCATCCTTGCTAATAGGGACATCACTGTTGGTTTCGATGCCGCCACTACCTAAGAGGGTACCCACATCAATGAAATTCACTTCACTACCCAAACCCAATGCGTGTCAGCTGCTGTTGACGAACTTGCTGGTGGAACAGCAGAGGACTATGCCAACCACATATTTCAAGCTGTAGACAATATGGCTGAGACATATTGTTACTTCAATGAAGATTGTAACTATCAAGATACAAGGTCTGGCATAATAACAAACATTCCAAACTCAATGAGCGATAGATGCGCAGCCAATCATGCTGCCCTCCGTTTGGTTAACAGCGAATGGGGCAAAACCCTTAATGAACTAAATTGCCACCTCCATCCATTGGACTCCATTGCATCTTCATCAAGGAGTGTCCTGAAACGAATGGAAGGATCCAAGGGTCAACTATATGGCAACGACTGCATTGCTGCTTAGTGCTAACATCATCATACAGATGAGTAAACTGAGGTATAAAGATGGGAAAGGTGACCCTCGGGGTTCACTACTTTCTTAGACAGGAACAACCTAGAAACATTCTGCCAAGATATAGAGGTAACCGCCTACACACACTATTTCACAATGCAGGAGTTTTGATAAGATACCATGATTTTTTCACAGAGATGCCGAAAACTGGTACATCACTTGGAAGATTGCATTCATCTTTGATGAAAGACTTTGGAAGTGATGTGGCAAGAGTGGAACTGCAAGTGTTGGGCCTTATTGGAAGACATCTCACAGGGCCATGGATGAAAAAATTCTACACATCTGCAAATGACGAGATTAATCATATTGATGGTATCAATGTAATCAAAGACGCCCTAGTTCCACTAAAGGAAATGGTGTAAGATCCAACAGTAATTCTCGCTTCTTCAAAGGTGTATTCAGTGATCTGGGTAAACTAACAAAACTTTACTTGTAGAGTGATAACCAAAACGGAGAAAACCTGCTCTCCAAGGACAGGCAAGATTTTTGACAAAGGCTAGTCTTTAAAGAAACTGCAAATGAGAGAATTGTCTGATAGTAAAACTGGTGTAAAATTAGGTTTGCACATTTTATTGGACAATTCAATTAGTCAAAGGGTGAAATAGGCCCGATAACTGTTGAAATTGTTTGTTTTGAAATTCAACGTTTTATACCACCCTCATATTCCCTTCTCCATAATGTTGATAGCGTGGAGGATTTGGGATCTCTATTTTTATTTTCTCGCATCTGGTATGAAGATTTTAATGGTGATTTGAGACACATGTTCCGTGGAACTCGGGGAGTTAGCCGTTAGAATTTAACTGCCATTGCAATTTCATGAAAACAAATACAACCATGATTGTAAACTCCTGTATGGGACTCGAGAGTTTGAATTATGTCATCATATGAGGAGCAGAAGTAAATTCAACCAAGTCCAATTTACAGAATCAATTTCATTGGTGGGTGCTTTGAGTCCAGTAAGAAGAAATAAATTGCAATGGTGGTGCAACACATTGGATTAAGTACTTGTCTGATGGCTTACAAATGTATTTATTTTGAACATTCGTATGATGGTATATGACAGCATCGTTAATCAAGTCCCTACAGTTAATATTCCGCTGTTGATGCGAAAAGGCATGGCGAAACTCTCTCATTCGTACCCCACAGAACAACAGTTGAACAAATGGCAAGGGAACTCCGCAGCATTGGCGACTTGCAAAGTGCTGAACTAGCAATGCAGACCAAGCATTTAACACTTGGATTTGATGCCACCACCCAGGAAGGTGTGCATATTAATAGCATACACCTTACAACTGTCACAGATTGCAATGTAATTGCCATTGACCAACTTCCTGGAGGAACAGCTGATGACTATTCCGAGCATATTTGCTCCTCCGTAGATTATCTAGGGGAAACATATGCATCAATCCATAAAGATGAGTTTCAGCATTGCCGTGCAAGAATTACTGAAAACATCTCAAATACTATGACTGATATGGCTGTTGTAAATCACGCTTCGGTACAGAAAGTGTGCAGTAAGTGGTAAAAAACCCTAAATGAACTATTAGTAGAGACATTTGTCACACCTGGTATGACCTTGAATGTAATACACAATATGTGTGTTCTGGGAGAATTGAAAAGCTGAAAATCAGAAATAAAGTTCAAACGTACAGAATAGCCTACTGGGATGATGACGTGTCATATAACAATGCTACAGATTTTGACATATTGAAGTGGTCCCTTGCTGCAGACCTCATTGCAGAGGATGTTAAGAGGATTCTTTACCAGCACTACACATCTAACTTATATCCTTTTGACAGGATTTTTTTTTTATGACACTTTTGCCAATTATGTCTGAACTAATGCCTATTATATGATAACAATGCTAATTAATTATGACTGAACTTTTTGCCGATGTGGACTACGCCTTCACCAATTATGTCACACCAATTTCGACACGCCTATTATGTCACACCAACCGGGGCAAACTCTTACGTTTTTGAGATGAACAACTAATTGATTTTGTGTGATGGACAATTTGAAGAAGGCACATGAAGGGAGCAGATCAAAATCTGTGATCAGTTGTTTCGGTTATCAAAAACTTCCTTGACCCAAAGGTATTTGGGGAGCTGCATTGAAAAATGGTGGATGTTACAATCTAACTGCGGATAGGTTTGCGCTAGAAATTGGCAGCACCCTAGTTGATGCGACATGATTCTGATGATTCACCAGCAGCAAAATCACAGCGCTTTGAGCCATTTGGAAAAGGCGCTATATAAATACTGATTATTATTATTATTATATTATTATTATTATGGTGATGTTTTTGTATATGTTAAGGAGACAATAGAAGAAAGAAGATGAATCACAGGAAGGAAAACGAAAGTGATTCGAAGCTTTTGAGTGAAACGGATGTACTGGTGTCTCCAATTCTGCAAAACACTCGAGTAGTAATTATCAACTTACGCAACAAGACCTATCCGGGTACGATGTCAAAGAAAATAACACCACAACCAAAGATGCTGCTGTTTCCAGTACTTGTGAAGATTACTGTCAAAGTGAGGAGACTCACATGAAGAACGGAACTAGAAAGCTGTAGACTGACCATGCTTTTGTACAAGATCTGGAACCAGAGAAGAAAAGTGAAGAAAGTAGTGAAAGCAGAATCAATAAAGGAGCTTTTGGATAAAGGCAAGACATTTTTTAGTATTCCTAAGAATGAAATGGTACGTCTTGTAACTGAGTGGTGATGGAACAGAGATAGACGAAGAAGTCCTGGAATATTTTGAAAGTGAGCCATTGATTATGCTAGTAAAAGATGAAGAGTGGTGTCCATTGTCAGAACCTCCAAGCCATGCTGCTGCCCAGACCCAGCATCGACACCAGGTGCAGGATTAGTGTCAGTGAAGCCTGCGGTAGAGCCAGACCCAGCGAGATTAGTGCAAGGATCAGTAGAAGGAGAGTCAAACCCAGCAGCAACGTCTTGTACACCTTGTACAACATCACATGTAGGCCTACATAATGAACAGAGTGTGATAAAAAAGATGCAAGTGGCCGGTAAAATTCAGATTGCCCAAAGATAAGTTCAGTAGATGTTTAATCAACGGCGTAACCCCGCCAGTTGCCGTGATGCCCTTAAAATCCATTCTCTACCGAAGGCAGTCATTGCCGTGCCCCTCTGACGAGGTTGCCGCTGGTGCCCCCTTTTTTAAGATGACAACTTTCATATTAGCTACTACTTTCAGCGCGCGTCCATATTTTTGATGTAAGCTTATATCACTTTCAATGAAAACAAGAACATCTGCGTGCATGAAATGGAAAATCTCAGAAACTGGATTGTTGTGGCTATTCCACTCAGGGCTACTGCCTCCAGCACTTGCCTCATGCTTGTTCGCTAACGATCTGATGTATCGCCAGGAGCAAGTACTAATGGATGAAGCGCAAGGTTATGTCAAAGGTTGGATGGTCAATCCAGGGATCGAGGTATCAAATCCTCTCCATCCATATT
The DNA here is from genome assembly GCA_035610835.1 of Ophiura sarsii. Classification (NCBI taxonomy): domain Eukaryota; kingdom Metazoa; phylum Echinodermata; class Ophiuroidea; order Amphilepidida; family Ophiuridae; genus Ophiura; species Ophiura sarsii. The sequence goes on along the minus strand of CM069441.1, from coordinate 67,606,969 downwards.
ATTAGCATACTTAGCCTAGATCAAATTGATGGGAAAATTGATTTTAAATGCCTCGCTCGGAAAGAAATCAGAAGAGAAAGGCCGATTTGGCTTCGAGTAGCGCAAAAATGCAAGAAGCTAGAGTCATTCTTTACCAGGTAGGTGATGATTATTCCATTTATATTATTTTCCAATTCCAACACTGAAAAATGTTTCCATCTCAATTTAAATATCCATTGTGTGTGATCATTTTCGTCACCGTGTCAACTGTCAAACCCGATACAGCATGTACAGTGTCATGCCGCAATCTGGCACACAAATCAGTATCGACTGAGTACAGTATGCATGTCATCAGCACATGTACACTTTCATAAATTACCCTACTATCGGCATAGCTGCAGTAGTACACCACCGTACATTTTGGCTTGACAACACGTACGCCACACTATTGTCCCAATTAGTATTTGCTCCCTCTAAAACGGCCTATTTCAATACCGCACAGGGAGGTACAGTGATTAATGTAAATATCTCAAAACGTAAACAAACCTGATTTTCGAAGTTAAATCCGACTTGGAACAACAAGTCAAATGGTTACAAATAAAAGACAAAATATTCCCTTTGAGGGGAAAGTCCCGGAAAAAAATCAAACCAACTTAATAAATAACAAAACCATGTAATTTAAAAATATTTGAAGTGAACTTTCTAAAGAATCAGATGATTTGAGGACAAAGCTTTAACAACAGTTGGAATGTTTATACAGAAATGAATAGTAACATAAATAACAAATGATAAGGGCCTCTTTTTTTTGCACTTGACTTGTCTGTCATATTGTTTGTGTGTGTTTTCGTCTATTTTGAGAAAATGCCTTGGTGCCCTTCTCAAGTTTTCAGTTGCATTGATGCCCTTTTGAAATATTAAAAATTGCCTTGGTGCCCTGCCTCTTCATTGAAAATCCAAGGCAACTATCAACTTGCCCTAACAAAACTGCCTTGCCCCTACCAGACCTTAATTTGAGGGCTGAGATAAGGGCTTGTCAGGAACTAAATAGTGTGAATCAAAATGCCTTGTAGAACATACATCTGCATGCATGCCACAATGATATGCAACTTATTCACACACACAGGGGTTTAGTATGTATTGGGCATTACATTTCAAATTATGTCCAAGGGATTTTGAATCAGACTATATTAATGTCTCAACACACATTGAATACCCTCCATTTACAAAAACCTATCTGCAGAATATCTCATTTTTCTATGATTGGATATCTCGTTGACTCATCTCTAAAGCTTGCATCACCATTCCAAGCCGGTGTCTATGCTGTAACAGCTCATATCCAAGGATGTGCGACAAGTCTCTCAGCTTCAGGATGTCATCATCAATGGTCTGAAAAATATGACAAATTATTCAAATGCAACATGATTAATGTCACTTTTCAGGCAATGAAAGATGAAGAGTTATCCTATGAAGAGTTATATTTTATAATCATTTGAAACTACTTGCCTGAAGTCAAATTAAATCACATCCACAACAGCCCCATTAATTATTGAATGAACAAGTGTCCAATAGCATGAACGCAGCTATGAGATACATAATTGATGTAGCGCTAGCGCGGGGCGGGTCTTGTGCCTATTGTCAGGCTCATATCAGCTCGTGTATTTAACGCATGATTCAGCACACACTGCTTGGATTTGACTACACAGTGCGCTATTTTGCAAATGTTCATTGAATTATTAATTAGACTATATAGGAGCAAACAATTATTCAGTATGAGAAACTACTACAGGGAGCAAATTTGGTGGTTTTTTTTGGCATAGCAGAAACTGCTACATAAAGTTTGTTTTGCATAGCAAGTCCAAAATTTTGCATCACAGTTTTTTGCTATACAAATATGCTTTGTATAGCAGTTTTTTCCTTCACCGAGCCCCGGAAAGAAAAAAAAATTAAAACTAAATACGCTTACATTTAGTCCGATTTTCTTTCCTGCATCTGGCAGAAAAGTTCCATAATTTTGATTCTATTCCAATTAATTTTAGGCATGAGTTATCCTGTGTAATTACTCTTACGTGACACGAGTCATTCTATACGAGCATATAAACGTGTACCCATATTGTTTATTCATCGTCATTATCATCAAATTGCCGATGTAAACAGCAGCTGGTTTTCTCCTAGGGATTTTCCCTAGCCATTCATAAAACATGTGCGAAAATAAGTGTTGCTCCGCATGCACGTTAGCGGTTCAGGGGTAGCAATTATTGATCCTCTCGAAGGAAATAAAAATGACGACAACGTTTCTAGAAAGTTAAATACAACACTGGATCGGTAAGGGAATATTCTTTACTGTTTACGTAGATACGCATTTCTCATCATGGATTTATGTAGAGCAATTATGCATCGCACATTTTGTGATGTAAGGTATAGAATTGAGGCGCAATTACTCAATTTTGCGATACCATACAGGCAAATTCAAACCCTGCCCAACTAGTACCATAGAGGAACCACATGAAATCTTATTTTAAATCCATTTTGTGTTGTTTGGTGTGGGGTTGTTGTTGTTGTTGTTTTGGGGTTGTTTTTATTTTTGGGGGGGGGGGGGGGGAGAGAGACCAGCCGCGCCGGCACAGGGAATGAAACATGTGTCCCCTATCTGATCACACCATGGAGTCAGCTTCGAAAATGATAGCCTGTCTGATCGCACCACGAGAGACTTGGAAAGCGCGCATTACCAGCAACTCGTAACATTCTGTTTTGTAGTGATGAGGAAGGTTTAAGCAAAAACATAACAGGGCAGTGACAGCCTCAATGCGGAATATGCAATTCGGAATATTTTGGCAAAATGAATGCATTTTGTACAATATTCCATATTTGAGTCACTGTTTGAGTTACTGGAAGTAAAAAATTGCTGAAGTATAAGATGTCAAAATTTCATCAGTTTTTAAAAAATGAAGACATACAATGATTGATGAAATTCAGTATATCTAGTCCAAGGAAAACCACTTACTTAGGCTGTTTCCTTTATCAACACTTGATGTGGAGTGATGACGATCTGCTGTTTATGCAGTCGAAGAAACCGAAGAAAGTTCAAACGAAGAAGAAAGGAGATTTAAACAAGTCGCTGGGCATGGTTGTCATTCCATACGTTTCTCTAGAGTGCTAAAATCGTACAACATATCTACTGCCAATGAATCCGCACTGCACTCTTACGAACCTTCTTGTTCACCCGAAGGATAAGCGTGACCCTCTCTATACCACCGATGTCATCTGTTCAATACCATGCAAAAACTGTCATAGGAGAGACTGGTCGAAAATTCGGGAAGCGCTTAGAGGAGCACAAGACAGAGTCCGAAAGAGCGGTGACGTCAGTTCGCACCAGAGCATCCCGTAAGAGCTCTCAATCCGCTATTAACAAATCACCGACCACGTAATGGACAAAAATTATGTAATCGACTGGGAGGAGGCAGGGATCGTAGGCAGAGAGGCTAATCGATACAAACGCTGGATCAAAGAGGCAATCGCTATTAGAAAGCAGGGCAAGACAATGAACAGAGACGAGGGGCAATACAATCTTAGTCACGTGTTTGACGATCTACTGATTGCGGATAAATCATCTAGCATCACTGCAACTAAGCAACCAATATCACATGTTGTAAACAGCAGATCGTCATCACTCTACATCAAGTGTTGATAAAAGAAACAGCTTGTTTCCGAAACGTCCACAAGTAAGTGGTTTTCCTTGGACTAGATATACTGAATTTCATAAATCATCTTATATCATAACAGTCCTGATGAACTTTATCAAGAATGAAGACATACAGTTCCTTTGTCATCAGCAGTCAGTCAGTCTGTCATCTACATTTACAAATTGTGAGCTTACAAACTTTATGGTGTCATAAAACAAACTTACCCATATCAATACTGTTTTAATCTACCACACACATCCGATGCCTTCTCATTTGATTTCTCCATCTTGGCGATACGAGACCCAAACTGTATTGCACGTTTCGGTAGGTTGGCTGACGCTGTAAGTCCGATCATTCTGGCTGCAACTCGCAGTAAAAGTTTCTCACCAACGCCTCTAGGAAGGGTCAGATCCGTCTATTTGCAAAAAGACAAAAGATGAACAAACATTATATCTCACGTCATAAGATACAGCATGTTTGCCAGGCTTATTATGTGATAAAGAGAAACTTATAAATAAAGAAGAAAAATAAATTATCTTTTTCTTATAACTAGAGTTCAATCAGTCCCAAATTGGCGAGAACTATTCCGTTTTTAGCTAACCGTGCGCAAAAGTAATCCAAGCATGTAAGCTTGATTTTGGCATATGCAAGCGACAGGCATACAATGACACTGCGACATTGTGCGCCATATTGTGCCATGCGAGCCTTTTGCGTGTGACGTTCTTCGAAATTCATTCGCAACTGTAAACAGGTTTCATCAATTTTGAACTGACTGAACTATAATTACCTTTTTTTTTAATATTAAATATTAAAAGGGTTGTTTGATATTCGGTCAGATATTGTCAAAATCTCATTTTTTCACAAGTACACAAGCTGTACATTTTGATGTGATGTGTCACTAACTGGTGGGATGTTTTAAGACTGATATAATGTACCTCTACTTGAGGCAGAAAATTGCAACATTTCATGCAACTAATGTTCTCCTATGTGCAATCCATGCACATGTCATACTTTAAAACAAGGATGTTCTTGTAGTTTGGCAAAATATCAAGTTGCCAAAAATTTCAGAATATTACCTTTTTCCACACTGGCAACCGCTGCAGGAAGTTTACAACATTCTCATCCAGGTACGGCAGACGAGACTCGCGACCATGATCAGATATGATTCTGAAATGGAAATAGGGTATTGATACAAATTCTTAAATAAGCAAGCAAAATGTACACATCTGACTATTTCTGTGAATGCTATAATGTCTGATGAATGGGGATAAAAAGTCAGTATTTATTTTGATCTATTTATGTCCATACTTAACTCCAATAAGATGCACATGCCGGCGCTGGTCTTCTTGAAAGACCAGTGCCACCAAGGACTGTTACATATGGTGCTAGATATTTTTGCCATTGCTGAACCATCACTATGGAATGAGCTACCAGAGGAGATTAGATGTCTGCAGTCTGTGAACAGCTTCAAGTTAGTGTTAAAAACATTTTTATTTAAACAATAATACAGCTAACTTTTCAATGTCACAATTCTTACTTGTCACTTTCTATATGACTGTTATTCTTATTACTGCGCTGGTTGAATTGCAATGCTGTATTTCACATTGCTTTGTGCACTATAGAGCAAATTGGGACAATATTGATCACCTGAATATTGCCCACTCTTAACATGCTTAATCATGCTTTGCTTTCTGCTGATGCTCCTCAAGTCACCTGTTTGTTTTATTCCCTGTAATTTTTTGTTGTATTTTAATGTAGTTTTAATGTATTTTGTCTACCCTGCTTTGGCCCATGTTGATGGTCTCCATTGTCATGCTGGTCATGTCCTGGGTTTTATGTATGCTTTTTAACCATGTTTGTTAATAAAGTAATTGAATAATAGTCTACAAAATTGAGAGTCTGGAAATACTTGTGCTCCCATGTTTACCATATGGTTAACTATAAAGTCTCGGAGGTTAAGTTTTATATATGAATCGCATGTCTTAGCCAATTTAGGGAGGGGTTAAATGGGGGGACCAACCAATTGTGTCCACCACCCCGGATCAAACTACCATGAACCGATGTGCTTGTCAGGCTAAATTTTTGCACACCATATATTCCCTGGGGTTCAGTGCACCGGGGGATATAAGTTGTGTATGCACGCCTAGATGTGCTGCTGGCCGGGTTGTTCAATGTGGTATAGGAGGGTTAGGGTTATAGATATGCAAAAAAGGAGCTGAAATAACCCTAACCCTAGAATCATAGCCGTGGGGATGGATCGAAGAACAGGGAGAGGGGGTTAAATTGGGACCAAAAATATTTTATCCGCCACCTCAAGGAATTAAACTGGGTCGCCGGTGGGACTGGCGAGTCAAACTACCACGACACCACTAGCGCTGGGCTTGCCAGACTAAAGTTTATTGTACGGGGGATAGAAGTTGTGTGTGCGTGCCTGGAAGTGCTGCTGGCCTTGTTTTACTGTGTGGTGTAGGGGGTTAGGGTTATAGGAAGAGTTCTATGGGCCCGACTGATCCATTTTTAGAATCTGTGTTCTCATGCAAATGGTCGAATACCGACCCAAATAATTTGTTTGGCTTGTCAAAATACGGCAAGATTTTTACAGATTTGTTTTATTTTTACGCTCATTTTTAAGGGGAAAAAAGTTTAAAAAACCAACAAGAGGTTCATTTGCCCGTAAAACAAGGTGTGTTTTTTTGCTCCCTTATTTCTTAAAAAAATACCTTGTTTTTAGAGATATTTTAAAATACAGGGCGAGCCAAAAACCCCAACTTTACTCAACTTTGGGAATTTATTTATGAAATTCTATACTCGATTATTTAAATTGTTTATTGGACCAGACAGTTCATTTTATTAGCTTTCACACAAATGTTAATTCATCAAAATCGTTTGAGGAAAACAACATGTTTGAAAAAGTTTCTGAACTTGTCATCAATTGAATCATTAAGCGCATGACTTTGTTTCGGAGCAGCTATTGCAGATATGTGAGAAGGCACTATCTAATAGCTGCCATGTGTTATACATACTTCTGGTGCTATCTGGTGTGTCCTTGTAAAAACTCAATGATCATATGCATCATGCTCTTGTGTTTTTATGCTGGCAACTATCTGAGTTAGCTAGAGGCAATTTGCACGCAATCACCATTTTAAAATGAAAGAGAGGCTCTCCTCTCTTATCAGCGCACCCAACCGTGTCACGCGATGCACAAACCTGCGTGAAACCACTGACGCAGTGTGGCGTGATAGTGTGTGAGGGGAGAGCCTCGCTTTCAATGTGGTTCCATACCGTGCAAGTAGCGTATATTCTGGCGACTATCTGAGTTAGGTAGAGGAAATTTGAGGCAGTATGTCTGAATCGAGATTGAAAGTGTGAAATTCAGGACATGACCATGAATAGGCTCCATATATTAAGATGGTAGTTATTAGTTTTATGTAAACAAATATTATGAGAAAATTGAGAGTTTCTGTTTCATAAGATCTCTAAATACCCCTGTTAGAAACTTAATTTGCTATTTAATTCCAGATTGTAACGTTTATTAATAGCTGTTCATAATGTCAGCCTTTTCCCCGTGTATTGGCCGGGTCCTGACTGATGTCAAATTAAGTAATTATAATGATTGATGGATATTCGTTTATAATAATTGCTTCTTTATGTACGTATATAGTGGTAACAATATCCGTTGTGTTCTAGAGAAGCTAGCTTAATTAAGTGCTTTTTACTTGATTATGTGCGTATCGTATTGAATTCCAGCCATTAAGTTATTGATAGCTGCAGGGTATGGACATCTGCCTCTTTCCGTCGGCGGTGTCAATATCTACCAAGGTCCGATTACGCCAAAGTGAAGTTGTCTAATTGATTAAATGCTATCACGTTGTTTGACGACAGACTCTTTGCCTTTTGAGGTAACAATGGCCTTCTGGTTCTTTCAAATTAAGTAATACATTTGTAGTAAAGTGAAAATCTCTACTGAAAGTGGGGGATGAAAAAAGGAGGTGGGAGAATTGGAGATTTAACAATGTTTCGACTAGATATACTAGTCGTTATCAATTAATAGAAATAGAACTAGCCCAGTGTATTTACAGATATGTACAATACAAGGACTATAGCTTTAAAGTCCTATGCATACAGATGTACAATACACAGGTAGGGCAGTGTGCATCTTATGGAAGAATAATTGGCCAAAAACGCTTTTGGCCAATTATTATCGCTGCCATTTATTTTAATCGCTACACTTAGGCGGCTACCCGCCAGCACAGCCTATCAGCTATTTAGATTGCGACTCTTGACAGCTCCCCAAATATTGCTTGAATTGACAAGGCAATTGAGATTAAGTATATTGCCCAAGGACACACAAAAGTCCTGCGCTGTTCCGCTGGACCACACATGCTCTCTAGTCTCTATACAGTAGTCTATGTTTCCTAAACCCCATATTTGTGCTTGGATAATTTTATTTCATTTTTGTACCACTGGTGCCTAAAGGAAATAGTGCCCTAATATTATCTGGTTTTAAAACAGCCCTCTGCTAATGTTAACCCAGTCTAATGCATGTAACGTTGCCTTATCAAAACTCCCACTAAAAATTGCTCCACTATAAAAACCTTGTCTGTATTGCGTTCCAAAATGATCATCAAGTTACTTTGTGCATCACCTGTTAAAGGTTTATTCAGTGATGTCTTGGAGGCTCATACACCCTCAATTTTGATACAAACTAAGATTTTTACATTTTTTACAGTTGTATTACATTGTATGAACTTACACTTGTAAGGAATGTGAAAAATCAGCCCGCTTTGTACAACTAAACATCAATTCAAATATTCTGATCTACGGCTAGATCAGAATTTCACTTAGTCCCGGTCCTGGTGGAGGCTGACACAGGGAGTAATTATACCAAAATGATCTTTCAAGTTGGTAAAATTAAATCCTAAGTGGACATCCTTGCCAACTTGGGTGGTTAGAAGGTTGATACATCACATGTGTTTCAGTGTGTTTTAAAACGATGTCTGCTCCCCAGCTAAAAAGCTCTATATAAACAGTCACAATATGATGATTTCATGTGTGGCAACAGCAAAAATGACCATTATTAATATTCATCTTAACTTCTGAAGTAAATTATGTAAAAAGATAATTCTTCAACACCACTGCGTATCTCTATCTCTGGGTAAAAAAGTAAACTTTTCATGATTGTTAGCAAATGCATTGAGTTACATGTGTGTGCTCACTGTGTGATCAAATCAATTAAGTATAATGCCATATGGTGTAACGATACCGCTATAAATCACAGTCGTTATTGTGTCGAGTTTCCTCCGTTTGACAGCGACAGCAATGATCCTGTCCCCCTGGATGATATTTGATCATAACAGCTCTTAAATTTGCCAGAGCTAATAACTTTAACGGGTTAATTAAAATCTTCTATGCAACTCAACTCTGATCACTACCAACTGGACTACTGTTGTAAATTGGTGATAATAGCAAGGGCGTAACTTACATTTGAAAGAATTTGAACAGTTACGACATACTCCTTACATCGGGGAAAAGTTTATGATGGCAAAAGTCGATCCCTTTCAGTACAAATTGCAAGGTTTAAAATGATAGTATGTTTTCTGTATTGTTAAATTTTGTGTATTGCATGGTACTATTATGAGTTACATCTAATAAAAAAATTGCAATGATTTGAAAATGTATGTTTTTTTGCGGAAGTATCATTCTGTAAATGTCCCAAGTTGGAGCTAATTGTTTGACCTTACACTTGAATGTACTTAAAGAGTATGTGATGTGATCAAGCAGAATCAGTTGGAAGTCCAAAATATTGATTTTTGAGATATAGCCAAACAAAGGAAATAATTTCTTTTGTTTCTTATTGTTTTGAGAACCCTTCAACTGCTCGTATTTTGAAAAGTAATGGTCCAATTTCAATGGGGTTCGCTGCAAAATGTAGCTGTGTAAATATATGCTTTGAACAATCATAAGAAACTGAAAATGTGATAGGTCCTATTTCAGACTGATTTTGCTTGATCGCATCACATATCATCAGCCTGCTTCGATAATTGCCTAACTCATTTTTTTATAGTTTTTAGATAACAACAACAATATGAAAAGTGAGTTAGCACCATGAATAATGCAGGTGAATTCCAACTGGAGCAGTAACTGTTGGATAGAATTGGGTTGGAGATATACCTTTAAGTGAAATATGGCTTGTTATAGGTCTAACGAGTTAATATGACCCATTTTAAACATTTTACATCATTATTACAATCTGCCTAACTCACTAACTGACTTAGGCAGAATTAAAATTGAGCATTTATCAACACTTTTAATTGGTCAATGACTTAGGTACTATTACAGCATGTGCATAATGTAATGAAGTCATGATTTATGCAAGAAGCTCAATTTCGCTGAAAAGTGAGTTAGGCAATTATCGAAGCTGGCTGACGATATGGGAGGGCTTTAGTCGTGTATGAGATGGTTCCACATTGGGTTATGCTCAGAAAAGATGTTTTCTCCAAACAACATAAATGATCGCCTGTGGAAAAAAAACACAGATCATCCAGGAATTGAACCTGGGACCGCCGGGTTATATTTTAGACCGGTGCTCTACCAACTGAGCTAATGAGTCAGATTGGGAAGAACAACGATGTTATTATCTATAGGCCTTCAGTTCAACCCTATCCTCTAACATCTTCTAGTCCAAGAAGCGTTGAAAGAGGTTTGGGAAATCAATCCATAAAACCATATTATTATTAAAAAGTTGTGATGTCACAAATAAAGGGTTGAAAAAATAAAAGCCCCCCCCCCCCTAATTAAATCACATTTGTTTGCATAACTCTAATCATAATTACCTTTATCTTTACCTGTACTTTACTTTCCCAAAAATAGTCACATTTCCCCAAAATGAGCTTGTTTGCGTAACTCCACACAGAATTATGCATTTTGAGAGATTGAAACATTTACGAAAAGCGAAAACGCTTGGTTACCTACACTAAGTTTCCACTTTCCAATACCATGTTTATTTTCCCCAAAACAGTCACATATCCCCAAAATGGTGATTTCCGAAAAGTGGTAATTTTCAACAATACTAGGAAGATGTTGACGTGAATGGTGGACACTATTAGCTAGTCATGCATGAACAAATTAGTATTATTTTTATTTCAAATACAGACCAGCTAAAGACAGAAAAAACTCTCTTTTAATTGAAAATAGAGACTTTCCTTAAGGGTGTTCCTATGGCTAGAAAAAAAATCTTGATATTCAAGTATAAGGTAGAGCTGGTTGAGAACAACAAATAAGTCTTTTACTGGAGGTGAATCGGGTGCACGGTTCAACAGATATAACCATTTGAAGTCATTTTGAATTCATTTGTTTTGTATTGTTTTTCGGCCAACAGAGGGCAGTCTATTTTCTTATGTTTTTTATTGTTTTTTTGACTCCCTAGGTAAAATTTTCTATGAAAATTTAGTTTTTTTGCTTTTGCTCTAAATATTTATTAAAAACTCCTATAGACTCCCGCAGCACAGGAAATAAGGAGAGTAGTATAACCAACATATACACCAAGTGGTAATACATTTAAGAAAGTGCATGAACTTGAAAAAATTAATTAAGTGCATTATTTAGCCTCAATTTTCAATGACCTAAAGCTTCCTTAGATAATTAATTATAATTAATTATTCAGATGTGTTACAGCCTCCCGCAGCACAGGAAAGTTTCTAAAAACTATAATGAACAAGCTCCCAAAATTCCAGCTTTGTAGCATTTATACTTTTCTTGTAAAAATTAATTAAACAGTATTGCATAGATTAATTATTTTGCTAGGGGGTCAAAAAAACAATAAGAAACAAAAGAAATGAACGCTTCAATTTTGCTTCATTTTTGACAATTAAATTGTCATATCTAGAAAACCATACCTCCGATCAAGCTCAAATGTCAGATTTTTGTGGAACTCAGCAAGCTTTATTAAAATATCAAATAAAAAATTAACCATAGGAACAACCTTAAATTGAAAATAAAGACTTTCTTTTAATTGAAAATAAAGACAATTGAAATGAATTTTGAAAAGAACTGGAGACATTTTTGTAACTTTCTTGCATATGATTTTGAAAAGTGCCACTTTTTCTGAAAACATGTTGGGGAAATGTGACTGTTTTGGGAAAAGGAATCATTGTATTGAAAAAACATTGTATTTTGTGGGTAGCCAAGCATTTTCCCTTTCATAAACGTTTGAATTTTTCAAAATGTCCAATTATGTGTGGAGTTATGCAAATAAATGTGATCTAATTTTAGGGGTGGGGGACTTACTTTTTTAACCCTTTTTATTTATTTTTCGCTTCTCTCACAGGCATGCGGCCGAGCTCCCCTATCAGCGCAATTAGGCGTCCGCCTGCCATGCGGGCGTCCCCAGGTTCGATCCCCGGCGCGAGCGAACAGTGATCTTTCCCCTATAATTTGACCTGTTTTTCTCCCCTGATAGTTTAATTGTTAAAAACATGATAAGAGAGTTAGGGTTTAATAAAATAAATTAAATTATTTGCATTATTTCAGAATCCATACCTATGAACATGAGAAGAGTTGGGGTAAAGCCCTGGGGCACATGACATCATGATGGCTTCACCGGAGACTACACCCAATGTGGGTATATTGCAAGTAAGGAGACATTTCTAAGTGTTTGTTTCTGTTTCATTAACACTAAACCATGATTGCTTCACCAGAGACTACACCAAATGTGGGTATATTGCAAGTAAGGAGAATTTGTTTAAAGTATATTTCTGTTCTCTTAGTGGAATCGCTTAAGGGCAATTTTGGCCATTATGTTAACTTGTTGGATACAAGCAAACCATGATGATATATTCTTCTTTAGGTTATGACATGTTATTCTAGAAGGGGTGCTCATGTCAGAAATTATCATAATCCAAGATGGCTGCTCCAATAAAATGATGTGTTGCAAAAGACAATAAAATGTTGTTAAGGCCAAACAACAACAAAAGTTTGTCTCAAAGCTTGCGAAGGCTTGCGAAGGCTTCAAAATCGGGCGACGCGCGCTGTTTTTTGTCTTCCATTTTTTTTTTTTTTACATTTTTTTTTATTTATGTGGCAATTTTTACTCTTACTATTTGCAACCGTTGACACTTTCTGATATTTTTTTTATTCTATTTGAAATGAATATTGTGATGTAGTTGTGTAAATAACAATTGTGCAGCGTTTTTTGAAGAACTGAGTCATGTAAAAGTTTGAGAAAAGGAAAATCTGCCGATATTTTTAATAAAAACTCGAAATAAAAATGTGTAGGAAAAAAAAAATTGATTTGACAATTTCCTGCATTTCAGACGCGGTATTTTGGCATTTCAAAACCAATGCGCGCGCAAGCTTTGAGACGAACCTTTTATTTTGTTTGGCCTAATCACAGTCTAAATATTGGAAGGATGTATTATATCAGTGGAATTATCTTATATGGATATGCTTTGTTGTTAAGCAGTCATTATTCTCATTCATTACCGTAAAAGATGCATATTTATCCAAATCGTTGATTTGTACCGATATAATTGCGCTAATAATTAATTAGTTTTCTGTTTATTTTGTCCACCCCTTCTTAGTTATTGAAACAATCCAAGTCGGATCACCCCCTCCTTAACAATTTTATCATTCAACCAATCAGAAATAAGCTTAAATCGTGTTTCCTCATAACTCATTGAATATTTAGTTTAGGGGCGTGAGGCTTTAATTTGATTGGTCGGTCATTGAGCACACAATCGAACACTTTGGCGCAGTACTTTCGGGCAATTATTAGTAACCTGCGCGTTATCATATAACAACTAATTTGATTGGAACGCACTTGGTATGCAGCTATCGCGATTATTCATGAAGTAATGAATGTTTAACGAGCGCCTCAAAGATGCGATACAACACACTTATTTTCAAAAAATATATCTTTTTAATGTTGATATTATGGATAAAATCTTCACACATGCATACAGAGAAATTCTTCTTCTTCGGCCTCCGTCAGATTTGACGATTGGCTGCCATACAATCACATCTCCGGATCATCTTTCTCCAAGCTACTCTGTCTTGTGCTAGACGCTTGGCCTTTATAAGACTCATACTAGTCCATTCCTTTATGTTGTCAAACCATTGTTTCCTTTGACGACCTCTTTTCCTGCTGCCTTCCACTTTCCCTTCTATGATATGGAGTGCCAGTAAGCTACCACTGCCTCTAATGATGTGCCCGAAGTAGGCCAGCTTTCTTTTGATTAGCTCTCTTAGCAGTTGTCTCTTTACACCAAGTTCTTTCAGGATACCTATGTTGGTTTTTTATTCTTCCAGTTAACTCTTAACATTCTTCTCCAGATCCACATTTCAGCAGCCATTATGCGATTTTCATCTGCTTTGATTAGAGTCCATCCCTCCAGACTGTAAAGGAGGTCTGGAGTTCTATCATCCTTCCCTTGGCCATTCCGATTCTAGCTCTTATATCAGCTGTGCAACTGACAGATGTGGTTTTCACAGAGCCTAGGTATTTGAAGCGACTAACTTGTTCAACATCCTCACCATCGATTGAGATATTATGCACAGGCTGTTCTTCTCCAGTTGTTAGAAGCACAGAGAAATTAGCTAACATAAATACACCTGCTTAGGAACATTTTGTGTTAGGTGTACATACAGTTAACACAAATCACAATTAAAAGTATTTATATATATATATACGTCGTACATTTTGTATGTTAAAAGAACAGGCATTTTAAAAATGGATGATTTTTTAAACATAGTAAAAATATATAAATACTAGATTTCGCGGTTCGTGGGTTGGGCGGTTCTCGGGTTGGGCGGTTCTCGGGTTGGGGGTTTATGGGATGTGTATACTCTTAAAATTCAGTTATCACAGGTGCCATTAATATTCCAAATCCCCATAATACAGGAACCTCATGTGCCCTTAAATCCAGGTAGGCTACCCCATGTGCGTCCACGTATTCAGTACATGTGTTATTAGGCCTAGGGTTATGGTTTTATATTGGGGTCTAAGTTCTGAGGTCTTTTAGTTTTAGAATCAGCGAGAGGAGGGGTCGATCGTCATGATCTGTCTGTGCCCAGTATCGAGAACTGTGTGTCGACATTGATTATTCCTCCGTATAGGCATGCCTAAACATCATATGTATTTATATAAATCACACATGTTTTCGCACACCGATATCCATGTAACATTACCAGTTATATAACAGACATCCCATGATTGGCCTAGGGCCTATCCGAATCGCTATACATGTAGTGTTAAACTTTAACAACACTGTACATACTTGTACGCTCAAGGTCTGGGTTTGATTCATGGCGCATGCAGACTGAAGCCCCTATCCCTGAAAACTTAGTCAACATCAACAATCCCGAAACTTTCAAGACAAATACGTTGCTGATTTCATCAGACGCAACGAAGCACCAACGTCAGACTAAAAGAACAACATATATGCGCACACCATATCATCTCGTTTGGCTTCTGAGGAGGCGTTGAGATTACCATTCGATTCAGATTCAGAGAGATTTGACTCTTTTCATCCTGATCATGCATGCATAGTTTAACTCGGGAAAAACTGGGAAAAACACGCCCGAGGGAGTTAAAGCTATTTGGAGTTAAATGTTTACTCACACCGTCCCTTTATATTTATACATGTCCCTGTAACATTCCCATTTATAATAAAGACATCCCATGATAGGCATGATGAGGGCCCGTTGTGGCCTGCGCGCATATATTATACATGTAGATGGGTCCGCGATGTTGAGGCACTGACATCATACCACAACAATTCGCAATCACTTTAACAATAACATGTTTAATACATAACGTGTTCCTGGATCAGTGGCGTATCTGGGATTTTTACCAGGGGGGGGGGGGGGGGGGGGGGGGAGGGGGGCAAAGGATATTTTTCCCCGGTGAACGCTATTAAGTAAAAAAATGTGCAGCTGGGTTGTTTATTCCAGACGTTGCATCCTAAAGTTGATGCGCGCGAAATGTTAACAACATATCTACGCGAATCTGATCATTATTCCGGTACATTTGTCTTTCAAACGGGCTTCTATAGTGATATTCCTGGACAAATGCGCGCGTAGCGCGAGAAAATTTGCCATTTTTATACTAAATTGCCCATCATCATACCGGGCAAGGGGCAAAGTTGTCATTTTGATGGGAATTAAGTAAATCCCTTAGATTTTCTCTTTCCTTTTCCCTTTTATCTTCCTCTTCTCCTTTTCCTTTCTTTTCCTTTCCCTTTTCCTTCTCTCTTTCTCCCCCTCTCTTTCCCTTTCCTTCCCCCTTTTTCCTTTCCTTTCCCCTTTTCCCTTCCTCTCTTCTCTCTCTTCTTCCCTTCTCTTCAATTTTTTTTAGCCCGGTAGTTTGGGCTGGCCTTCCCGGTCAAAGCCGTCTGGGGGGGGGGGGCACTCTGCCCCCTGACCCCCCGGGTGATACGCTACTGTCCTGGATGAAGGCCTACGGTTTCTACGGTTTACGCTCCCAGTTCCTTTATTAACCCTAACCCGCCATCTGATCCTTTTTTACCTCCTGATCATATGCATATAGTGTAACTCATACAAAAACACGCCCGGGAGTTAAAGTTAATTGGAGTCCTTTTCCTATCCTTGTTAGCCACCGGACGGCTTCCTTTTACACTGTTATTTGGAATTTGGTATACACCAGTTTGATTATTGCCACTGCTCTGTGTGCTGTATGGTTGGTGGAATGAAACTGCAAGTTACTATGTAATATGTTTGAATAATTATCACTTTTAAACTGCTTGTTTCTTCAACATATTACACTCTTCTAGCACTTTTGATTCGAACAGTGTGTTATTTTGATAATTTGTTATAGTTGTTGTACATGTTGTATTAAATTTGGGCAACAAAAACAAAGCACTTTTTGTGTTAGGTGCCCAATACAGTCAACACAAATCACAATAGAAATATTATATATAATTGTTGTACATATTGCATTAAATGTGGGCAACATAAAGAACATATGTGAAGCAGCACATCAAAAGAGTGTCTTTTGGGGGCTGTGTGTTTTTCAAGCTATTCATGAGGGGCGGGGGAGTAGGCTTGAAAAGGGGGAATCTTGTCTTAACTGTTCAAATCACCTTTCTAATGTAATTTTAGTCATTTTCACTTCTGATTTTTAAATCTGAATGCCTTCATCAATTTTGATAAATTTTGTGTCAATTTAAAGCTTAGAATATGCTATGAGAGCACACATAATAAACTCAAAATTTTAATTTTATTCGAGACACAGCTGTATTTTTATTAACATTATTATTATTGGTAATATTTTGAACAAAGAAGCTTTTTATAACGAGCAAGTTTGCAATAAAGTGTGATTTTGTTTACTTCACCCATCACCGTAAAGCAATCTTTCACTCCAGGGAGTAACTTGGAGCAGCCGTAATTGACCAATCAGGTACCAGTATTCCATTCTGTGACATCATTGCGACCGTGATAATACGGGATTTAACTATAAATAATGATATACATATTTGATTTAAAAAAACCTATCTGAAATATGTTCCATTGTCTGCACGTACAAAACAAAACAAATAATGTCCTTGTTTTGGAATTCAGTGAAAAGCTAGGATATGCAAGATGGATTTCTACATCTGGGCTTATTTGATATCTTAGTTGCCAATGTGTACAAGAATGGGTTGATAGAAGAGTTAATCGGCAATACAAATGTTGCTATCCAAGCATAAGCAATGGGATTGACAGTGACTGCACCGCTCTGAACCAGTATAGACAACACTCCTAATGGTACCCAGCAACAAAAGTCGGTGAGAACGATTAGCGACATTTTCTTGGCCATACGAATTTCATCGTTTGAATTTGTAGAGCGTGCAGATTCTTTTGCTGATTTCCTAACAGCTATGAAAATCGCCATGTAACAATATCCCACTATCAAAAAACATAACATGTTCAGACCAGTAAACGTTGCAATAGAAAAGTACATGCCAACTTTGCTATCCCTCAATTGATAGGTCGTTTGTTTGATTGATCTACCAGGATAAAGGGCAATGTATAGAGGAACATATGTTACATTTGACGCAAACAAATGCTTTCTTGAGATTGGCAGTCCTACACAAATTTCTGATACTGCATACATGTCTGAATCTAAACCAGCTAGTATGAAAGATGTGAGACTGATAGTGAATGCTACCAGCCATAGTAAGCTAACTATTATTTTGGCAGATTTTGTACCTAAACGATGGCCACTGAATGGATACTTAATCCCCAGAAACCTATCAATACTGATCAAAGTTATGAAGAAAACTGAGGCTTCACTTGACAAAACAGAGAGGGCCCCAGTACCTCTACACAAAATGCTCTTGCGCCATGAATCTGAATGAGATGGAAAATAATCCTTATAATACAAATCTACTGACAGTAAAATCATCAAGTATATTCCCATCCAGAGATCAGATATTGACAGATTTGTGATCAAGAAAAGTTGCACTTTGTTACTTTGTTTTTGCCTGCATCGGGTATACATGGTCAATGTATTGGCCAGAATTGCAACTAAACTAACAACCCATATTCCAATTCTGAGGAAATCATATGGTAATAAACGTTCACATGTTAGGTAAGCAGATTTCGGAGTACCATAATGGCATGTTGCTGAAGTAACAAAACAGCAAGTAGCATATTGGTCAACAAAGATGATTGTGGAATTGTAAAGTCCACTGAAAACTTTTGTCTTTATCCACAACAGAGTATTCTGTGTAAGATTCAGTGTTTCTAATATGATGCAGTTGTGAAACAATTGGGAGTTTAGTTTGCTTAACTCATTCGCAGAGAGGTCTAGTCCACGTAACTGTACCAAGGTTTGAAATATACCATCTGGGAGATATTGTATTTGATTGTGAGATAGGTCAAGCCAGTCAAGTTTGCTTTGATTTTGGAATGTATCTGGATGTAAACTAGATAGCTGGTTATGTGTTATCCATAGTACAATCAGGTTGTAGTTTTCTGAAAATGTGCTAGGATGGATCTCAGCCAGGGTGTTGTTCCATAAAGATAACAACTGTATCTCTGCTAATCCATTAAATGTATCTGGGTGAATCTTAATCAGCTTGTTGTTATCCATGTATAATTCTGTTAACTCTGCTAAGCCATCAAATGCACCTGGATGGATCTCGTCCAGTATATTATCATATAAGTGTAACCACTGTAACTCTGCTAATCCATTAAACGCATGCACATGGATCTCACGCAGCATGCTGTTATTCAAGTTTAAATAACGCAAATTTGGAAATCCCTTAAACATATCTGCATGGATCTCATTCAGCCTGTTGTTAGTCAAGTATAAATATTGTAACTTTTCTAATCCATGAAACACCCCTGGGTTGATCTCATTTAGCATGTTATTGCTTAAGTCTAACTGCTGTAACTCTGCTAATCCATCAAATGTATCTGGATGGATCTCACCTAGCGTGTTGTTATATAAGTCTAACTGCTGTAACTCTGCTAATCCATCAAACGTATCTGGATGGATCTCACCTAGCGTGTTGTTATATAAGTCTAACTGCTGTAACTCTGCTAATCCATCAAACGTATCTGGGTGGATCTCATTCAGCATGTTATTACCCAAGTGTAACCACTGTAACTCTGCTAATCCATTAAACACACCAGGTTGTATAGTACTGAGCATATTGTATGACAAGTCTAGGTTCTCTAGTTTAATCATTCCATCAAACACACCAGACTCTAGACTCCCGAGCCCGATGTTTTTCAAATGCAATCCTTGCAACATACTAGTCAATCCTGTGAATGCATCCTTTTGAATATTGTGCAGAATGCTGTACGACCAGCTCAGGAATTGCACATCAGTTGGATAGTAAAATGCAGGTATAAATACGCTAGCGTTGGTGCAGTTGATTGTCACTGTGCTGCTGCCCAAGCTACATGAACAGTTTGGAGAACATTGGGTACTGCATCGAGTACCGTAAGTTAAGTTTGTATCATAATACCACCAGTTCCAGAATCTTCTATCCTCGGATATATCCTCATTTGCACACTCAATGGTCATATTATCAAGCTCTGCAAATGCTGTGGTGTGCGTACCAGATAAAGACAACATTAGGAGCAGTAGCCCTGTCATTAATACACACACAGGTAGCACTGACACTTTGTGAACGTCCGCCATGGTTGCTGCCAGATTCAAATGTGTGGCTATGCATCGATGGACCGCTTTGCCTCTGTATAGGGCTGGCTGTCAGTGGAAGCAATTATCTGTATTACACCTAGGTTTATACCCTAGACAATACATGTAGAGTG
The DNA here is from genome assembly GCA_035610835.1 of Ophiura sarsii. Classification (NCBI taxonomy): domain Eukaryota; kingdom Metazoa; phylum Echinodermata; class Ophiuroidea; order Amphilepidida; family Ophiuridae; genus Ophiura; species Ophiura sarsii. The sequence continues at coordinate 67,587,029 of CM069441.1, read as the reverse complement.
AACGAGGGTTGGTCAATATGTAATGAAAGTGATCTTTTTATGAGATGAAAGGATGATTCTATTGAGAGATAGTGTAGTCATTATAAAGTATGTCTTACAAATAATTCGTTGTGACATCATAGCATTAGCTTAAAGTAAGTACACTTTGGACACTACCAGATTACAGTTATTTGCCAGGATATTTGAATTGTTTGTTTGAAACATGTGCTAAAACAATGTAAGAGGATTGCTTAACATGACACCCGAAGCAGGTAAATCCTGATTTTTTTTAAATAAATAACTTTAATACCTGTGTAACTTGAAATAATGTAGTATAAGAGTAAAAATAATATAAACAGAAGCAGTTATTATTAAAAGGGTGCAAATATCCCATTTTCATTAAAAATGACCAGTTAATGAATCACTAATTCTGCAGAAAATCAGTTGAGATTATTTAATAGGGTAGTTAATTAATTATCTGAACTTATTCATATGAAACCTACAGAAAGATACGCACGGGCGAGGGTAAATCATTTTAAATTGGGCCAAAACGGCTAAAAACATAAAATCTTGAAAAACGCTTAAATCAATTTGGATATATCATATATTGATAATCAAAATGAAAACATACATGGATTTTATTTATCAAAGTTGGCTGCCACAACCTCTCTTATTACTGCTATCATAAGAGCTACTAGATATGTATTGTTGAATTAATCGTCACATAATTTCAACTGTTTTAGAAAATTTCATAATCAGCTCCTTTAGAAATCTCTACTCTAATTTCTTTACTGTACATCCCACAGCAATTTACTCAATTAATCCCTCCATTGGTTTTTATCCTTTGTTGTTTTCTATGGTTTATTGTTGTGGATTTTGCTTAATAAAAGTGTATTTGAGATGGCCCCTTCTTGTCTGTATAAAGGAATTCAAATCTAAAAAGGAGTATCATTGCATTGCCGAGATATTGACAAATGTTCGTTATCAATCGACCCACATTTCAACCTATTGCATGTCTATAGCACAGTGAGCGGCTTTGTTTGACGGCTTTGTTTCAGCTACTCGTTCGCGCAGTATACTGCGCTTGCTATATAGGCTCGGTTGACTACGTCATCGAAAACCGGCGGCGCATGCGCTTGGAGAGGGACTTGGAATTGGCATTTTTTAAGCATTCAGGGGGTTCAATAACTCAATATTTATACTTCCCTCATTGTGCCTCATTTACTTGTGTTGGGTCACATATAGATCTATACGCTAAGAATCTGCGTGAATATATTTTTGCAGTAGCTGCTTCGAGCATGAAAAGGGCAAAGTTCATGTATCACAAATATTTTGACTTTTACAGCAAACCTCATATCAGAGAAATTTTACTTGACTTGACTTACTTTGACTTATGTCGGGTGATTTTACAGAGACACAATGTTTCTCCAGATCTTCCTTTCCAACATAGCTGCTTGATTTCTGATATTTGATATTAGTCGATAATCGACTAATATACTGTATTGCTACCGTTTCTTTCCAACTTATATACTGTATTGCTACCGTTTCTTTCCAACTAATATACTGTATTGCTACCGTTTCTTTCCAACTAATATACTGTATTGCTACCATTTCTTTCCAACTAATATAAACTGTTTTTACCTGTCATCCCTGCCTAGGTTTCTGGATGATATACGCTGCACTTCCATTTCCATCTCTTCCACAAGACCTGCCCAGCCACTTGTGCTAAGAAAAAAGTCACAAAAAATATCATACAATGTAACGATAGTGATACAATCAGTGCAACTCAATGCAAAAAAAAGTGACAAGATGGTAACAGAAATTTAAATATTCATATAAAAAAAGCATGAGCACAAATGAGCAAGATGAACGAAAACAATACAATACAAACAATACAAAGCATTTTAAAAGTCAATACATAACATGTTGAGTGTGTAAGGTACTTGCCCAGCACAGCACGTTGACATATCATAGTTTTCAAAACTGTCTACCAAACAGATGTGAGGCATCAGGGCGTAACCAGGTGTGCAGTTAAGGGTGTTCCTATGGCTAGAAAAAAATCTTGATATTCAAGTATGAGGTAGAGCTGGTTGAGTACAACAAAAAAAAGTCTTTTACTGGAGGTGAATCGGGTGCACGGTTCAACAGATATAACCATTTGAAGTCATTTTGAATTCATTTGTTTTGTATTGTTTTTCGGCCAACAGAGGGCAGTCTATTTTCTTTTCTTTTTTATTGTTTTTTTGACTCCCTAGGTAATAATAGAAAATTTAGTTTTTTTGTTTTTGCTCTAAATATTTATTAAAAACTCCTATAGACTCCCGCAGCACAGGAAATAAGGAGAGTAGTATAACCAACATATACACCAAGTGGTAATACATTTAAGAAAGTGCATGAACTTGAAAAAATTAATTAAGTGCATTAATTAGCCTCATTTTTCAATGACCTAAAGCTTCCTTATATAATTAATTATTCAGATGTCTTACAGCCTCCCGCAGCACAGGAAAGTTTCTAAAAACTATAATGAACAAGCTCCCAACATTTCAACTTTTATACTTTTCTTGTAAAAATTAATTAAACATTTTTGCATAGATTAATTATTTTGTTAGGGGGGTCAAAAAACAATAAGAAACAAAAGAAATGAATGCTTCAATTTTGCTTCATTTTTGACAATTAAATTGTCATATCTAGAAAACCGTACCTCCGATCAAGCTCAAATTTCAGATTATTGTGTAACTCAGCAAGCTCTATTAACATATCAAATAAAAAATTAACCATAGGAACAACCTTAAGGGTGGGCAAGGTTGGACAAATTTCCTCCCAAGAAAAAAAAAAAGCTCTGGTGGAAACATATAGTGCGTAGCCCCCTGAAGCTCATGAGTTTCAGGCATTTTTTAACATAAGGAGAGGGCTCCCCCATTTTTTCTTCTTTTCCCATTTCTTTTCCTGACCCCTTTTTTCCCCCGTTCTATCCAAAATGTCCCCAAAATTGTCCAAGGGTGTGCGATTCGCCCATCTCGCCCAACCCTGTAGTTCAATAAGTTCCAAATTGGCTAGAAATATTCAGTTTTATCTATCCGCGCGCAACTGTAATCCAAGCGTATAAGCGCGATTTTGGCATTGCAAGTGTCACAGATACAATGGCACTGCAGCATTGCGCACCATGTGAGAGTTTTGCGTGCGACGCTCTTCTGAATTCATTCGCTGCTGTAAACAGGTTTCGTCAATTTGGAACTGACTGAACTATAGTTACGCCACTGTGAGGCATATAAAATGATCCAGCTGTGCAACATCTTGGCTACCAACTTTTAGCATTAGCAGTGAAGGGACCACACATCCACCAGCTTAACCTGGAGTATACATGCCACACATGGAACATTGCATTTTTATGACTTAAATTTGATGAGCAAAATGTGATCTGCATGAATTGCACAGAAGAGAGCAATCAATGTACAACTTGGCAATAGTTAAACTAAAACAAACCAAAACAAGCACCCATTATTTGTCCAATGGGCAACACCAGTTTCATTCACCTATGAAGAATGTTTTGTTGGAAAAAGAGCCACTGCAACAGTATACAGGCTGTCCCAAAATGATTAGTACCCATCGATACCCAAAGTTCATTAATTATTTTCATCATCAAAAGACATGGTGATTTCACCTTTTCAACAAAGTGCAAAACATGTGTGTTAAGGGGGGACTCAAGAAAGTTTTACTAATATAATAATTTGTTCATTTCTATTTTAAATTTTGTTAGTTATGGTTGTTCAAATCATTATTAATTCTTTATTTTTATTCAATTTGGAGGGTAAAAGAAGTTCATCACACTTGAGTGACCCCATGCATTGTTTTATTTGACAAGTGTTTAGGGACTTTTAAATAGCTAATGAGGTGGTATTTGGTCATGAATTAGCAGTGGCTTAGATTTCATTTTAACATTGGAGAATGCTGTTGGTTAGGTTAAAAAAGTAAGAAACTATTTCACTTTTACGAATTTGGTAAGAAACTCCACCCCAATATGAAAAAGAAATATGCCACTGCTAATCTACCCATCACCACTTCTTTACCTATTTAAATGTCCCTCAAGTTTAGCCTCAAAACTACCTCATATAGAAAGAAAACATGTGATCACTAATGTGAGACGATCCAATTTAAATTGAATCAAAATGAAGAATATTAATGATTTGAATAACCATATCAAACAACAGTTCAAAATAGAAAGGAACAATGGCAGAAAAGAGATTGAGAGAATAGTTTTGTTTCTTTCAAACAAGTTTAACACACACACACTTTATTTGCACTTTGCCAAAAAGGTGAAATCACCATGTCTTACACAATGGAGTGTAACCTCAGTTAAATAAGTCTGATATTCATGATCTAAAATTCTAATGAATAGGTTAAGTATGACAAAGATGATGAAAAAACAATGAACTGAAATCTCATTGATTTTGATGATGAAAAAAAAAAAAAAATTGGGCATTGATGGGGTACTAATCATTTTAAGACAGCCTGTACAAGCACTAAAACAAAACACTAAATAATGTCAGTGTTACCCTATTATATAAGACCAATTGCCTACAAATACATAGAACCTGGCAAACCTGTTAAAATCTTTACATATATTCTGGAAAAGCCTATCTCACATTTTAATAGAAAGCTTTCCAAAAAATTAATATCATACATATTAAGATATACTGGTAAATACTCTCCTTTAGAGAAAAAGAGAATATGGAACCTGTGTTGTGTGGTCTTTACTTGCCTAAACTTGCCTCTATGTCTAGAGTAGCCAGCAAGTTGTTCATCTGCTCCCATTAGAACCTGTGTTGTGTGGTCTTTACTTACCTAAACTTGCCCCTATGTCTAGAGTAGCCAGCAAGTTGTTCATCTGCTCCCATTGGAACCTATGCTGTGTGGTCTTTACTTACCTAAACTTGCCCCTATGTCTAGAGTAGCCAGCAAGTTGTTCATCTGTTCACATTGGAACCTGTGTTGTGTGGTCTTTACTTACCTAAACTTCCCCCTATGTCTAGAGTAGCCAGCAAGTTGTTCATCTGTTCACATTGGAACCTGTGTTGTGTGGTCTTTACTTACCTAAACTTGCCCCTATGTCTAGAGTAGCCAGCAAGTTGTTCATCTGTTCACATTGGAACCTGTGTTGTGTGGTCTTTACTTACCTAAACTTGCCCCTATGTCTAGAGTAGCCAGCAAGTTGTTCATCTGCTCCCATTCCAACCAGGACTGCCTATACAACCTGTTTTGTGTAGTCTTTACTTGTCTAAACTTGCACTATGTCTAGAGTAGCCAGCAAGTTGTGCATCTGCTCCCATTGGAACCTATGCTGTGTGGTCTTTACTAACCTAAACTTGACCCTATGTCTAGGGTAGCCAGCAAGTTGTTCATCTGCTCCCATCCCAACCAGGACTACCTATACAACCTGTGCTGTGTGGTCTTTACTTACCTAAACTTTCCCTATGTCTAGAGTAGCCAGCAAGTTGTTCATCTGCTCCCATCCCAACCAGGACTACCTATACAACCTGTGCTGTGTGGTCTTTACTTACCTAAACTTACCCTATGTCTAGAGTAGCCAGCAAGTTGTTCATCTGCTCCCATCCCAACCAGGACTGCCTATACAACCTATGCTGTGTGGTCTTTACTTACCTAAACTTGACCCTATGTCTAGGGTAGCCAGCAAGTTGTTCATCCGCTCCCATCCCAACCAGGACTACCTATACAACCTGTGCTGTGTGGTCTTTACTTACCTAAACTTTCCCTATGTCTAGAGTAGCCAGCAAGTTGTTCATCTGCTCCCATCCCAACCAGGACTACCTATACAACCTGTGTTGTGTTGTCTTTACTTACCTAAACTTCCCCCTATGTCTAGAGTAGCCAGCAAGTTGTTCATCTGCTCCCATCCCAACCAGGACTACCTATACAAGAATATGGGAATTAGAACAATTTTGTTTTTGATAACTAAATTCAAATAAGTTGCCCCTCCAACAATAACAGAAAGAAGTTGATTGTTGGCACATTACATTTTGATGACACTGTAAAAAGATACCTTGTTCTAAGGGCCTGACCGACCCATTTGTTTAGAAATTGGTGAACAAATGTTCATGTGCAAATGAATACAGACCCACATATTTTTAAATATTTTGACGGTCATTTTAAGGGGGGAAAAGGGAAAAAAAGAGAAAAAAGCCAGACAGACCGACCCAACCGTTTGCCCTTTGAACAGGGCGCGGTCCGTCGCCGTGGCTTATAATTTAAGAAAATGTCATTCTAATATGACAAATAATTTTTACACACTATTATAGATCCAGATCCTATCATGTTTAAATGGAACAAAGAAGATTTAAAGAGGGGCTGCCACATCAATAAAGTGGGTGAGAGGTAAAATAGATATTTACGATGACATCAGGTAAATATTTTACATTCCCCATCCAACAAATAACCATGACAATTAAGTTAAGGTCAAGGAAAATGCTGATTTATACAAAGGGATCACCTGTAACCAATTTCCATTAAATCCTATTACCCTGGTGATGCTAAGAATCACTCTGACATCATTGTACAAGGCCATAGTTAAGATTCTTCTCTGGAGCCCAACCTATCAATTTACATCTCTACTAAATGACAAAATGTTCCATGAACCCGGAAAATATGACTTATATAATTATGGGACTTAGTCCTCCATCATATGCAAAATGACACATTTTTGATGATAGGATGGAAGAATGTTGGATGCATTTGGTCACATACAAGTTGGGTTATCTGTTGGTTGTTACATAGTCTATCAAAAACCTTTTTGAGCCAACATAATCATTTCCCCCTCTATCTTGGTTCCTATTGGACTACTTGTGTTTTATAAGTTGGATGTTTTTATGTCAGTAATTTTGAAAACACATCAAGAATTGTATGAATGCACAGTTGCCTGTGTGGATGGTGAAATCAGCACACAGATTAGTCTATAGTTTGATCAATTCCAAATTGGCAAAGCCTCCTTACATCAGCACACTGTGCATCACTGCGTGACATGTGCATGCGCCAAAAACCACGCGAGTGTGGCCTCAAATGCGCAAGTAAGCTTGGATTACTTTTGCCCGCGGAGAGATAAAAACTGAATATTTCTCTCCAATTTGGAACTGATTAAACTATAGGTGTATCATTTTCACACCAAAATAGACAGGCTTCTTTGATAATGTGAGTTCAAATGCCATTGTATTGAAGCTATGCATATAACATTATGATGTGATGGAGGCGACAAGAGTACACAAGATTATTAGTTATTCTTATTCAGTGGGTGTGGTTTGATATGGTAATTACTTTATTCAGTCATTTTAATTGGACCCCGCAATATTTTTAACATCCCATGTCAGGCCCCAATGAAGTGCTATGACGTCACATGTTGCGTTGAATTTTCACAAAGGGTGGTCTATTTTTTTAATTTAAATATTACGATAAATTTCACCATTTCCTCTTCAACTTTTATTATTTAAAGGTTAAAAATGCATTAGAAAGAAAATAAAAGATGGAAATGTCCATCTTGTATTCTCTAATTAGGTGAAGTGGAGGAATGGTACTAATAGTTATTAGGTGATGCAGAGGTATGGTATTGGAAATCATTATGTGCACAAAGTATCATCGGCTGACCCAGTACAATACTTGGGGGGGGGGGGGAAATAATAGTTTCCTATACCATACCGATGTTGAATCCTAAATAACAAATTTATCATAACACTCAGTCATTCCTGATATCTAAAAGATGAAGTTTTAGACAATTCTAATTGCTGAAAAAGGGGGAAATATTACAAATTGCTATACCAAGTTGCTGCGTGTACCTTGACACGTACGTCTACGGTCTGTGTACAACAAAGCAGGGCGTTGCTCTATCCAGTGCACTTAATCACTGTGACGTGTCTTACATGTTTACGCACCTAGTATCATGATACAATATGCATTTGCATTAATAACCTGAATATAATATCACTTTTGAATTCTGTATCTTGACCAAATACATTATTATAGTCGGCATAAGAGAAGTTCGGCACTTTTTTCTGTGACAACTGCGTACAGCGTAAACACGGAAGTGCGTTGTAGAACAGCGCCACAACAGCGTTATCTTAGAGCAGTTCGACGCGGTATCTGTAATCTGATTAGCCACGATCGTATCTATGGGTCATGAATGTCCCCGTCCCAGGGCTTGAATTAATCGAAGACATTGAAGGCAATTGCCTTCGATGTCCCACCTAGTAGCCTTGATTCCCTCAATTTCTGGCTGTTTTTACTCCATTCAAAAGTACGTAATGGCCTTGGATAAAGTTGGTGCCCCTGTCAAATTGCCTAAATTGCCTGCCCTTTTCATTTCTTATTTCAAGGCCTGACCCGTCCACACGCTCATTAACTAGATCGCGTGCATTGGCGGTTTTAAAAAGTATCATAGTTCTCTGCAACGACTATAAGAGAACATCACATTTAAATAATACCTTTGCAGGACTTGTATAAATTGTACTAGCAGCTGATGATTCACTAGATACTTGCTGATCAAGACTATTGACTGGTTGGTTAGGCTGCCCATCACTGGTCAGCAAGTGACCTTTACCTCTGGCTGCAAACCATATTGCACATCCAATGCTGTCATCTAATACAGATTCCAAAGGGTAGACTAAATCACTCACATGCTCTGATCTGAAAATTAGACAACAATGAAAAAAGATTCCTGGTATAAATGAGGGTAGGCATTTTTTTTAACATTACAAGATGAGAAAAACTTCCCAATATATCAACAATTAATGCAGGCCGTGGATGAAAATCTAAGGCGGTTAAAAGCAATTCAATACTTCATGAATAATCGCGATAGCGGCATACTAAGTGTGTTCCAATAAAATTAATCGTTAGATTACAATGCGCACGCCGAGCGCAGGTTACACAACGCCCACAGGTTACTAATAATTGCTTTTAATTGCTACTAATGATTGTTAATGCTCATTGACTGACCAATTAAATTAAAGCCTCACGCCCCTAAACTGAATATTCAATGAGTTATGATGAAACATGATTAAAGCTCATTTCTGGTTGAATGATAACAATGTTAATGAGAGGATGACCCGTCTTGAACTGTTTCAATAACTAAGAAGGGTGGACAAAATAAAAAATAGAAAACGAATTAATCGATTATATCGGTACAAATCAACGATTTGGATAAATATGCATCTTTTTCAGTAATGAATGAGAATAATGACTCCGTAACAACGGTTTTCAAGAATTTGTTTTGAAATCCTCGTTGTTGTTCTGGTCATTTGAACCAGAGCAACAACCTCTGATTTCAAAACAAATTCACGAAAACAGTTGTTACGCAGTCATTATTCTCTAATCATTAATCCTGATACTTCATACTCTACATTCAAGGGGAAAATAGTTGGCACACTTGACGCAACTTATTACAACCATCCCTGTACTCGCAATTTAGATTAGTCTTGGGACATAGCACTGGTCAATAGAAAGCAAAAGTCTCCCCTTTCTTTTATCCTTCCCCACCCACCATTAATCAATGTTGGGGGAACTGCCAAGGCTTCTGATAACATGACTCGGATCAACATTGCGTCGGAGGAGAGGGGACTTTTTTTCCGTAGGTAGGACAAAGTGTTCCAACTTTTTTTCCTGGATTGTAGGTAGGTAGGTAAAGAATTTGCCATATGACAAGTTTAAAACTGTAAAGCTTTCATCAAGATTAGCTCTGACTTCTTCAGGACAAAATAATCATGAGCAAAACATAGAGATTGCCACTTCTCTATATATTATCATCATTTGGGCTGCCCCTTGCCCGATGATTTGCGAGTAGGTGACCCTTTCCTACATGCGAAATTGGTGGCTTTGAAACGAGTTTTTATAGATTATTTGAAAGTATAAATCAAATGTTTCACACAATAAGGTAGAGAAGTTGGCCTAAAGTAGGTACCCTTTTCCTATTTGAGAAATTGGTGACTCTAAAAAGAGCTGTTGAGGTGGGCTGCCCCTTGACAACTGAACAGAGTTGGTGGCTCTGAAATGAGCTGGTAAAGTAGGTTGCCACTGGCCTACTATTTTATTCATATAAAAAGAACCTATTTCAAAGGACTGCCCCTTGACCAATGGAATTATGTAGACTGTTCTTTATCTACTACAGAGTACAGACTAAAAAAGTCTATTAAGTAGTGCAGTCACTGATCTGTAAAAATTGTTTGACTCTTCATGCTTTGGCCATCTATGGCTGTATATAAAGATCTGCACATATTTCATGGATTGCAGCTTATTATAAGGCACACCATAACTACACATTGTCATGATCACAGACAAATCCAGGCACTTATGGGCAATAGCTGCATCAATCACTGGAGTACACTTTGATATCAATGCACAGGGGAAGATGACCAGAGTATAGACTTAATATGAGCAGGTGAGTTTTGATTAATATTCCCATCAAATTAAGACAACACAAATCAGAGTGTCTGTCCAATGGGCAGAGCATCCCCTTATGTCTTTGCAGCAAGGGTGACTTTAAGCAAGAGCTGTCTGGTACCTGTAACCAGGTAACTGTAGGCCTACCCATGATAAGTCTATGTTATGTTGAAAGGTTGAGTGCTGGTATTAGTCTCTTGAATCACCCCAAACTGTCTGTGAACCAGAAGTCACTATTCTCAAGTGGCTCCTAATCCAGGTGTCACTAAAATCAACCTTGTTTTGTGGATATCTCATATTCTCACCTCATTTTTCTCAGTTCCTGGAGAGTAACATTTATCTGAAAATAGATACAAATTCAAACATATATATTTATATCAGTGGAAACATTTTGAATTCCCCTCTCTCCAAAACAATTAGCTCATGAAAAGCCTATATAGCAATTAAATTCTTTATCAATTTATTCTCAATTGTAAGCTGAATTGAATTATTACATTCCATTCTAGCCACAAATCAGTATAGGGCAAGTCTTACATGATTCATCAGTGTTCATTTGACATATCTATACATCTGGAGAAAAAGGACCCATCATTCCACTGAAATGTGCCTATAAATATTAACACTTGGTTGTTACATTAAAGAGACATGTTTTACTAATAATATTCGGATATTATCTCAAAGCTGAGATTAGCTAAAATAAGCCTTTTCCATGATAACAAAAATCTGGCACGTAATTTTTTCCATAAAGTGGAGTTGTGACGCATGTCGATTAAACAAACCCGTGTGCCGATTCTGGTTGGAATAGATCGATTAGTAAAGCTGTCAATTGAAGGGCAACATTTGAGCTTGCAACTTAATTGATGTAATATTTATATTGGGATGACATAGCTTTTACATCAAGTGCTGCATGAATTGTATTGTTTCAATATACACAAAAGGGACACATTTTTTATCATTCCAATTGCGTTGATTGCCATGTTTGTCACCATTAGTGCGATAGTGTTTCCTGAATGTACACATTTTACTTATTATTCAAACTTCTTAGAAACTAGGCATTACTTGGCGCATATGGGTGATAATGATGCCAAGATAAGCTTAATCTGAAGTACATGAAATGTTAGAGGGCAGACACCATCTGTTTCATTTCAACCCTTTTTTCTTTCAAACATTTAAATCAACAGACGTTTAGGATGAATGTACCAAATGGCTAAGCTTTAAAACCTTTTGGAAAACTTCATGTTTGGGTTGAAATTAAGGATATATCATGGAGATCTTGGGTTGTGCGATTTTCAGGTGGCATGGAATTTGGGTTTCAACTTCAGTTTCAAAATTAGGATATTTGTGCCAATTAAAAAAAAGATTAAAAATTGTCAAGAGAGCTTCTGAAAAGGCCTTGAGTTCAAATAATTTTCAAATAAACACATATTTGCACGTAGTAAGAGGCAATTACTTGGATCAATGTCAATACGATTGGTGAATCTTATCATATTCCATACATTTACATGTCTATTAAAGCCCTGCATTTGATATGTTAATAAACTTCGACCATTTAACTCTTAAGCAGTGACTTCAGAGCATATTCCTTACTCATTATCAACTGCATGATTGTAATGCGCGCTCAAGGAACTAACACATAAATGATGTACCTATTATAAGGTTACGCTCTGATATCACTGCACAGAGTTAGATAAACAAAGTATAGTACCATGAATCACACACAACCACTGGGAAATCAATCAATGCAGCACTACACAAAGTTTGTTAACAATCAGTAATTGTCAGTTGCATTGCAATGCAATACAGTGAGATTAAAATCACTTTTTATTTGGCAAAGATCCTGCGCATAGCAACAGCATTAGCACCAGAAGCAATTGGACTGGCAGAGATACCCTCTCCAACAATTGTATTTAAACATGTATTCATTTTTTGTATCCAGTAAAATGTAACAAAAATATCAGTTACATCTTACTTTTTATTAGATTTAGACACACCATCATGACTTTTGCTTTCCCACCCCACTACGTGAATAAAGGTCAATAGTAGTATTTATTAAAATAGATGTAGGTTACCAATGCTACCCTATAATTACTTAAAGGATATGTGTTAGGGGTGACTTTCTTTGAGGGGGTTGGGGAAGTGGGTATCATTACCTCAACAAAGTTCCATTGCCTTTTTGGATTGATAGCTTTCAACTCCTCAAGCCCAGATTTACCTGTGATTCTATCAGGTACTTCATATGTATATCTGGAAGAACAAAATAAAATAGCAATAATTACACTTACAAATATCAATTAAGATTTATAGAATGAAAATGGCATCAGTTGAATGCAAAACACAATGTTGTGTTTGCCCTCAGGAGACAAAAATGTTGAGGTTGGATGATTGGATCTGTTGGTCAATTTAACTAATGTTTTAAACTATTATCACACTAAGTGTTAAGATTTTAGGGTCGGCCGCTGTGGGCAATAATTAGGCTGAGGGCCTAATTAGACTAGTTTAAAATCTTGCTCAAACTGTGCCATTATGCTTTACTTTGGTTGGTTTTGTACTTTTCTTTGTAATAGTCTAGCATCATTTCCATGAATTATATGCATGTGCATTGAATTTAGCAGAAGCCATGATGTGGACCTATACATAAATCCAGGGGGAAAATTCAAGAAGGGGAGTTAAACAAAACTTGAGGAAAAGGTAAAAGGATAAACACATACAAAGTTGCTAGTGACACAGGTTCAGATTGTAAACTTTCAAGGTGTGTATTTTTTAGAACCCACGAGAAAGTAAAGGTAGGTGTTCCGATAACTTGCCCGATTTTCAACTTGATGTTTTCTATTCTACATGAAGGGTCATCCTTAAAATAGTTGAATTCCAAAGTTTGAGTTACATAACTCCAATGGTTCTTATTTTAGAAGCACAAGATGACATGAAATTTGCCCATTGAGTAGTACACAAACCAGTCGAGTAGTTAACCACCTTTGGCAGTAATTAACTGCATTTTTGGCCTATAACGTCTGAATGGAACCTATCTTGTGCCAAACTTGTTACAGAAATAATGAGGAAAATATGGGGTTTCTTTTGATATCAAAATATGTTGATGTGCAAAACAAATGCTTAAATGATAGGAAAAATCATCGTTAAATGTGTAATAAAAATTGATAAATCTTGAAAACATATACTTAATGCACTGCCTTGCACTTGGTTAGCTATTTCTTAATCGAACATTAAAAGTGAAAATAATGGGCGGCAAGTATTTAAATCTAGTTGATCTAGTGTGCAATTCTGTTTACACTATGTTCTCAATGGGGAAACATGTAGCGTAAATATTTTGAACACTTAAAATATTTTGATACTTAACAGCTCCAGGTGATTATGCAGGTGTACAGTTGTTATTATGTTATTTGAACACGCTTGCTACAATAGTCTGGTCTGATAGGTGTCAGTTTGATTACAAATACAACAAAAGTACAAAATTCTGTGGAAATTCCCATCATTGGCAAAACCAAAATTAAATCATATATAATTGCAGAGAAAATTGTGTTAGCAGCAGGGCTCAAGAAATAATGATGCAAAAATGCCAAAGTTTTGTGTATTAGAACAAATGACCTAATGAACTTATGACTATGAATAAAAGAGAAAGTGAAATACCAATATTGATCTGCACAGAAATCCCCAGTGGTAATAAGCCTTTTCACACTGGCCCGATTTGGATTCACACAGCAGTGGCCTATTTTTGACGATCGATCATCATAGTGACTGTTATTGTGACTACAAAAAGACGATGGTCTTCGGGCCAGTAGAAAAAGTCTTATTGTTTGAGTGCCAACTTTAGATAAGTATTAGAGAAGGGCTCCTGCACGACTTGAGTTATAACAGAATTTTGAGTAGTGCCCCTCACGCAGTTCAGTATAATCACATTAATGTGGGTGACAGCATATACATTTGTCTGTGTATTTTATTACATGTGACATGTTTATTGTTACCATACGTGTAACATGTAGACAATTCAAGTAGGGAGATCGCAAATTATCATGATCGCTGCTGAAAAGAAAATGGAAAACCGAATAGAAACACTGCAGTAATTCGGCAAGATGGCGGTTGCTGGTAGCGCGGCGGTTAGATCATCATTTTTGAACCTTTTTGATGACAATTATGACAAATACAGTCTCATCATCAGAATAGTTATCCATCATTTTTATATCCAACTTTTCATGTACATGGTAAGTTGAAATTCAACGAGGGACAAGAACCTCCTGTGTGTGACACATACTTCCAGGTCACGATCACATGCCTAGTAACATATATATCGAGGGTTGAGCGCCAAAAGGCCTCAACTTAAAAATGCTATTTTTAGATAATCAACTTCTAAATATTTGGGACTCATTACAATAAACTGTTGCACCCAACTTATAACTCAAATAATGAGTGTTTATGAGTTATCTCTTTATGGTTCTGAAAATCTAGGATATATGGATTATTTGTTTACCAAAATATCAATTTGTCCAAAAATTGAGTTACAGCCTTCTGGCGCTCAACCCTCAATATACGTTTTCACTCACAGGCGTAAGGCAAAACAAAAAAAAGTTTGTCTCAAATGAAACTCGCGTATTCCCGAAACCGCCCGTGTTAGCTTTATTTTTTAGTGGGTTTTTTTATATATATATTTTTTTAATTTTATTTTCTCAAAAACATCTTGCAAAATCCAACTTTTTGGCCAAACAAATGACGATTAGGTCTAAATTAAAAAAATCCAAAAAAATCCGCAGACCGCATTAGATTTTCAGTCTCTCATGTCATTTGAGGCAAACCTTTTTTTTGGCCTAAGAGCACAAGGATTGCTAAACATATTCAGTAAAAGAAGTACTACATGTATGTGAGATGGAATGGAGCCCCCGGTCCCCTCCCCTCCCCATATCATGAGTCTGTCGGTTGAGATTAGTTTTGTTGGTTTATTTGACACGGGAAATCATGGAATATGATGGTCAAATTAGTTGCATAAGGCCTAGTAAAAAAAGTAACATGTCTCCCGTCCCTGCCCGCCTCCGTTTTAGTCGCTGCCTCCTTTTTGTTACTATTTAATATTTAAAAAAAATAAAATAAAAAATGTCAGAGCTTTAATTGGTCACCTTAACAACATCCATTGACCCCTACTTGTCTCCTCGAGTGACCTATATCACTCCCAAGAATAACATTATCTTGGTTTGTTGAAATAATTTAGAAATACTTTCATTAATTTGAAAAACATTTTCATTTTAAACAACGATCAAGACACATTGGGCCGTATTCTCGTACTAAACACGGTTTTAGCTTAAAACCGTGTTTAACTAACGCGTGTCTAACTTAAACGTGAGTTTATCCTTTAAACGACGTGTTTAACAAAACACGATTTTAAACTCTGCAAATCTCGTTCCCAGAGTGGTCCTGCGTTGATTGTATACAGGTATTTAATTCATTGTGGCCCTAATGGAGTACAATAGATATCGACCGAATGCCTTAAATACACGGTACTTTTAAAGACTACGCGATCCGCACGTCAGCTTGCACCGGGCACGGATGAGTGATCATTCATTCGTTAAGGTTGGTGTCAACCCTGTTTGGCGCCAAATTTATCAAGCACTGTAACTTTAAAATTATAAATGTGATGTAATAAAAGTATACATTTTTGGTAATAAAATGAATCAGAGAATCCATTTTTGGTATCAAATTTTACTAAAATTAGTGATTTTTACATTTTTTGCCCAAAAATCACCTTTTTGGCGCCAATTTTTTTCAGACAACCTAACAATATCAGTTTATGATTAAAAATTCCAAAATTTCACCAAAATCATCTAAAGTCAATTATCTAGGAGCGAATCTTTTTTATTGGCTTAAAATCTGTTTGTTTTGAAAATATTGACCAAAAAGTGCCAAAAAAATGTTTTTATCTCAAAAATCTCATTTTTCAGCCTTAAACACGCATTAAACTACCCCCATACCCATGTTTAAAGTTAGACACATTCCGGCGAGTTTAAGTAAAACAAATGTACGAGAATTGCGTTTAGTTAGACGCCGTGTCTAAAGTCAAAGTTAGACGCGTGTTTAGCTTAAAATCGTGTTTAACTACGTACGAGAATACGGCCCATACAGTTTAACATTTGAAAAATACCTAAATTCAGTAAATAATCATTAAATAGGGGAAGAAAAGTGTTGACTGCAACATAAATAAAACACTGATTTGTAAATGTTTGCATATTTATTTCAAGTTTTGTTTATTTTTGAAATTGAGTTTAAAATAATTATAACAGTTGTTTATGCATGTTATGTTGAATAGCATTCAAAACCTATTTGGCATTTTATCTATCATTCATAAATGAAACATCTTTCTTTACCAGATCACAGGCAGGCATAGGCTACGAACAAAAATTGTAATTTTATTTGACCCAAATTGAAGAGGAAAAAAAAATGCAAACATTTAGTTACAAATCTTTACAGTGTTACCGTATCATTACAGGCAACATGTATATTGCCACAAACAAATAATTAACAAAATGTACTGAATTTAGATGTGTTTTTTTGTTTCTCTGGCAAGTATAGTGGAAAATCTCTGTTTAGGAGTGTCCCCGACACACTGACAGTTGGTCACTTTCGACTTTTGGCCATCTTGGAAAGCAAAAAATTAGAAAATAGTAAATAGTAAGACCCTCCCTCCTCCTTTTTTTAAAAAGTCCGGACGGGAAACATGTTATTTATTTTACTATGCCTAATTTATTCTTGCACTTTACAAGAAAATATTTTGAATTTCATCATGACATGTTTTAACCAGCCTGTCATTTTTAACCTAACAGACCATACTACATACTATTAAAACATGTGGTGTTTTTGCATGCTATTTTGTTATAATGCTTATTTCAATCAGGCCTATAGTAGCAAAGCGATGTGAATTTGTGTTTGAACCACGCTGCAATGGGGATGTACCATAAGCCAGCCGATAAACTCTATTACACAGGGAATGCGTTCACACAATCAGATAGGCGAGTTGAACAGAACTGAGGCTTTCTCAGCAGGCAATTGGTTAAAATATTGGCCAATATTTGTACAAATATTGGCCAAGTAGCAGATCAATATTTAGCCACCTCTTTAAACACTTAATCTTGTTACTGACACTAATACTAATAGGCCCTGTTATATGCACAACTTACTCTTGGTTGGCAAATAAGGGCTCAGTATGATGGTGGTCTGTGCAAATGCGAAGAAATCTTTGGTCTTTACTACTGTGAAGGGTAGAAGTAGTGTAAAACGGGACTGTCCTAAAGTTGTGATTGGCTTTGCTCAACGATTTATTATCTCTATGATACTGCGGTTTTTTGCATTTGTTGTTGTTTGCAAACAAAAGGTAAATTCATAGATTTCAAAACAAGATAAGTTATTAATTTCTATTAACCATACAATACGCAAGAAATTGCCAAGCTGTGTCATTTTCAGCTTATAAAATTGTTAGATACTTAAAATTAAAAATTAAATTGATAAGCCTATATTAAAAAAATCTTTTGTTTCAAAGCTCCCGCGCGCGTTAGTTAATTGGTGCGCGTTAGAAGAAAAAAACACCTTTTTTTTTCTTCTTCTTTTTCTTTTTTCCAAAAAATAAATAAAAAATCCCAAAGTCCCTTTTACAAGGATTTCAATATTTTATATTTATAAAAAAAAAAAATTAAATTAAATTATGGTCCACCACCTGAGAAAAGATTATTGGGAAAGCTGCTGGATGTGCAATTATAAAGGTGTGCGTTCAGTATTAATGATACTAACCCCATCCGGACCCCGGCCCTAAGTCCCACACACGAAGTCACGGCCCTCAGCTTCTCGTTCGCGCAGTATACTGCGCTTACTATACAGGCATGAGAATAAAAAACCTGAACAGCCTGAAAAAGTGGGTGAAATTGGCCTATAAAGAGGCTGAAAATAAAAGAAAGTGCGGAAATTTAGAAAACAAAATAGCCTGAATTCAGGCGAAAAATTCTCATGCCTGCTTTATAGACTTGGTTGACTACGTCATCGAAAACCGGCGGCACAAGGGGCTTGGAGATGGACTTAAGATTAGCATTTTTAGGGCTAATATACTGTAAAACACTATAATTTCGAAATTTTGCGAATTTAAAATAACTGCTATTATAGCCAGCATTTAATTTCGCGAATCTGGAAATGTTACCGTTACTTTTAATGCAAAATTGTCAGTTTTGCGGGTATTTAATTTCGCGAATCCGCATCCCTTGCAAAGTTTAAAATCCCTCACGAAATTAAGTGGTTTTACAGTATATATCATTGCCTACATTATTCATCAGATACTGACCAAATATGGAGTTGTGGAACAACAACCGACCAAATCGATTTTCAGATTTGTGTTTTCTTAATATTCTAGCCCTTAACATAACTTTAAAATATTGACATAGCAAAATAG
The DNA here is from genome assembly GCA_035610835.1 of Ophiura sarsii. Taxonomy (NCBI): domain Eukaryota; kingdom Metazoa; phylum Echinodermata; class Ophiuroidea; order Amphilepidida; family Ophiuridae; genus Ophiura; species Ophiura sarsii. Next base: position 67,568,188 of record CM069441.1, on the reverse strand, counting down.
CATAGCATACAAACTATATGTCTGATGCCTTGGTTGCACAGACCTAGCTACACAAATAGTATGTCTCCAGTAAGATGGTACTTGAATTATATTTCATATTTGATGGAGATGCCACTTGTGCCCCAAAACTCTGATCCACATTGTAGGGTTTTCAATTGATTTTTTAAAAATTATTATTTTATTTTTCTCATTAATTTATTCTATGCGATTCTTATTATTTATGGTCTGCACCTTTTGGACAACAAGGCCTAAATTCCACAACATTTCCAAAACCAAATTTACGCTCTATTAATGCTTGACATAATTCTTATGATCGATATTTTACTTTTATACATTCCCCCATTAGGCCACAAAACAAAACCCCAAGGACCCCTCAGGTTAGGTCGGTCGGTCAGGCCTTTTTTTCTGGGTTTTTTTCCTTTTTCTTTTTCCCCCTTCAAAATGGATGTAATGTAATAAATTAATAAAATCGCGAAAAATGTCGCCGTAATTTGACGCACCAATTTATTTATTTTTGGGTCGGTATTCATTTGCATACAATGTGAACATTTTTGTCACCGATTTCCAAGAAAATGGGTCGGTCGGGCCATGAAGCTAGAAGACAAGGAGAAAGGTCTTGTTACGCAACCCTAATCATGCAATTGTCCCATCAATTGCGCACACCTCTTCTTTGAGCGATGATAATCACCGCCGAAGTTGCCAGCCAATTTAATTGGATTTTCAATCCAGTAAATTTGTGATACATTATGTGGCCTATTTTAAACATTGTCATAATAAGTGGTTCATTTTGGGATCGGAATGTACGTTCAAACATTGCTTTCTCTCCCCTAAATACACTCTCCGCGGTGCCAAGAACAATGTATTCTGAATAAACTGAAAATAAAAGAATATTGTCAAGTTTACTAAAATATTGATTTTACATTGAATTTATATTATTTATTTTATTCTTCTGTTATAACAAGACAGATATGGTGTATAAGTAATTATATTAAACCTTTTTAAGTGAGCGCGGATTCGCACGAATTTTCTGTTGAAATATCAACTGTTCACCATTTTGAATATTGACTTATTTTTATTTACATTTTGATCCACATCTTATAATATAAATCAACCACCTGTCAATAGTTTCGTTATGATATGTACAGTATTTTGCCTGGTTTTTACACATTTGCAATATCAAAAACATGAAGTTATTTACCAAAATTGGTAGTGCTTTGAGATAAATAGATATTTTCAATACAAGAATTGAGGTAAACACGCTAGCGTCGGACCATCAAGAGTGGGACTACCGCTTACTGCCGCTTTGTCAATCTACATTGATTTTTCCGCGGTAACTTTGATTGTCAGTGAAATACACGTTGTAACAATGATTTAGCCTCTTTTGTGTAGTACCACGGTGATCATCATCGTCCCATTGATGCTGGCAAGAAGTAACTCCTGTCTTCTAACTTCATGGTCGGGCCCGTAAAACAGGGTTTATTTTTTCCGTCGCCTTAGGCGCTAAAAAAAGGAAACCATGTTTTACGAGTCTGACACACACATATTTTAGAAGTTGGGGGTGGGGTGGGGGATTTTATGGAAATGAATACCGACCCTATTTTTGGTTTAAATTTAAGTTTGTAGAAAAACAGGATTTTTTTACAGATTTTTGTGATTTTTAGTGTCATTTTGAATGGCAGACCAACCCAACCTGAAAAGGTCTGTTTGCCCATAGAACAGGGCTCTTTTTCGTCGCCTTAAACCTATGCCATGCTTTTTTCATGGTTGCATAAGTTAACCATGCTATCACTGTATCAGCAACACAATCCATAAGCAACCCTGTGCTGGTAACCTTATATTATATTATGGGGTTTGTTTAATCTTGTCGGGTGATCATGTATGCCTGTCACATAAAACTTATTTTGAGGTGCGTTTCTGAAGTGGTGTGGAGGTGCACCGTACATGTAGTAGCACGGTTTGATTGGTCATGCACATGTACACTATCATGCATCCATACCCGCCTCTCCCTCCTCCACCCTTACAAAAAAACCACTCAAAATTTTTAAAAAAAGGTTGAATGACATGCCCTCCAAATATATGTGATGCGATCTTTGAAAAACCCGCCACATGGTGGCATTTTTCATATTGGAGATTTTTAAATCATAAGAAAGCTAAAACCATGCTGATTACAGAACTGTTTCGATCATTTTTCTACGATCACTACAAAAAACGTTATGAGTGAATGATGATTGTGATGTCATAAAAAGCTACAGAACAAGAAATCATGAAAACAGGCCAAAAAAGATACATAATTCAATAGAATAACGTTATAAGGTTAATAATAAAAGTGACTTAAGTAAGTTTTTGAAGGTGAAATTTCATGAAAGATGATGACACAAAGTATTGGAAACTAATTTTCTTTAATAAAATCTAAAATATAAAAAAAGTTTGTTTACTTTTTTTATTTTATATTTTACCCATAATCCCTAGTTCACATTTTGCGACATCCGACGGGTTTACACAGATCGCATCACATATGGTGATTTTCTAATATTGACCATAATATATCTGCAGTGTCATCCTGTGGCCATCTCTTAATATAACTTACTAGTAATTTGATTATAGAAACTTGTCAGTTTGTGTGCCCTATAATAGAAATATTTTGACCCATACAAGGCCATGGATAGGCATTGAAAGTGGTTTTTAAGGGCGGAGAGAAAAATATTTGCTTTGCTGGTTTATACCCTGAAATTGATCTAGCTACATGAGCAAACAAGTACTCAGCCCCACACGTGTGCAAATTTGCGACACAATAGTGCACGTGCAACTTGTAACCTCAGATGTGTTTCCAACATGCCATGGCCAAACAGCCAGTAGGCCTATACCTAGGCAAGGGGTCGTTTGAGTGGTGTGGTGCCATGTCATGACGTCAATGGGGATATGGGTTCTTTGAAGGGGATGTGTATTCAATTTGTAAAGGTGGGATCCAAGGGTGGAGGTATAATAGAAACAGTTTAAACTCATGTTTTCTTGGAGAGTAGGGACAAACACATGTGTGTGCCCTCCAATGCAGGCTCACAAATTGATACTAAAGATTTGAGGAAAAACACCAGAAAACATTTAATAAAATGGGCTTTTATGACTAATAGGCCAATTTTTCATGAAATTACCGAAATTGCTAAAAAATTGCTCAAATCTGTGGACGCACACACCGCTTCAAATTCCCAACAATAATTATACTAGCGTGACTATGTCAAAATTATATATTGAGTGAGAGCCAAGTGCTGGTGGACTGTCTGAAGGCAACAACATGTTTGCATTGTAATTCATGATGCCGAAAACATATTTGTCTCTGTAATAATTTCAAATTGATCTCTTTGCAAATAACTACACCCAGCACACACGTGTGGCTAAATATCCATGTAAACTGATTAAATAGTCACGACAAACAACTACGCCTAGCTACATGTAGCACACGTGTGACAAAATATCTAAATCATTTGCATGCATTGGTAAAGGGTGGTACAGCACAAAATGAAACAAAACATATATTTGTTTGAACACTAACCCCGTTTAGAGTTTTTGAGGACAAAACACCAACTAAATCTCTCGGGATTCAATCCAGGGACCCTCCGTTCTCAAGCCTCATGTCCCACCCATTAAGCCACGGCCCTCAGCTACACATTCGCGCAGTATACTGCGCTCACTATAACGGCTCGGTTGACTACGTCATCGAAAACCGGCGGTGCATGCGCTCGGAGAGGGACTTAGGATTAGCATTTTTTAGCACTCAAGGGGGGGGGGGGGGGGGGGAGGTTAGGGTTAATAGAACAACAACAAAAAAAATTAAAAAAATGATACCATAAACCCTAACCCCGGGATCACAATTTTTCGAGGAAAAAACACCAACTAAATCTCCGGGAACCTGCCGGGATTCGATCCCGGGGCCCTCCGATTTCAAGCCCCACGTCCCACCCACTAAGCCACGGCCCTCAGCTACACATTCACGCAGTATACTGCGCTCACTATATAGGCTCGGTTGACTACGTCATCGAAAACCGGTGGCGCACGCGCTGGGAGAGGGATTTTTAGCACTCAGGGGGGATAGGGTTAATGACTCAAGGGGCAGGCCTATATGATAAGTATTTTGGTAGGATGTGACACCAGTCAAAATGAAAGTGAACGCTAAACTGACATTTTGTCTTTCCAACTTGGATTACAATGGAATAAATAGGTAATGCTTCTAAATATACATAATAACCCCTTGGGGTAAAACATTACATCTGCAATTTTCATTCAGTTTCTTAATATGTATTGGCACGTCCAACCCTAACCCCATATTACAAATGTGGTAGCTGAATTTGTACAGTTAATAACCATCAGGTTCAATGATATGAACTACATGTACAGTGCTCAAAAAAAGTAACTTACCAGATTATAAAATTGTGAAGAAATTTGAGATATTGCATGTGAGAATTGACAAGCTACATGTATAATGTTAAAAAAGAAAAACAAAAAATGAATTTCTAGTGTGCACTTGCTAACAGAGACTGTGGGTTGTAAAACCGAATGCAAATATGAAAATCACATTTTTGTTTTGTTTGACACATAGCTTTGTCAATTTCATGTGCATAAAATAAGGGGGCTGTCATTTTCTTCGGTAGGGGAGGTCCCAAATATCCTGGGGTGGGGGGGGGGGGGGCAGTTATAGTTTTTTTTACACAGAAAATAGGGGGGGTCATGCAATTGTAATAGGGGTGTCAAAGAAAAATTAAAGTTACAATACTGAATATTTTTAACGCGCCTACATTGCATGCTGACATTTTTTGCATGTTTCGCGCACATTCCTTCTACTGTTATAACAATGTAAAACACAAGTTCGGCTCAGCCACCCTAATTTGTTTATTATAAATTACAGCTACAATACTGATTTTGTTTTGCGCTCATACTTTTGTGCCCATACTGTGGTATATGCGTAAACCCAGAAGTGCGTACCAAGCGCTTTCAAAAATTAACCGTGCATCAATCATGAAATTGTCATGTGCATGCTGTACTATTTAGTTCGTGCATTTCATACATCTGGATGCAGCTCCGCGAACAAAATAGCTTGAATTTCGTCAATACCATTATAAAGTCAGTGACTTTTTAATATAATAAAATAAAATAAATATAAGTACAGATTTGTAATTTTGTGTGTGTGTGTGGGGGTGGGGCAGTCATAAAAAAAATACCATCTGGTCATACAATTATTCGCTTTCGTTTAGAGGGGGTCATACAAATAATGATGATAAATGTCATATTTGGGGACCCCCTCCCTAAAGTGCGTTTATTGAAACGCTACTTGCATTTCTGACTGGATATTTTGTAGTTGAATTCTGTTTTGTTTAACTTTCTATCATTTCATCAATGAAAAATATCCCAATCACCATTTTTCAAAAATTAATATTGGCTAGACAAAAATCTTATTTCCCTTGAATTGAAATCAGCATTGGCATTGGTCAAGTTTAAAAAAACACATTCACTTTAGGTTCTTGTGATTAGCTAGCAGCAAATACTAGCATTCTTGCATGATCTCATAACCCATTGTAATCCCAGATTGATCCAAACCCAAATTCTTTTGCTCCGCAAAACAAGATTGTTGAAATGAATTAAGAATCTGAGCAGAAAATATTGCACTGTGAAGCTGTCACAATCTTGAACCGCTATATGCCAAGTATGGAAGTAGGGGATATACAGGTGAGTAAAATGATGGTGAGTTTGAGCTACAACGAGTACACAGTGTACATGGGAGAATGAAGTGTCTTGTGATAACTATTTCATGCACCAGAGGATGGAAAACTAACACTGAAAGAAGACAAAGGGTGTGTGGTGGTTAAGACCCCCTTTAATAATAATAATAATCAGTATTTATATAGCGCCTTTTCCAAAGGGTTCAAAGCGCTGTAATTTCGCTGCTGGTGAATCATCAGAATCAGATCGCATCATCTAGGGTGCAGCCAATTCAGGGGCAAACCATTTCCGCACTTAGATTGTAACATCCACCATTTTTCAATGCAGCTCCCCAAATACCATTGGGTCAAGGAAGTTTTTGATAACCGAAACAACTGATCACTGATTTTGAAAGCAGGAGGAAACCGGAGTCAGAGAAAACCTAAGAAAGCGTGCATGGATCGTGATAAACCAAATGCACATGAAGCCCATGATCGTGCACAGAATTGATCCAGGTTTCATTGGTGCGAGAGAACAACTCGCTGCACCAACACACTCCCCTTTCATGCCCTTGGCCCCAGGCCTTACAATCACTTCTATTGGGTATACATTCATACCTCAATCAGTGCTAGTCTAGGCCACCTCCATCCCTAAGTCGCCCACTATGACCCCCACTTCAACAGTTTTCAGGTACAACTATATTTTACAAGCTTAACATTTAGGTTAACACATTATTTCATTTAATATTTAAACCAAACTTGGTGTGGTAGAAAATATAACAGGGCATAACCCTGGTTTGTCCATTTCCAAGCTTCAGTTGACAAGAGTTATACTAATTAAAGGAACAAAAGGAGAGAGAGAGAGATAATTAGTCAGTAAAGCCGACGGTGTGGAGTTCGCCAAAAAAATGCCCAAGCGAACTCTACACGTCATGGACTGCCGCACCATGCCACTTAGGTGTTGAAAAAAGCCCAAGCATGCATGAGCATACTCCAAGTCACTCCAGTTCAGTATGGTTGGACGCACAAGGGATGGTGGCCAGGATGTTTGTGTGTGTGTTAGGGAATGGGGTGGGGTGGGGGTGAGCGTTGTATTAATCTTATTTCCTGAAAATGCAAAAATTTACTAGCAAATTGCCTATTTTATAATACAATGTATGACAATTAATGAAAACTGATTGCCTGAAAATATCCCATTATGCGATTCTATTTCCTGATTTCATGGAATTTCCTGAAGTCTTACATCTCTGTTTAATAAGAAAGCAGTAAATTAAATACATTCTTCGGCATAATTTGATACGTAATCATGTAATCGGACCTTTAGAAAATGTGTCTTGATGTATTTTTAATTTGTTTTATTTTAATATGTTCATGTTTCATGTCATTGTCCCGGAGGTCATTGTCAACTACAAAACCTTTTAAACAGTAGGAGATATGAACAAAAAAACCAAAAAAACTCAAGAATTATGAAAATAATAGCGGGAAGTTTACGGCAATCTACTAATTTATTAATTGGTCAAAACACACAACTCCTTTCAACTTGCCCAACTCCCACTTAACTCTTAAGTATTGACAGAAGAAACTCACTATGAGCGTGTTTCTGCTGGGGCACAGCAAAAAGTAAACGCTAATAAATGCTAAGTTTCAATCGGTATGTTTTTAATCCCCCCTGTTTCTACTCGCGAAAAGTTACCGCTAAGTTTATCAATCCTAGTCAATGGGCCACGACATTTGACCTTTTGTAATACCAAACAATGCCAACGCACCTGAAAAAGATTGTTTCACAATAATGTGTACAACCCAGCGTGACACGATTCACGGCGCAAACCGCTAAGAATCGCTTTTCTGTTTCTATTGGGTTTATTGCCGATTATTGCCAGTTCCAAACCTGGTTTGTGAAGGTTTTTGGGATTACCAAAATACCGATTATTGCCGGGTTCTGCCTGTTTCTACTGGGCAAACTTCGCATTTATTAGCAGTTTCTTCCCCAGCAGAAACACGCTGTATGTATATAAACACTCTATACTATACTTATTATAAACAGGCGAACTTTACCCCACGAAAATAATAGCGGCGAACTTTATGGCACTACTAATTTACAGTAACCTAGTGGTGCCTGGTTGTCCTCGCCGATTCAAAATGATGTCAAAAAGCGAAGTCAACCTCAACTGCGTCAGTAAAGAGTTGAGAATACTAACTGATGACATTGCATAGTTTGTAAGCAGTGGCTTTCACCTGGAGATCACAAGAATGAATTACCTGTTTTTATCAATAATTGAAAAATCAATATTACTACAGTAGCGACATTGAGACTCATTTCTCTTGATCTGTCACACATTCACCGATATAACTCAGGCAACTTGTATAACCTAAGTATACATTTATATTAGTTCAACACACAAGGGTCTTGAAGGGAAAGCTAAATTTACCCTCGTAAAAGTAGGCCAAAGGTAACACCCAAAAATAAAGGCATTGCTCCCCAAAATACACTAATGGTATGAAGTTGTGTCTGTTACTATAATTATTTATTATACCAGGAACATTGGGGCATTAATGAAACATCCAGCCTGTAGAAATTCTTGGGATTTTATGTGATTTCAACATGTCATTATCATCTGCGTGTTAAGAGTTATTGTCGGGAACTTTTACCGAGAATACAGAGACATTTATGCAATAACCAGGTTTTTAAATGATTTCATCATATTTCATGCCATTAGGGGGTCACATCAAATACTATAGTATTAGTGGTTAAATTTAGACCTTTTGAATTAGAATTGATCACTACCACTTCTTACGATTAGGTAGCGAATCTTGAATTTCTGGAAGAGAGGGCGTAGAAATGAGTATCCTGGGGAATTCAAGGGGTGGGACTACAATATTCTTTTCCACCTAAAATACAGATGTGAAATCAATGTGTATTCCATTGATAGGTGTAGTATTTAGTCAATATGTGTCAATGTGTGATTTAACAAGTACATAACCTAGTGCAATTGTGCTCGATAAAATCTACGTTCAGTGGAATCTGCTCTTAATGTCACATAAACACATGGAATGAAGGAAGTATGTGTAATACCAGTTCTATCCAATATGACAAAGCCTACATGTAGTCATCCTTGTCATCAAAATAATCAACAACAAACCAGGAAGTATTATAGGTCGTTTTTGTGGGATACCAAGGTGACCAAAAGATGGTGGCCACATGTTTCTATTCACACTGCACTTATAAAACTCTATTGTATATTTCACGGACATAAATTATGCTAATGAGCTCATTAAATGACGTCACTCGCATCATCGGGGTTTCCCGATGATTGAAATACGTTGATTGAAATTCTAGGTCGAGTAAAATGATGTTCTTATTTGTTGTCTGTGAGCTTTTCTGATTTTTTTCCCGTATTGGAGTATTTTTTTATTGAAAATAGACAGTTCAAATTAAACGTTGGTTCCAAGTTCAAATGACAGCACATGTAATAAAGGCGACAGCAACGGCAATATGCAAGCAACATTTGAGAAAAAACGATGCCCGACTTTGCAAGAAAGTGTACGGGGAAGTGTATGGGTGAACATGACAAACCAAAACAACCTAAATAATCACCTCCGTGGCGCAATTGGTTAGCGCGTTCGGCTGTTAACCGAAAGGTTGGTGGTTCCAGTCCAGCCGGGGGCGTTGTTACTTTTTGCATTTAATGCAGATCGACAAATCACAGTAAAAATATAATATTGACAAAATCACAGACCACTTACACAAAAATCGCATCTGCGCATGCTCCTGTCGTGATCGAAATCTACCACACAAGCAATGGGCGAGTTTTATAAGTGCACTGTCACCAGCAATGACTTGGTATTGATACAATCAATTGCACTCAGTACAGTAAGGCCTAAAAAAAAAAGAGGTTTGATTGGCGTAACCCGACCGACCCTAAATACATCGCCGACCCTGAATATTTTTTATTATTTTGAGGGGGAAATATATATATATATATATATATTTATAAAAATTGAACAAAGTATTAAAGTTTTTGACTGTTTGCTTTCAATTTCGGCTATTTTAAGTCCCCATCGAAATGATATATTGTTGAACACAATGATACATTTTTGCCCGGCAATTAAATACGCTAGAGCTATGATTTGTGTGTACTGCTGTCTTTCAAGTGTTCAAAAGTAGGTGATTTGAAAAATAAAAAAAATAATAAAAATTAAAAAAATCCTGACCGACCTACCTTTTTTTTAGGCCTAATTGATCGTCTTATTTCCCTATTACAAATGTGTAAAATCTAGTCAAACTTGAATGCTAATACTTTGATTGAGTTTGATATGATGTAATCCTGAAATCCCCCCTCCCTTTTTACTCACTGAACTTCTTGCAAGCTTTGGTTTATTACAGTTCCAGATTGATCGGAGCTTTTCTTCTTGTTCTTCTTGGCCGAATTGTTAGCACATTTGACCTGCTGTTGAAATGCAACGTTAAGAAGATCTATAGGCTCATCCTCTGGTACATGTCTAGAAGAAAACAGCACAGAAATCAATACTGTAAGGAGTTAAAGTCATGGAATATGTGATTCAAAGCATGGCAGAGGGGAAAAGGAAGAGAGGAGAGGCAATATAATTACTCTTGACAAAATAGTGAAACTGTACAAAGACCATTCATCTGATTTCTATTCAGAGATTTTAATTTAATCATCGTTTTGCAATTTTACATATTTATAAGCTAGATTATCTTCCTTTCAATTTCAGTCACATTTTTACAGACAAACATTTTTGTAGACATTTGATTAAAAGGTGAACTTGGTCAATCAATTTGTAACTGGTTTTGTAGACATAATTATGCTGAATGAATATTGATCACACAAGGTTTCACAAAAGTACAATCTAATTTGGATATTTTTAGGAGTATAATGCAGGACGGCAAGTTTGAACATTTTGTTTATTTTATATGCCATACATAAGGTTAGAAGTTGTAAAATAAATCTCCAAGCTGTATAATTCCATCATTTCAATTTTTCCTGCTCCTCCCCTCCCTAATAATATTACTAAGCAATGAATTGTTTAAAGCATTTAAAACCAATAATTGTGTAATTTGCATTCCAAACAGAAGTTATTTCCAGTTGAAGTCATTTTGGGACACCCTGTCCCTATTTAAAATCTTACCTATCAGCTAGTGCAGCCAACATCATTGAATCAATGCCACCAGAAAACAAAATGGCTACTTTGCAGATACAACAACAAGTATGGTTGCCATGGTGACTTCCTGTCTGGCTACTCTTCCCGATACATCTGTCAGTCTGCGGTTTGAATTTGTCAGCTTTGGCAAGATTGGCAGCACAACATGAAGAGCTAAGATAAGTCAGGTTGCCAAGGGAATTATTGCTGGGAGCATTTCCATCTGAAGTGATGACACCTGAAGCGGGGATTTCCCTTCGGTGTAATGCACAAGAGTTTGCATGGGATGGATCTAGTGCTGTGGCGCTGGTCCGTTTCATACCAGAGACAGATTCAGTAGCAGCAGGATTAGTTGTAGGATTAACACAAACACCACTTGGTTGTTTACCAGAATTAACACAATCCATCTGGGGATTAGTTCTTTCATCGCTATCAGCTGTTTTGGTAACTGATCTTGGAAGATTGTGCACCCTCTGACAGATAGCTTGACTGAGGGTGTCTATCAAATTCTGGGCATACTCTTGCAATTGAAACTCTAGTTTGGTAAATATGGCCTGATCAGTCCTATCTATTGCATCTAATTGTCCTGCTGGCATATCTGACCGCTGATTCCGCTGCTCTTTGGTTTTGTTCAACTTTGGTTTTGGTGTATTAAAGGGGCTAGATGGTGCTTTGTTGCTTCCATCCCTTAATTGCCTATTTTCTATAGTAACCTCAATTGGTGAGGCATCCCTACATTGTATAACAATCTCTTCTTGCGCAACATCAACCGCCAAATCCATGGAAGCCTGCCATCCCACAGATCCCTTTTGTTGGCCCGGAATGTTCTTGTTCAACGGCACAATAGGGCTGAGTATGCCAAACACGGAGTGGGTAATTCTCCACGGGGAGTTAACAGACGTGCTCAGATTATCTGGCATTTTAGCCAGGGTATCTTTGACTTCCATCCGGCATGCCTGTGATTTTTTGTCTGCATCATCATCATTACATACAATGCTTTCGAGCCCCAAGATGATTGGGGCAATTAACTGAGGTGACGCAAAATTTGATGGTTGCCATGGAAATAAGGTTATTTCAAAAGTAGGTTGTGGATTATCCATAGGTAAGCAGTAAATACCCTGTGCAGGTACCTCTTTCCAGTCCTAGAACAATAAAAAGAAACACAGAAATATTTTAACCATAAGCAATTTGCAAAAATTCAAAATTTTGAGATGTTGTTGAATTTTGTATTCCTCCCCTACAATATACCTAATTTAAAGAAACATCACCTTGGTATTTTTTAATCACATACTATAAAAGAAGGGAGCGGCAAAGCATGATCCATGATCGTTTCGGCAATACAATTACTTAAGCGTGCTTCGGACCTACGTCCAGGTCTCGCGTCAATGGGAACATTGTGTGTGCATGATGTATAGAAAACTTGACAATAACTTTACTCTATTGAATATCCTACAAGCTTACACTATTTATGGAATAAACCCTATTTGTAAACTGTATTTGCTCATCTTTAATGTGGAAGATGTTATCTTAGACGACTAACCTTACAGATTCTATGTGTAACTCTAGATGTATTATCTTACACGTTCTGTTTATACTATCAGGGGCGGAGCCAGAGATTGAATTTACCGGGGGGGGCTGAAAAGAAGATGAAAAATCTTGAATTTTGTGTTGGTGGACTATCCAATGCGGTGCGCAGCACCGCCCTCCGAGCTCTGCTCAGACAGGGGGGAGTCTGAGGGTGGATGTGCCCCCTCAGGTAGAAAAATTTCAATTTTCGAACTCATTTGGTGCGATCTGGTGTATACTTTTGACCAACATTTTATTGAAAAGCCACCTCTTCATTTCCATAAAATATTTTGTTTTTTATCAATACACGAAAGAAGTTGAGCATATTACTGATATATTTTCTTGAATTAGGTTTAAAAGGTCGAACAGGGAGAGTCTGAGGGGGGATGTGCCCCCCTGAGAAGTAGAATTTTTTTCAATTTTCGAACTCATTTGGTGCGATCTGGTGTATACTTTTGACCAAAATTTTATTGAAAAGCCACCTCTTCATTTCCATAAAATATTTTGGTTTTTTATCAATACACGAAAGAAGGTGAGCATATTACTGATATATTTTCTTGAATTAGGTTTAAAAGGTCGAACAGGGGGAGTCTGAGGGGGGATGTGCCCCCTCAGAAGTAGAATTTTTTTCAATTTTCGAACTCATTTGGTGCGATGATCTGGTGTATACTTTTGACCAACATTTTATTGAAAAGCCACCTCTTCATTTCCATTAAATATTTTGTTTTTTATCAATACACGAAAGTTGAGCATAACTGACATATTTTCTTGATTTAAATATACATGGTTTAAAGGTCGAACAGAGGGTGTCTGAGGGGGGATGTGCCTCCCTCAGAAGTAAAAAAAAAATCAATTTTAAAAATCATTTGGTGCGATCTGGTGTATACTTTTGACCAACATTTTATTGAAAAGCCACCTCTTCATTTCCAATAAATATTTTGGTTTTTTTCAATACACGAAAGAAGTTGAGCATAACTGATATATATTCTTGATTTAAATATACATGGTTTAAAAGCTCAAACAGGGGGGAGTCTGGGCTCAGAAGTAGAAACATTTTCAATTTTCGAACTCATTTGCTGCGATCTGGTATATACTTTTGACCAATATTTTATGAAAAGCAATCCCTTTCCTCCGTTTCTTCTCTTTTTTTCCCCTTCTTTTTTTCTTTCTTTACAAAAAAGTGGGGCGGCCGCCTATATAGGCCTACGTGTATATCACGACATACAACGTTATTTTATTCACCAATCCGTCGATCAATTATAGGCTCTTTCTCCCTTTCTCTTCCCCTTCCCCCTTTCCTCTCCCTCTCTCTTTTCCCTTTTTCTTTTTTTTTTGGTCGATTTTTTACCGGGGGGCGCGCGCCCCTCCGCCCCCCCCCCCCCCTGGATCCGCGCCTGACTATGGCCACTCAGGGGCGTCATATGGGTGGGGGACAGGGGGACATGTCCCCCCCACTTTTCAAAGTGGGGGGGACATAATAGCAGATGTCCCCCTCACTTTTTTGAATAACCCTGAGGCTGAAAGTGTCTAATTATGATGATGGTGATGATGATGCCCCATCTAAAGAAGCCATTTTTTGTGCGAATTAGTTTCAATGTTTAATTATTCAATTCAAGCTTAACAACATAGGTTTCAGGAACGTTTTCTGGACCATTTTAGTGAGGAAAAAAAAAAAAATTGCCCGCTTCGTGCGAGTTGGCAATGTTTCTTTATTCAAGTTATAAAAAGATGGCCTAAGGAACGTTTTTCTGGACCATTTTAGATTAAAAACTGACAGTTTAAACATGATGGCTCAGGAACATTTTTCTGGAGCTTTTTAGTGTTAAAATAGCCAATTTTTTTTCGCGCTTTGCGCGAAATGGTTTCAATGTTTATTCAGGCTTTATAAAACATGTTTCAGGAACGTTTTCTGGACCATTTTTACGCGTTTCGAGCGAATTGGTTTCATTGTTTATTTTAAGCTTAAACAAAATGGCTTCATGAACGTTTTTCCGGACCATTTTAGTGTTAAATAACCATTTTATTGCGCGCTACGCACAAATTATTTTCAATGTTTTATTATTCAAGCTTAACAAGATTGCTTCAGGAACGTTTTCAAGATCATTTCAGTGTAAAAAAACCCAATTTTTTGCGCGCTACCCGCGAGTTAGTTTGAATATTTTTTATTCAAGCTTAACAAGATGGCTTCATGAACGGGTTTCTGGACCATTTTAGTGTTGAAATAACCAATTTTTGCGCGCTACGCGCATTTTAGTTTCAATGTTTATTTATTATTCAAGCTTAACAAGATGGATTCAGGAACGTTTTTCTAAACATTTCTTTTTACAATATCTACTTTTTTCACGCTCAGCGTGAATTATTTTTACTACTTTGTTATTAAATTGGAACATGGCTTCAGAAACGTTTTCTGTACCTTAGTATTTAGCATTTTTTGCACGCTAGCAAATTATTTTTCCCTGTTCGAGCTTTTAAACAATCTATACTTAAATCAGGAAAATATGCTCAACTTCTTTCTTGCATTGACAACAAAAAAAATTTTTTATTGGAAATGAAGAGGTAGCTTTTCGATAAAACTTTGGTCAAAAGTATACACTAGATCGCACCAAATGAGTTCCAAAATTGAATATTTTTTTCTACTTCTCAGGGGGGCACATCCCCCCTCAGACACCCCCCTGTCCGAGCATGCTCGGAGGGCAGTGCTGCGCACCGCTTGGATGATACCTGATCAATTGCATTTTTTTGGGCCGCCCCCTAACCTTTTCTGGATCCGCGCCTGGTGTCCCCCCCACTTTTGAAAACGGGATGACGCCCTTGTGGCCACTCATACATTAGAGGCGATACTATAACACCATTATGGAGCCTTATTTTGTCTGTGAAGGTATTTCAGTCTTTAAATGTCTTACTATGATATTAAAATTACATAGTTTCTGGACAAAGGATACATTATTTAGTATATCAAAATTAAAGGTCTGACTAGTTTTGTAGAGTGTGAAGGGTAACTTGAAACAATCCATTTTCATTATTTGGCCTCGCATTCCCTTTGGCATGCATCAATTGGTAGGCACAAGTCACCAACAAGTATACCATTCAAAAAAAGTAATAAATATGCCACCTTTACAAAAGATGTCATCAGTTTATGGAATAAATAACACAAAACTGATGATAGATAATCCACTGGCATTTTACATAACACCAGCCCACTCATGAGGGATTCGAAAATGTCACATTAAAGAGTGTGATCAAAATGTTATGACATCCTAGAGAAGAATTATTGCTAACAAACATTTCAGTGAACCAGAGAAGTAAACAACAGCTGCTTTAAAGGTGCTTCACATGATGCACAGCCTTTTACGGCATCCACATATGTAACGGATGTTGAGTAGAATTGCCAAAATTTGCAAAGCATATACCCAAAAAATACATATTGAATTGAATCACTAGACTTTTGTGGTACACATGAATCAAAACATATCTACCACTACCCACAGTGTTTCTAGTTCAGTTCTTTGATGAAAGCCTTAACACAATGACCAAGAATAAGTTCCTATCCCTCATGTTAAGGTCCTTCAGCCGAGATGAATTCCTTAGACCCAAACTCTATTTCTCAGATAAAAAGTCTGTTGGGGAGTACTCTCAGTATATTTACTATACTTCCAAACATTATCTGTCACCTACATACAACATGTACAAGGCTTGATTTTAAGAATGACAAATAGTCACTCTTACTGAAGATCGCCAAGCAGTGAGAAATCCTGTGCAAACCAAAATTGACATTATTCTCTTAATATATTAATAAAAATTCCCTTTAAAAGGGAAATCCCAGCTTCAGGTAAAATTCCTTGCAATGAGGTGAAGTCCACTTTGGGGACATGGTGAGAGTCTCAGTTGTAGCTCGTCGGGTTCTGCTATGATAGCGCTACGTCTGTATAGTATTTTCCAGGTATATAACGTTCATGAACCCTAATTTTCGAGGCATATTTCCAAAGATTTTTTTTGTGGCCAAATAGCGAGGGGATAAGTGCCTTTAGCTCATTGCATGACATTTTATAGAACTTATTAAAAATGGTATAATGAGACAGTGGACATTCTGGTTCAGGCTACAGCTTTAGATAAGACGTTGTTATATTTAGGATATGGTAAATCTTTCCAATTTCTCTTATTGGTCATATCATTGTTTACAAATAAATTATGCATGATGGAACTAATTTTGTCGGATCAGTGATCCAGGAAGATGTTACCTATACAATGTCCACGTTTAGGACAATTTGAGTAAGATACCTTTGAGTGGGAGCTCTCGTTTTGGTTTAGCTGAGTTGATACTGTTATATAGAATAGGTGTATAGAATTTCATATCATAGAGATATTGAACTGGAGCTTTGATGTATTTCAGAGAAGTGTGGGGTTTTGAAGTTTCAGCTAGCACTTATGTTTTTTGTAAATAATTCAAAGAATACAAATGAGATACTAATTGTAATGAATTTATTTTGTTTTATAAATAATCTTTGCAGACAGTAGATAAATATAAGATCTTTTTTACAAATGTTACTCTAGAATACAATGATTCACATTTAACGTTTAGGGAATTGCTGGCAATTCATACCGTAAAACACAAGCCGGGGCTATAAACGTTGGATATACTACTGGTCTTAGGTTGTATGCAATCCGTGAAGGTACCTATTTTTGTAGAGACAGTATGGGGGTTTTCGGTATTTTTCAATGCCTGTTTTTAAAAAGCTTCCAACAAATTTGCACTATAAACACTTATATACATGTAGATAGAACAGTGTTCCAAGATTGTGAAAAAGTTGTATTATTTTTTGAATAAGTCGAAATTTAAAGTAATCATTTTGTGAATGCTATTAACTTTGGGCGCTTGTACATTTGAAGTGAATGCTATGTTTGGAATTAGTTCTCTAAAGTTTGGTATACTGACTGGTTGGATGAGTATGAAGAAATATTAGTATCTGATTGAGAAATTGTTCAGTAGTTCTTTCACAATATCATGCAGTATTCACTTTAGATATGTTTACACTTTCCATGTGGCAGGTAGTTGGAGGCGACATTCCAAATGTTCATAAAATGTCACAAATTTCAAAATTATTGAATCGCACTACATCTTTGAATCCCCATATGAGAAATGCATTGAAATTTGTACAAACAGTATTATTATTGTTTCTGTAATTTTTGAGATAGGCCTTGAGTTTCGAAAGGTTATTGAAAATTTGCTTTGTAAATGGAAAAATCCAAAAACTGCGTGGAAAGTGTAAGCGTTTATAAATAATCGTTGAAACTTGGTAAAACTGTCCATGTTAAGAAATAAATTCATGGCTTAATATGTTTACATCATGATACTAGTTTTTAACATTGTTATCCATGAGTGGGAGTTCATTTAACTGTTTAATGCATAGTCAGATTCAACATGTATCTATTTTGAAATGTTATATAGGGTATTAAAGGTAGATGTCCCGATCACATTTTCATAACACAGATGAACTACTGAAATTTGACGGTCCACGGATCAGTATGATTACGAAGAAATCGGTGAAATAACATCGAATTACCGCGAAAAGTGGTAACCACTATAGTGTGTGTACAACTCAATGGGCACATTTCACGGCATCTTGTGCGTCTAAAATAAGAACCATTAGAGTTATGCAACTCAAACTTTGGAATACGACTTTTATGAGGATGACCTTTTACATGTCGAATAGAAAACTTCAAGTTGAAAGTCGGAACATCTGCCTTTACGTCGCCTGTCTCAATCAGCACTTATTTGCACTCATTTCAACCAAATCATGTAATTGAAGGACTATGCTTTTATAAACTGATGGCTTAAAAAGAGTTGCATACGTACTGATGCTTGGTATTGCTTTTAAAATGGCGTTGTTCGAAAACTGGTGACTTACTCTCTACATAATGTACATACTTTTAAATTATAAACATGTTATTTACGGTTAGTCGCCAGTTTGTGGTTACTTTGTCAAAATCGTGTATTTGCATTGGTCGGCGCTATTTTAAAACAACTCCGGGCATCAACTATGCAGCAATTTACGAGTGCTGGATCTCTCTGATACACACGTCTTCAAGCAACCATATAACGACACAACAATGCTTGGCTAAAACGCACGTTTTGACGGGATGGTGCTGACGAATTACACCCTCCCTAATTCCGCAATACAAATAGGTCTCGGGAAAAAAACACCATTATTTATCTCAAAAACATGGCCTTAACTTTTCAATCAATGTTATTTACGGTTAGTCGCCAGTTTGTGGTTACTTTGTCAAAATCGTGTATTTGCATTGGTCGGCGCTATTTTAAAACAACTCCGGGCATCAACTATGCAGCAATTTACGAGTGCTTGATCTCTCTGATACACACGTCTTCAAGCAACCATATAACGACACAACAATGCTTGGCTAATACGCACGTTTTGACGGGATGGGTGCTGACGAATTACACCCTCCCTAATTCCGCAATACAAATAGGTCGCGGGAAAAAAATCATTATTTATCTCAAAAACATGGTCTTAACTTTTCAATCAATGTGATAATGATGCGTCAAAAATGTTACTAAATCCTATCATAGATAAATATAATTCTTAAATTGTAGATTATTTCTTAATATAAACTTTCAATATTAGCGGAATAATAAATACCAATTATTTTTAGATTCCAGGGGCCACACCGTAAAACAAAGGACCCTTCACCCATGCAAAATGAGTTCTCTTTCTAATCAAAGAATATTAGATTTATCAAAAAAAATGCACCTCGTATCATATCTATGCACATCATATCTGTATTCCTTTCCCGATTCCTTTGCGCCAAATTAAATCAGTTTATCAAAAATTACTATAATTACTAGATTTGGACTACGGTGCATGGATATAGTCGTCAAGGTCTGTGTTAATAGGCCTTATTTATGTAATACGCCAGTCTCTGGGCAAACTTTCATCGATGAACCGCAAACTTCTAATTCTCTGAGACTGGCGCGGCGGTGGGTCTATCAATTAATAGTATCCCTGGATCTATGTAGACAGTCGATGAAAACAAAAACCAATCTAACACCACGCTGGAATAGCATGAATAGCCACAGATAGTTTGACTATCTGTGGAATAGCCCTAATTTTATTATTTTATTTTCGATATCTTCGGAAATACAAGAGCGTTTTCCCTCGTTCGACCACAATTCTGATGTAACATGGGCATGTTTTTGCCATTTCTGCCACTAAATTCATGTTTAGCCACAAAAATGGGGACATTCATACCGCCAGAGTCAACCAAAATCGGTATCATGCTGAGTGAAAGCCAAACTATATGCCCAGATAGCTGGGCGAAAAAGGGGGCTGTCCCAAATATCCTTGGGGTCATGCTTTTTGACACAGACAGTAGGGGAGTTCATGATATAAATACCATAGTAATAGGGGGGTCAAAACCAAATTTTAGTTAAAACTAATTCTTTTTTAACCCAGTTTTCTACATTTGTCCACCCTCTTTTTCCCCTTTCACATCAACTGTTTCCCCAATAGTCAATAACCATAACTAGATAGGCCCTAAAAGTATAAGATTTGTGTGTGTGCATGGTGGTGGGGTGGGGGGGGGGGGGGGGGGGGGGGGTGGGGGGGTATCATACAAATAATCAACATCTGAGTAGAAGGGTCATAAAAATTAAGCCTACTATCTTCGTGAAAATAGTTCACACATATCCCTCATAAGCAGTCCATATTTGTATACTATCTGCTACAGCTGCCCTGTGTTACATTATCAATGGGTCTGCTATAGACTACCACACATGATAACATCTCACAGGTATTGCAGATTGACACTTGTTGCACATAACTCTCAATGGCAGTATTGGAATGGTTACAAATATAAATATTTGATAGAGATCGGTTGACGGCATATAGGCAGAGAATGGTCCTCCCTGTTTAATTTCTAAACATTGTGATCATTAGAAACAAAAAAGGTATATACACCTTTAATAGATTGCAGACCTATCATTTAATGAGCTCATGAAAAATAAGCTTAGACATTTCATGATTGTAAGATCAATATCCTTCAAGGGCCAAAGGAATAGTTTCCCATCCCACCCTCAATATCTTGTTCCTTTGGTAGACAGGTAATATCTTTGGTTTAACATATTGAGTAGACCTAAACAGCTTTAATCAATACAATTTACTTTTAGACAGCACTAATATAAAATGATAAATTCATATCATAACATCTGTACATCACAACAGGTACATCAGGTAAAAAGGGCAAACATGATTTTTGACATTGTGAGTGGGAGAACAAAAGGACGGCAGGATGAAGAATTTAAAAATGCATTGTTTGTTAATCATAGTCGCAGTGGGATATGGATATAAATTATTATAAAACCCAACTTGAACTTTTGTTCATGAATTTCTGGAACTTTGCATGAACTTTTGTGTATCGACCCATTTCTTTGAATAGGCCAAGCAAGATGCATCAGTAGGATACATATTTGAATTATGGATCCATGCAGCGCCATAATTCCTTAATTTATGAAAACAGTCAATCACGCAACACCCATTGTTCTTGTGAAATGAACAAACAAAAAATTAAATTCACATGATTTGTAAGATGAGTCTTATGAAAGTGAGGCATTGAATAATCATAGACGGTAAATTGATTTTTACCGTCTATGGAATAATGGAGATTTAAATAGCAGGTCAGGGTGCAAAGCTAGTCAGGACAGGACAGCACATAGATCTACATCTTTTGCTTACACCATTTTGTCTACCCTACCTTACATTTTATCATCAGAGACACACATAGGTTAGGTACAGTGTTGTAGTTGTAATATGCAAGTCAATGAATGACCAGAAACGGGAAAACCCTTCTATTCAACCATTTAGAAGACCACAAACCAGACCAGTAAATGGAGACCCTTGACCTCAAAGAAAATCGCCCAGACCAAAAAAAATGAGACCTTTGGTGCACAATTTGCAATGGCAAAATTCACTGTTCATATAATATATTTGAATTACCTTTCAAAAATGCAAGAAAAGGAGTGTTAACCCTTATGGCCCTGATGCTAAAAAATACTAATCTACCACGTGCCCGTGGTGTGTGATTTCCCACTCTATCTCCAGAAGTACCCAGGCGGGCTATCAAATGCGCAGCATAAAGGGGCACTAAGAGATGTGTTGTAGGCTGCGCCCTCAATTATGATAAAAATTGGGATTGGTATATTTTTACAATTATATTACATGTATGAACTTACACCTATAAGGATTAAGAAAAATCAGCCCTCTTTGTACAACAAAACGTTGATTCAAAAAATGCTGATCTTACAAGATCTACATTTTACGTCAGACTGTGTCCCCCTGCAGTATGCGTGATACATAACGTTAACCATTTTTTACATAGAGGGCGTTTTAAGAAAAGTTTCAATAAATAGCGATGGTATTGTTTTAGTTAAGTTTTGTTGTGTTTTTGAGAGTAGAAACTTGATTTGACTCGCTTTTGATAGTTTTATTTCCGGATTAGTTTTTTAAAAAGTATTATTTACTCACAATTTAATTTATATTTCTTAAACATTCGTTCATAAAAGGCTGGTTGTGCTTTGCAAAATGATGTTACTCAGTGGGAGTACTTATTACATAATTAATCATTCATCATCTACACCAGGGATTCTCAACTGGGGCAACTTGTGGCCCATTGGCACATGACTAATGGTGCATGGCTTCCTGTAAGAGAAAATTTCTCTAACTAATGCGTTCACAAGTACTTTTTATAGCTGTTAGGATATAGGATATAAAAAACTATACCTATTATTTAATCTTAAAGGTAAATAAGGCTAGATTATCCATCCATAAATAGAGAATGAGTGGGGGCATGAAAGGGTGGGCAAGACCATAATATTGGGTGGCAAAATGTGCACGAAAATGTTTGCTTTTTGTACCTGAAATTAGCTTTTCGTGCACATTTTACAAATTAAAATTTGTTCTGAATTAGACATTTCAGACCAATTTTAAGCTAATTTTAAGTAATTTTTACATTTTTGATTGTTTGGGAGAAAAAATGGGTGGGGCTTGAGCTGACCAGGGGGGGAAAGGTCATGACTGGGGGAGTATCCCCTGCTACCGCCACTGCAAGAGCCCTTCTATATGTCATTCAAACTGGTTGAAATCCAATAGCATCGATGGGATCCAACCTCTTTCCCCCTGCATATGTCCCTAAACAATCTTAGATCTACACTGCAAACTCAATTGGGTCAATCAACATGTCTTTTCCAAGAGGGACTGAATTTTATATCAACATTGTAATTACTAATAGAAGCTATTTTTATCTGAACATTAAATAAGAAAGAACAGTGCACCTACAAGGGGACCTGCTAGTCTCCCTACCGAAGTTCATGAGACCTCAAGGTCCAAAATGAAATCTTGAGGATCCAAGACCATCACCAAGACCTGCGTAAGGGGGGGGGGGGGGGGGGGGGGGGGGGGGGGGGGGGGACTGAGGGTATATTGCTGCCAAGTGTTTTGTTCTTATTGCAATCTTACAAAGCAACAATGGGCTGCTACTGTTGGTATAGTCACACAGGAGGCTGCTAGATTCAAAATCAAATGGTGGAATGAACTACATATAATACAAAAATGACCAAATAAAGTATGTTATGGGCCAACCTTTTCCCAAATAAGTGAAGGCACACTGAATGACCCATTTTGTCATGAACCTTTTGGAAACTATCCAAGAGCCCTGAGAGGATATGTAATAAAGTTCACAGCCAGGTTGTGCAGGATTTCTATGATAAATCACTTGTTAATTGGGCACAATGGAATTGGGCATTACATTTGACTTATCCATTTAATTCATTGGCAAAGAGGCAATCAAATAGATATGAGTCTTATTACTGATTTTAATGGTATTTATTTAAAATTCTTTACCAGCTAAGAATGTTTAGGAAATTCTCATTGGTTCTCAGAGAAATCAGGGACGTTTATAATATGTGACAACACGGCATACATTAAAGGTAGATGTTCCGATTTTCAACTTGAAGTTTTCTATTGTACATGAAAGATCATCCTTAAAAAAGTCGTATTCCAAAGTTTGAGTTGCATAACTCTAATGGTTCTTATTTTAGAAGCACAAGATGCCGTGAAATGTGCCCATTGAGTTGTACAAACTATTGGTGGTTAACCACTTTTCACGGTAATTCGATGTTATTTCGCCGATTTCTTCGTAATCATACTGATTTTGACCGTCAAATTTCAGTATGTTGATCAGAAGAATATGATCTTTCATATGATATGAAAATCTCCATATGTTTGAGAAAAATTTGTGTTATGAAAACACATAACATATGATATGAAAATCTCCATATGTTTGAGAAAAATTTGTGTTATGAAAATGTGATCGGAACATCTACCTTTAATTAGCGTGACCATACTCACTACCTAGAGACGCACCATTAGATATTCGGGGGGGGGGGGGGGGGGTAGGAAGTTTTCGGGAAAAAAAAATTCCCCCTCTATGCAGGCCAAACAAAAAAAATTCCCCCCCTGATGAGTAAAAAAAAAAAATTAAAAAAAATTCTCCCCCGAACCCAACTTCCTACCCGCCCCCCTGAAAATCAAATGGTGCGTCCCCTAGTGCATGGTAACTATAGTTTTCTATTATAACTCCCACTTCTGCAGTGTGTTTACTGTGCTTTTCCTGCAGGTTTATGTTGCGCATTAGGCCGGTGCATGGCATACTCACCGCACAGAATTTGATGGAATGTTTTTGGGTATTCGATACTAACAGGGATAATTATAAAACATTGGCTCAGGGGGCTTCATGTACCCTCCCCAACTAACTGTCTTGGTGTATGTTCCATGTATTTTAAAAAAAGGTTTAGAGGGCTTCATGTACCCTCCCCAACTAACTGTTTTGGTGTATGTTCCGTGTATTTTAAACAAACGCTAAGAGGGCTTCATGTACCCCTCCCCAACTAACTGTTTTGGTGTATGTTCCGTGTATTTTAAACATAGGCTTAAGAGGGCTTCATGTACCCCTCCCCCAACTAACTGTTCTGGTGTATGACCCATGTATTTTAAACATTGGCTCAGAGGGCTTCATGTAACCTCCTCAACTAACTGTTTTGGTGTATGTCCCATGTATTTTAAACATTGGCTCAGAGGGCTTCATGTACCCTCCCCAACTAACTGGTTTGGTGTATGTTCCATGTATTTTAAACATTGGCTCAGAGGGCTTCATGTAACCTCCTCAACAAACTGTTTTGGTGTATGTCCCATGTATTTTAAACATTGGCTCAAAGGGCTTTGTGTATCACTCCCCAACTAACTGTTTTGGTGTATGTCCCATGTATTTTAAACATTGGCTCAGAGGGCTTCATGTACCCTCCCGAACTAACTGTTTTGGTGTATGTCCCATGTATTTTAAACATTGGCTCAGAGGGCTTCATGTAACCTCCTCAACTAACTGTTTTGGTGTATGTCCCATGTATTTTAAACATTGGCTCAGAGGGCTTTGTGTATCACTCCCGAACTAACTGTTTTGGTGTATGTTCCATGTATTTTAAACATTGGCTCAGAGGGCTTCATGTACCCTCCCCAACTAACTGTTTTGGTGTGTGTTCCATGTATTTTAAACATTGGCTCAGAGGGCTTTGTGTATCACTCCCGAACTAACTGTTTTGGTGTATGTTCCATGTATTTTAAACATTGGCTCAGAGGGCTTCATGTACCCTCCCCAACTAACTGTTTTGGTGTATGTCCCATGTATTTTAAACATTGGCTCAAAGGGCTTTGTGTATCACTCCCCAACTAACTGTTTTGGTGTATGTCCCATGTATTTTAAACATTGGCTCAGAGGGCTTCATGTACCCTCCCGAACTAACTGTTTTGGTGTATGTCCCATGTATTTTAAACATTGGCTCAGAGGGCTTCATGTAACCTCCTCAACTAACTGTTTTGGTGTATGTCCCATGTATTTTAAACATTGGCTCAGAGGGCTTTGTGTATCACTCCCGAACTAACTGTTTTGGTGTATGTCCCATGTATTTTAAACATTGGCTCAGAGGGCTTCATGTAACCTCCTCAACTAACTGTTTTGGTGTATGTCCCATGTATTTTAAACATTGGCTCAGAGGGCTTTGTGTATCACTCCCGAACTAACTGTTTTGGTGTATGTTCCATGTATTTTAAACATTGGCTCAGAGGGCTTCATGTACCCTCCCCAACTAACTGTTTTGGTGTGTGTTCCATGTATTTTAAACATTGGCTCAGAGGGCTTTGTGTATCACTCCCGAACTAACTGTTTTGGTGTATGTTCCATGTATTTTAAACATTGGCTCAGAGGGCTTCATGTACCCTCCCCAACTAACTGTTTTGGTGTGTGTTCCATGTATTTTAAACATTGGCTCAGAGGGCTTCATGTACCCTCCCCAACTAACTGTTTTGGTGTATGTCCCATGTATTTTAAACATTGGCTCAAAGGGCTTTGTGTATCACTCCCCAACTAACTGTTTTGGTGTATGTCCCATGTATTTTAAACATTGGCTCAGAGGGCTTCATGTACCCTCCCGAACTAACTGTTTTGGTGTATGTCCCATGTATTTTAAACATTGGCTCAGAGGGCTTCATGTAACCTCCTCAACTAACTGTTTTGGTGTGTGTTCCATGTATTTTAAACATTGGCTCAGAGGGCTTCATGTAACCTCCTCAACTAACTGTTTTGGTGTATGTCCCATGTATTTTAAACATTGGCTCAGAGGGCTTTGTGTATCACTCCCGAACTAACTGTTTTGGTGTATGTCCCATGTATTTTAAACATTGGCTCAGAGGGCTTCATGTACCCTCCCCAACTAACTGTTTTGGTGTATGTCCCATGTATTTTAAACATTGGCTCAGAGGGCTTTGTGTATCACTCCCGAACTAACTGGTTTGGTGTATGTTCCATGTATTTTAAACATTGGCTCAGAGGGCTTCATGTAACCTCCCCAACTAACTGGTTTGGTGTATGTTCCATGTATTTTAAACATTGGCTCAAAGGGCTTTGTGTATCACTCCCCAACTAACTGTTTTGGTGTATGTCCCATGTATTTTAAACATTGGCTCAAAGGGCTTTGTGTATCACTCCCCAACTAACTGTTTTGGTGTATGTCCCATGTATTTTAAACATTGGCTCAGAGGGCTTCATGTACCCTCCCGAACTAACTGTTTTGGTGTATGTCCCATGTATTTTAAACATTGGCTCAGAGGGCTTCATGTAACCTCCTCAACTAACTGTTTTGGTGTATGTCCCATGTATTTTAAACATTGGCTCAGAGGGCTTTGTGTATCACTCCCGAACTAACTGTTTTGGTGTATGTCCCATGTATTTTAAACATTGGCTCAGAGGGCTTCATGTACCCTCCCCAACTAACTGTTTTGGTGTATGTCCCATGTATTTTAAACATTGGCTCAGAGGGCTTTGTGTATCACTCCCCAACTAACTGTTTTGGTGTATGTCCCATGTATTTTAAACATTGGCTCAGAGGGCTTCATGTACCCTCCCGAACTAACTGTTTTGGTGTATGTCCCATGTATTTTAAACATTGGCTCAGAGGGCTTCATGTAACCTCCTCAACTAACTGTTTTGGTGTATGTCCCATGTATTTTAAACATTGGCTCAAAGGGCTTTGTGTATCACTCCCCAACTAACTGTTTTGGTGTATGTCCCATGTATTTTAAACATTGGCTCAGAGGGCTTCATGTACCCTCCCGAACTAACTGTTTTGGTGTATGTCCCATGTATTTTAAACATTGGCTCAGAGGGCTTCATGTAACCTCCTCAACTAACTGTTTTGGTGTATGTCCCATGTATTTTAAACATTGGCTCAGAGGGCTTTGTGTATCACTCCCGAACTAACTGTTTTGGTGTATGTTCCATGTATTTTAAACATTGGCTCAGAGGGCTTCATGTACCCTCCCCAACTAACTGTTTTGGTGTGTGTTCCATGTATTTTAAACATTGGCTCAGAGGGCTTTGTGTATCACTCCCGAACTAACTGTTTTGGTGTATGTTCCATGTATTTTAAACATTGGCTCAGAGGGCTTCATGTACCCTCCCCAACTAACTGTTTTGGTGTGTGTTCCATGTATTTTAAACATTGGCTCAGAGGGCTTCATGTAACCTCCTCAACTAACTGTTTTGGTGTATGTCCCATGTATTTTAAACATTGGCTCAGAGGGCTTCATGTACCCTCCCGAACTAACTGGTTTGGTGTATGTCCCATGTATTTTAAACATTGGCTCAGAGGGCTTCATGTAACCTCCTCAACTAACTGTTTTGGTGTATGTCCCATGTATTTTAAACATTGGCTCAGAGGGCTTCATGTACCCTCCCGAACTAACTGTTTTGGTGTATGTCCCATGTATTTTAAACATTGGCTCAGAGGGCTTCATGTAACCTCCTCAACTAACTGTTTTGGTGTATGTCCCATGTATTTTAAACATTGGCTCAGAGGGCTTCATGTAACCTCCTCAACTAACTGTTTTGGTGTATGTCCCATGTATTTTAAACATTGGCTCAGAGGGCTTTGTGTATCACTCCCGAACTAACTGTTTTGGTGTATGTTCCATGTATTTTAAACATTGGCTCAGAGGGCTTCATGTACCCTCCCCAACTAACTGTTTTGGTGTGTGTTCCATGTATTTTAAACATTGGCTCAGAGGGCTTCATGTAACCTCCTCAACTAACTGTTTTGGTGTATGTCCCATGTATTTTAAACATTGGCTCAGAGGGCTTCATGTAACCTCCTCAACTAACTGTTTTGGTGTATGTCCCATGTATTTTAAACATTGGCTCAGAGGGCTTCATGTACCCTCCCGAACTAACTGTTTTGGTGTATGTCCCATGTATTTTAAACATTGGCTCAGAGGGCTTCATGTAACCTCCTCAACTAACTGTTTTGGTGTATGTCCCATGTATTTTAAACATTGGCTCAGAGGGCTTTGTGTATCACTCCCGAACTAACTGTTTTGGTGTATGTCCCATGTATTTTAAACATTGGCTCAGAGGGCTTCATGTAACCTCCTCAACTAACTGTTTTGGTGTATGTCCCATGTATTTTAAACATTGGCTCAGAGGGCTTCATGTACCCTCCCGAACTAACTGTTTTGGTGTATGTCCCATGTATTTTAAACATTGGCTCAGAGGGCTTCATGTAACCTCCTCAACTAACTGTTTTGGTGTATGTCCCATGTATTTTAAACATTGGCTCAGAGGGCTTCATGTAACCTCCTCAACTAACTGTTTTGGTGTATGTCCCATGTATTTTAAACATTGGCTCAGAGGGCTTTGTGTATCACTCCCGAACTAACTGTTTTGGTGTATGTTCCATGTATTTTAAACATTGGCTCAGAGGGCTTCATGTACCCTCCCCAACTAACTGTTTTGGTGTATGTTCCATGTATTTTAAACATTGGCTCAGAGGGCTTTGTGTACCCTCCCCAACTAACTGGTTTGGTGTATGTCCCATGTATTTTAAACATTGGCTCAGAGGGCTTCATGTACCCTCCCGAACTAACTGGTTTGGTGTATGTTCCATGTATTTTAA
The DNA here is from genome assembly GCA_035610835.1 of Ophiura sarsii. NCBI lineage: Eukaryota > Metazoa > Echinodermata > Ophiuroidea > Amphilepidida > Ophiuridae > Ophiura > Ophiura sarsii. The sequence goes on along the minus strand of CM069441.1, from coordinate 67,539,208 downwards.
ACATTGGCTCAGAGGGCTTCATGTAACCTCCTCAACTAACTGTTTTGGTGTATGTCCCATGTATTTTAAACATTGGCTCAGAGGGCTTCATGTAACCTCCTCAACTAACTGTTTTGGTGTATGTCCCATGTATTTTAAACATTGGCTCAGAGGGCTTCATGTAACCTCCTCAACTAACTGTTTTGGTGTGTGTTCCATGTATTTTAAACATTGGCTCAGAGGGCTTCATGTACCCTCCCGAACTAACTGTTTTGGTGTATGTTCCATGTATTTTAAACATTGGCTCAGAGGGCTTCATGTACCCTCCCCAACTAACTGTTTTGGTGTGTGTTCCATGTATTTTAAACATTGGCTCAGAGGGCTTCATGTACCCTCCCTAACTAACTGTTTTGGTGTGTGTTCCATGTATTTTAAACATTGGCTCAGAGGGCTTCATGTACCCTCCCGAACTAACTGTTTTGGTGTATGTTCCATGTATTTTAAACATTGGCTCAAAGGGCTTTGTGTATCACTCCCCAACTAACTGGTTTGGTGTATGTTCCATGTATTTTAAACATTGGCTCAGAGGGCTTCATGTACCCTCCCCAACTAACTGTTTTGGTGTATGTTCCATGTATTTTAAACATTGGCTCAGAGGGCTTCATGTACCCCTCCCCCAACTAACTGTTCTGGTGTATGACCCATGTATTTTAAACATGGGCTCAGAGGGCTTCATGTACCCTCCCCAACTAACTGTTTTGGTGTATGTTCCATGTATTTTAAACATTGGCTCAGAGGGCTTCATGTACCCTCCCCAACTAACTGTTTTGGTGTGTGTCCCATGTATTTTAAACATTGGCTCAGAGGGCTTTGTGTATCACTCCCGAACTAACTGTTTTGGTGTATGTCCCATGTATTTTAAACATTGGCTCAGAGGGCTCTGTGTATCCCTCCCCAACTAACTGGTTTGGTGTGTGTCCTATGTAATTTAAACATTGTAGGATCTCTGCTGTTTTGAAGGCCCTGGGAGGGCTCTCCTGACACATATTTCTTTGAATTAAGACATTTTCTTCTCGTTTCATAATTTTTGGTCATAGTTTAGGGAAAGTCATTCAATAAAAGGCGTAACACATATTTTTTTACAAAGAAAAATGTTCAGGTATTTATGGTTGACGGTATACGGGGGTGTGCCGCTCTAATGGGTAGCTTTTTGGGCACAAAATCACTAAACATGGGGTATGATTTTGTGCTGGAAATCCCTAATGGGGTCACTTTTTACAAATGGGTCTATTTTCGCGAAAATTTGCAAAAATATTTTCCCGATAATTGGGTCTAAAATGAAGCAAAACCCCTAAAAATGGGTACCGATTTTTCCAAAATCACCCCTAAAAATGGGTATGGGTTTTGAATCTCCAGCGGCACACCCCCGACCAAACCAAATCCGAGTACCCCCCCGGGCGTATACCCTTCTTTTCTTTTTTGGCGCCAGGGACCCACTGGGCGCATGCCCCTAGCCCCCCCCCCCCCCCCCCCCCCCGATGCCTAGTATGATTGTAGGTCTGGCATATACTGTAATTAATCAGTGACAATTAAGAATATTCTTAACTGTCACTGAATTAATACACCTTAATTTTTGCTAAGAGATCCAATTCGCTAAATTAAATTGCCGCCAATTATATTATTTATGATGGTTTTATAGAAAGATAATGTATAAGCCAATATTTTCGCATAAAGATATTTTCGCTCATTTTGATAACATAGACATTTTGCGAATTGTTTTTTTTGCGGGTGACCTTCTGGATGCACTGCATGAATGTTGAAAACAAAATTGTTCGCGCATTATAATTTTTGCGGAAAAATATTTTGCACGAAAAGCGAGTAAATAAAAACCCGCAAAAGTTTCAGCTTTTACAGTAAGTGAAATTAAATTGCCGCAAAACTTGGTACTTGGTTGGTACTCCTCCAATTTGCGGGCGACCTTCTGGATGCACTGCATGAATGTTGAAAACAAAATTGTTCGCGCATTATAATTTTCGCGGAAAAATATTTTGCACGAAAAGCAAGTAAATAAAAACCGCGCAAAAGTTTCAGCTTTTACAGTAAGTGAAATTAAATTGCCGCAAAACTTGGTACTTGGTTGGTACTCCTCCAAAATACTCCAAAGAAGAGTTTTGACTGGAGGTGGCGGAGGGTGGACTAAATACCAAAAATTTGCTAAGTTAAGTTGCCGTGGAATTAAACTGTTTTACAGTACAGCATGAAGCAATAATACCTAGCAATTTTACAATCAAATCTTGTAACAAAGACTTGGAGAAAGACTACATTAGCCAGTGGACTAACACATAGTGTAAATACTAGCCCACACGCAGCATTGGCAAAGACTTGAAGCCAGTCTAACCATGCTATATGACAGGTGCCATTTAGATATGAGACACCTGTCAATAAACCCAATAGATATTCCATATAATTTGTTACAATATTTAAAGAGAGATTTACAAGTCAAATTTAATCATCAGTATCAAGTAGTCCCTGACAGAGGAATGATTTGATATGGCAGTGTGGACAGTGCACTGATTGATTGGCATACATCATAGTGTAAAGCTGATAAATTATATGCCAAGGGTTGTTTACCAAGGGTCATTTTCTGATGTCTCATCTGTAATATTTCCATACCTTGCCATTGCTCAATGCTAAGTGGTTTATCAGCTTTTTGATCCCAGGGGTCTTTACAAGGGGGTATGGGTGTGTGTCCAAGGACTTTCAAAAAGCACCCTAAATAAGTAATTGCATTAATGTGAAAGAGCACCCAAGTATGGATAGTATTTTACATACCTAAGCAAGTAATATCAGTATTTCAAATACCCTAAACAAGTATGTAGTCAAAATATTTTGATACCCTAGTAGTCTGAATATTTTGATACCCTAAACAAGTAGTCAAAATATAGTATTGATACCTTAAGCAAGTAATTTGTAGAGTTTACCCTCTTACCAAGTATGATAAATTACAATTCATTTTTTCCTTCCTGGTAATACACCTATCAGTTGTAAGATGCACTATATGACCCCCAGGAATGGTGCGTCACTTTACCTAGGTGCGTCAACTTCTCATGTACCATGACGCACCCTGTGTCAAAAAAGTGACGGACCTTGGTCATACAATATACGCACACTCAGTCAATTTTGTGACGCACCATTGGTTGATTCTGACGGACCATATGACTCACCCCCATTGGCGAATTTTTTTCTTCGTACATGATCCTAATGAACGGGCCTGTCCTCCTACCTCTGCTGTGGTTAGACTGTTCTGCGCTTGCGAGTTGCGTGGTATAGCGCAATGCTGATCCCCTATATTATATGTGACAGTACTCTCAAAATGAAAGGTTCTCGGTCTACTGTTGGTTCCTTGTTTTTTTCCGTTTGCCAAACTCTTGCACACTTGCACGGCGATTGAGTGATTTCAGGCATTTTAGAACATGCGGTATATCGGGAAAAGTGATGTTTGCCGTACAGTAAAGCCTGGTTGGTGGTATAGTATGGCATATATTTAAATTATAAAGTTCGTATTTTGTTGTCATGTAAAGTGACGGACATTGACGCACCCTTCGTCAATTTTGTGACGGACGTACCCTCCGTCAAGAATGTGGTGGTAAACGACGCACCCATGACGCACCTCTCCCGGGGGGTCGTAAAGTGCTCCTTACAACTGATAGGCGTATAAGTAACTATTATGAAACAAAAAAGGGTCTCATTTCAATCTATGTTTCTTCCCCAGTAAGGGACTCACCATTTGATATCCAGGGGAGGGGGGCATGGAAGTCTTTTGAAGAAAAAACAACTTCACCCACTATCAGGCGAAGAAAAATAAATCTGCCTCACCCAACTCAAACTAAAGGAAAACATTAAAAATGGAGAATAAATAGCTCTGCCTTCTTCAAAAAAATAAAAAAGGGAAACATTTACTGTGTTTTGCTTACGGGACACAGGTTATGCGTGCGTGTCCCAGTTGAGTGTTAAGGCTACTTGGCGCAGTTACCATTATTTCATCAAAAAACTTCCATACAGGGTTATAGACACAAGCTGGGTCTTGGTATTTTGTGGTATTTGGTAGGGTTAGGGTTATCAATCATACTTTGTATGAAATCAAAAATTATTGTACAACCAGAGTCTACTCTCTGGGGTCTACTTCACAAAGTGCACTTGCACATCCCTCTAGCATAGGCGCACCTTTTGCAAATGAAAAAGTACTAAGATTGTTTCAATAAGAGATGTGTTAACTGTAATACTTCATGAAACCCTTATACAGCATGGAGACTGGGTTACTTAAATCAAATCTATCATTCGCATGCAAGGAGTTATATAATCACATTACAAGACACCCACTGGCCACTGAAACCATGCCTGTTATTCTTAGTCATGGGGATCAGCGGGGAGATTTCGGCAGAGCTGGACTTTTCTTGAATGGACGCCCTTCGGCAGTATAACCTTGACCTTCAGGGATTTTTAGCCCCCTTCCTGGGACATAACACTCTTTATCTCATAGTGCTGCTATCAGCTGAAATAGCAGAAGGCTTGGTGCAGTTTAGTGAATGGGCCAAAGAAAATGTGGTGCATTGGATGGAAGCCAAAAAGTATGTTTGGAAATAAAATGGACCATGGCATCATTAATAAAAGGTAAAGCTATAAATACTTGCAAGTTGGTGAAGTTTACTAGTATTATGATTTGTTCTTGGAGCTTTGGTTTCATGACACTCAACATGACACTGAACTTATCGTGCCATACATAATTTCCAACACATGCAATTCAATTTCTTCAAATATACATCAGTTTATGTGTATTACATATGAAGAAAAAAGAACCCCTACACAAGATTAAACTTAAAAAGAAAATCCCAATTCGAATGATCTCTATTAATATTACTCAAATTAAAATTTTCATTCATCAGCGAAACTATTCCAACCCAATGAAATTATCCCCATTGAAACTGCTGCCCATTTGCATATCATATACAAAGATACAACCTCCACTCACTTACATGTAGAAACCATAAAAGAACATTTAGCACCAAATAAACTATAGTTCTGGCGCGGAAGCCCAAATATAATCCCAACCTAAAATGTTACTACGAAAATGCCTTTGTGCGAACATCGCAAGTTTGAAGGCACAATGCCAATGTTTAGTTTAAACGCCTCCAAAACAACTTCTTTTGCATTTATGGATTTCCGGCATTCAATCCTTTTAAGGTGATAATATGATGTTCTTTGACACAATGTACATGAATACAAATGGTGTTGAATGAATTGGGAGCTATATAGGTCCAATACATCCAACTTATTAAGTTGTTCTTATTCTGAAAATGGGAAAACAGTGCTTCTACCTTTACTGTACAGTGTACATGTAGAAGAGAATTTCTAGATGAGCAACTTGGATGTTTCTAATTTTCAATTTTGACATAAATTATAAAAAAGAGGTATTTTGGTAATGGCATAGAAACTATCAATATCAACCACTACTCCATCATTTGACTAGGAGTTTGCATGAGGTCATTTGATATATGGTGTTGCAGCTTAGGCTGCCATACATTTTCATAATTAATTAGGCCCTAATTAAAAAATGTTTAACATTTTAATTAATGGGCCTAATTAATTATGCAAATGGAAATTAGACAAAAGCTAACATACGTTTTTAGCTCTCCAAGTGTACTACCCATACCAAGTTTCAACATCATACTCATAGCTCATCTCATTAGTCCAAACTTTACTTCGCATATTTCATGCATAGCTGATTAGCCATAATTAGGATATTACATGGCAACTGGAATTGAAGAAAATAAAGAAAATACAAATAAAGTTGTTGGAACTAGGCCCCTTTGACCTACGATATCTCGACAACTAAATGTCCGATTGAAATAAAATTTTCGGTTTCAGAATTGTTAGAGCAAGGACTAGAACAAAATTGATTTTAAAGGAAATCTAAATTTTAATCAGCCAATAAAGCCACCTTAACCCTAACCCACTTTTTTCAGATTTCTTTTCTGCGCGGAGAAAAGTGACCCCAAAAGTCACCGCGATACCCCCGGGATATGAACCACGGACCTCCAGCACTAACGGCGAACGATTCCCCACTACACCACGGGTGTCAAGGCTACTTGGCCGAGTATATTCGGCTGCGTATAGCCTGGGTCCATTTTATCCTTGAAAAACTTGCATGCCGGATGGAACATAAAGATTGGCTCGTTGGATTATGTTAGATTCAGCAGGGTTAGTTAGGCCAACAACAAAAAATGTTTGTTTGTCCATAGAGGGTCTGAAAAAGGTAGGGTCGGTAGGTCAGATTTCTTTTCTTCTTTTTTTTAAAAATTATTTTAATTTTAAATTGTTATTGTATTTGGGAATATAAATTCGGCATGAATACTGGCCGAATTAAAGTCGTCCAAACACAAAACACATCACTTTGATAGTATTGAATTCTTTTTCATGAGTTTGTTAGAATTGTACTTTAATTTAATACTTACAACTGTTCAACTAACCAAATGAACATGTTGTCGGTCGCCGCCATTTATTATGATTGAAAATTTGCAGAAAGTGAAATAACGTAGCGCAGTGTTGAAATTATGTTAGAAATATATACGTGAAAGTAGTGCTGTTATTGGATACAAAATTTTGTATCGATATGTCGTAAAAGAAAACTTCGACATGTCGATTTATTATCGATAAAATGTAATTGGTTTCCGAATTCTGCAATTATCGTCACCAATCAAAAACGTCAGATAAAACCTGATCAGATCGGGAACGGGGGAAATATTCATATCAATGATGTACCCCACCAATAAATAACTTGGAAAATTGGCCGAAAAAGTCATTTAAAAACGTTAAATGAAGACTTAATTGAACAAATTCCGAAGTAGCTGGCCGATACGGTCGCCATCTTTTAATTGATGAAAATCGTCCTTTACGCATGCGTGTGACACATCGTGCTTCGGCTTTATTCGATTTCCCCTTCGGCCTCTTCCGAAACCTGATACGAATGACGTATTGCTACGAAAAATTATCCTTAAGCATGCGTGTGACAATTTGTCCAATCACAAATTTTACTTCAATTTTCCAGAACGGTACGAGTGACGTAATGCCAATAACATGTGCTCGCAACTCATCTCGAAAGGCACAGTTCCACAGATGTGAATTAAGCCTCTGATTGACCAACTGCGCTCTCTGAAAAGCATGGTTGTTTTTTATGATTATTTATAAATACCAATATACGACTGGCATTCCCGATGGCATTGTTATTCAGTATGAATTATTTTGATACTTGCGGGATTTGTCAGGCTTAAACATCATGTTACAAGGGACTGCACATTGGGAATGGTGTTTATAAAGACCAGATTTATTATAGCGTACAAAATCAGGAATAAAACGGTCCGTTTGGCCATTTAGATTGCTCAAAAAATTGTTTTTAAAAAATAATAAAAAATAAAAAATAATACGATCGGCACCAAGGTACATGGTCGGTCAGACGTGGACAAACAAACAATTTTTTTTTTGACCTTAGGGTTATAGAACCAAAAATTACAACATTTGGGCAGATTTTTTTTCTGCGCGGAGAAAAGTGACCCCAAAAGTCACCGCGATACCCCCAGGATTTGAACCACGGACCTCCAGCACCAGCGGCGAACGATTCCCCACTTCACCACGGGTGTCAAGGCACCAGCGGCGAACGATTCCCCACTTCACCACGAGTGTCAAGGCTACTCGATACCCCCAGGATTTGAACCACGGACCTCCAGCACCAGCGGCGAATGATTCCCCACTTCACCACGGGTGTCAAGGCTACTTGCCCGAGTATATTCGGCCGCGTATATAAAGCCTGGGTCCATTTTATCCTCGAAAAAATTGCACGCCGGGTGGAACATAGAGATTGGCTCGTTGGATTCTGTTGGATTTAGCAGGGTTAGGTTAATAGTACCCTTTATTACACCTCATAAATATTCATGAACTAATCATAGCAATTCAATGGCTAATTCCTATCACAAGTACTATTTCCCTAGGGAAATTGTTTTGACTATTTCCCTACAACCTCATCCCCAGAGTCACAGTGAGGTGTAATAAAACAAATACTACATGGTATGATCGGGACAATAGGGCACACTATTTTCCCTCGGTACTGGCTACGGGCCTATCACCCCTCACCCTTCGGGTTCGAAGTGATAGGCCCGTAGCCAGTACTTCGGGAAAATAATTTGCGCTATTTCCCCTCTACCATGTAGTATTTGTATAGTATCCTGAATCCCAGAGTCTTCTCATAAATTGATGCAGGGCTGCAGCAGGTACAGGCTTAGCAATAGTAAATCTATGTTGTGACAGACATTGTTGCTCTGCTGTGACATAGGCAAACTAATTGTCAACGCAATTAAGTGGCCTAACCAATATCGAACACTCTGTTCACTGCCTATGAGCTCAATGATACACTACCGTGTATGTTGCACCATTCCTAAGCAGAATTGTGTTATCCCTTTAGTATAAAACAGGCCCTAATTAAATTTATTTCTAGCAATCAGTGTAATGACATGCTCAGACGGCTAACCAAAAGGGAACATACGTACGCCAAACACACAGTGAAAAGTGTCCTCACATTTTTATTTTGTCCTCGCATTTCCGGCTGGTATGGACAAATGTCCTCGTATTGGTGGGTGCACAAGTACACACATACGCCGGGATGCACTATACACATGTACTCCATACACACATACGTCATACACCATACACACATTGCACGATGATACTATCTTTAGCCAGGGGGATAAAAATGATAAGTCTGCATTCTCCAGCACAGGCATCTGTCATCGTGAATGGATGCTAGTAACAGTGACAAAGGTCCAGTCAACAAATAGGGGATTTGTTACAGGTCAGATGATAGGTTACCTTGTGACAGGAAGGGGAATGCAACATAGGTGTGCATGGTGTAAATGTGTGTATATTGAATCCTGAGCTAGGGTACTAATTTTGAAGATTAGTGCAGAAAAACAAAATATCATGAGATGAGATTTTTAACCAAAAAACAACAACAAAAACAACAACAAAAACAACAACCACACACATCCCAAAAAATAAAACAAATAAAAACATGCATTTTTATTCAAACATCATTGCATAAATTCACTAATTTTCATCATCAGACAATTAAATGTATAACATTGCATGCATAAAGCTCACACCCCACATTTCCAATAACTGTATTGCACTTTTGGCTGCACAAAGCACAGACAAAAATCTTGCAGTGACCTATAAACTAACCCAGGTGTTGCATTGGACAACCCTGTAAATTACAACTCACTCATCATCTATGCTAGGGGGTAAACAACAGCTGATGTTGACCCTGTGTACCTATCAACTCAAACCCCAGCCCCTTAATCCCACCTCCCCTAACACTAAATGACAGTCATCTACGTTGTGCTCAGTCAAATTTACAGCAACTTAAATAGGTTGTTAAATTTACAATTTGTATAGAATATAATAAATGCCCATAGGTTTGAAATTTTGAAAAATGGTATATAGAAGTGAATCTTGGGTCACAATAAGGAGGCATTAGGAGATAAAAGTGATTATTTAGTATAGAAGATGGTGGGTTTTACAAGGGTTTTAAATGTGAATTTATGATTTTTATGGTGAGAAGAGAACACAGACATATGAACATTTTGTATGTGTATTTAGGTGAAAAATGGGTGGCACCCTAATAACTCAAACCTATCCCCATCTCCCATATTACTCATCATCATCATCATCATTGGTCGTCTGTGGACGAAGCGGAGGAAGCAATTGCAACGTACTGGGCCCAGACTTTCCTGTCATTCATGAGTTGGCGGATCTCTGGAGGATCTAAACCCATATTACTAAATCACAGTCCTACTGTAAAACTCTATTCATTTTAAGCACTTAACATTTGGTGCTCTGTAAAAGAAGGAAAAAATGTATGCCATTTTATTTTCATACTAACCTTACAGAATGCCCACATAAGAAACAAATTCACACCGTTGTATTTTCTCGCTCCCATTATGGTAGCCTACAAATTTGCACATTGTGCAGATATCAAATATCATAACCCTAACCCTGGTTTTGGGTTTTTTAACCAGGATTACAATTTTGCATACAAATACACTAACTAAATCGCCAGGAATCGATACAGGGACCCTTCGGACATCGGTTTGTCATCCCACCCACTAAGCCACGACCCTCAGCTACTCGTTCGCGCAGTATACCGCGCTTACTATATAGGCTGGTTGATTACATCATCGAAAACCGTCCGCACACGATTAGTTTTAAGAAGTGTTTTTTAGTTCTCAGGGGGTTAGGGTTTATTATCATTAAGAAACAGATGCATCCATTCTATCCTATCAATCCTGTTTGGATGAAGTTATGAATTCTTGTTGACTATCTATATTACAGATTTGGACTAAATGTAGAGGTTTTGGTCTTTTCTGATATGCTGCTGACTTGCTCAATAATTCAAGTCTGATGGCATTAAAATGCTAGGCCATATGTATGATTTAATAAAAGATGCGTAGCTATGATACATGGCATATTGGTAGATAATGTGAGAGTCAACTCAGTGTTTTGTATTATTAATGATGTAAGCGTTTTATTTTAAAGAAAAATAATAACCTCATAATTAAAATTAATTAATTTCAAATAAAAGCCTACATCACTAATACAACACCTTCAGTTGTATGTCATATTACCCATAGGTATCATTTGATTTCTCTATTCCAGTGACTGTTCACATTTCATCTTCCGTCAGGCTAGACACTATGGAACAGGCCAGAAACCAATGAAATTGTTTAATATCAAAGTCAATTGAGAAAATTACTTCAATGCTAACAAAAGATCACAAGAATAACAGGTGTTTCACAAAGTTGACCAAATGTACATGTGCACACCCTTTAAGTGTTACGTATTTCTGAGAATTGCTGTCTTCAGTAGATAGCATACTTACATTATCAATGTATATCGGTGCTTAGATATTGAGTTCAAGTGGTGTCTTTAATTTACAATGGCTATCTATCACTCTCCCCTGTCCTGCATGTGCTATTTTCTGTACCCAGCGAGGGATTGTAACACATGTTATTAGGGTATAGGGTAGGCATAGGGAAAAGGCACTATATAAGTGCACTTTTTGCACACAAAAAGATCTGTTTTATTTCACAGGACATTTTTTTCAAAAGTTGTCTATATTTTAACAATAATGTCCATTTACCAAAAATCAACAAACTGCATTTCTATGGAAGTGTTTATTCTAGACCTTGTTCAGTTTGAATTTAGTTTTTAATGAAAAATGATGACAATTAAATATGAAATGGGCAAACATCGAAAAATGCAATATAGCTGTGCATTTTGATGTTTCTTTAATGCATGTGGCACATTTTGTGCAAAAGCACTTTTGCCCCCAAAATCACTTTTTCCAAAATCAGACAGAACATTCAGTGCTTTTAAAATGCATAAATTCCATAATCACTGGATAGGGTTAGAGTTAGATTTAGGGTTGGGATTAGGGTTCAAATAAGGGGACCCTCGCTAAGTTACAAAAAATGCTGTTGTAAGATTGAACCCCAGTATTTCTCTTGAGAAGGTACAGGGTGAGTAAAAATCAAGTGAACTCAAATTAAAATGATTATTAAAAATATTTATTATCAGAATATGAATGCAATCAATATGCGCCAATAGATGCATTTATTCACTTTCATCAGCAAAAAGAATCATGACATTTCATGGTACCGTTTACCAGATATGGCTATTTTGGTAAAGTTACTGCATTTTGAAACCAAACACAATATTGAATATTTTACTCAATAATGCTTGATACAAATGAACAAGTGGATTCATGTATGGTACACAATTACTAACTAATGAAGACAAATAAAACGTTCTCGGTTATTTTCTCAAACATTAAATGCGAAAAAATGACAAATGACAAAACAATGTCATTATAAGCATTCACAAATTTAGTAACAACAACACAAAATGTGCCTTTTGTGATAGTCGGACTCAGCTCGGACTAGAGTGTGTAGCGTTTTCAATAGTGGAATTCAATAGATCTTATAAGAGAAAATATCGCAAATCTTGTTCGGTTTATATAATCTTCACTTTTCCACAAATTGAGCATAAAATATGTTTACCACAACCAATTTCAACCAACTAAAATTCTTTAGAAAGCTATTGAGATAACCCGTCTGCCTCAATAAAAAAATCTGTGAAATTTTTACATAGATTTTAAGATATGAAATCCAAAAGGTTAGTACACCTTTTTTTTTACTCACCCTGTATATCCTTGGTGAAAAGATATTAGCTAAAAAGTTCAATAACATTTTTCATTGATTTCCCTTGCAACATATTCAAATACAGGTTCTGCTACACAAACTCAATTTCCGATGTTTAAAAATCCCAAATATATTCTAAAAGCACTCAGCAGAGAAGAATCTACAATTTAAGACTTCAGACCTGTTTTCATGGCAGCACATACAACAACTAAAAGTAGAGTTTCTCTTTTCTAGTGTGTTCCCCACAGCCTAGTATAAAACCGATCTGTCAGCAATAGAGGTTTTAAAAGGTCCTGTTCCTTATATACATCTTTTTTATCGCCAAGGTCACTAACACTGTTACATGCAGAGAAAGGATCTCTATAGGGCAAACAGATGTCATCATTAAAATGTGTTAAAATTAGCTTTTGGTGTTCCCTTGGCTGATCCTATAAAGCTATGCTTTGTTATTAAGTTGATATAGATAGTACATAATGCCATTAGAAAAGCTTTATAAGGAAAGACAAACATGAAGAACAAGCTTTATACAAAAAACAAGGATAATGCAATATCGCTCTAAAGAGGGGATCAATTTGGCTCTTTTTTTGGTATCCCCAAAGGCAAGACTTGGGCCATGTGATATAAACACATACTGCCATTAGAGATGGAGCTTTATAGGAAAAACATGACTGTGTCACATCACTAAAATCATGCTAAAATTAGCCTGTTATACTTTATCCCCTATGCCTTATACCCTGAGGCCATATTATTTTAGATCCATTTATTTCTCTAACCCACATGTAAACCAAGTTACAAACTCTTTCATTGTATCAAATGAGAGGAATGAAACTCACGTACTGTACCTATAATGTACAATCAATCTAAGTCGGCTTTGAATTGCCCTCCAACATGATGATCAGACTTTTCTCTGTCAACAACTTACTTTTATTGGGCAGTGGGGGCGATCCTAACCAAGTTCCACTAATCAAAATTTGTTGTTGATACAAAATCATTTCAAAAAACTTTCAAGGACAGAGCATTTTCCATCGCAGCTCCAACATCATTAAATTCACTACCACATCACTTTACACGATTTAACAATATGAATACTTTTAAGACCCTCTTAACCCTAACTCTACCCCCACTTTTTTCAGAATTTTTTCTTCAACGTGGAAAATCGACCAAAATATCCCCTCGATCCCCCAGGATTTGATCCAGGGACCTCTCGCACCAGAGGCAAAGAATTCCCCACTACACAAGGTTAGTTTGCGCAGTGTATTGCGCAAACTATATGGGCTGGGTCCATTTTTTCATCCAAAAACTTCAACGCCGGATGGTACCAATGTGCCCAGTCGTGGTATATGGTAGGGGTAAGGTTATAGACTCATTTATATAATGTTGCTTATAACTGTGTTTGTACTCTATGTTAATATCAGCGCCTCAGATTAGGTAATTAGATATAAATGTGTATATCATTATTATTAAATTGAAGAGAAACCTAAAAAGCTTAAGAGTTGTGCTATCCTGGTTTTCAAGATAGGGTTTCAGAATTTATTTTGCTAAAAAATAACGCGGTTAAGAAATGAGTCAAGTTGAAAACTTGGAGCTGAGGGTCAAAGAGATGTTTATCAGGTTGGCAGGAACCTAGAGAAACTATAGATGAGATTTTGTGAATGTAGGAATTTGAGGACACTTACAAATCCTAGCCCGAAAGGGGAACAAACTTTCTTTTATTTTTCAAGCATCCTTAGAACAAATCACTTAGCACAACTATGTCAATTGTCCTCATCACTCATTGTTATCCCTGACAAGGCTGTTTGTTTCACAATCACAGCCATTCCATTAATAGCTACACAGGCTACTGATATACACAAACAAAGGACCTTGTTTTGAAAGATTTCTGAAAATGCCGGAAAATGCTGCTCAAATTACTATCAAGAATGAGTGATTCCAACTATTAACTATATACCCGCCCTATTTAAAGGTACATCTCCTGACCAGAATTTCTATTTTCATCAGTATATACTTAAATGGTTGAACTCCTCTTCTAATCACATTTTAATTTGACCATTTCTAAGGACCACTGCATCTACCATGTTTCAAATTATGATGTGCGGTAAGACACAAAATCGAAACATAATTTCCAGTGTGCTGTTCTCACTTCAAAAAACAATGCAAGAAATAGTTTCATAAGCAGTAGGTACTTTTTGAAAACAAATGCAAATAATTGATGGTTGTCAAATCTCAATATGATCACACTGCATCTACCATGTTTCAAATTATGATGTGCGGTAAGACACAAAATTGAAACATAATTTTCAGTGTGCTGTTCTCACTTCAAAAAACAATGCAAGAAATAGTTTCATAAGCAGTAGGTACTTTTTGAAAACAAATGCAAACAATTGATGGTTGTCAAATCTCAATATGATCAACACACTACAAATCCCTACAGTGCTACAATCTTGTACCGCGCGATCGTGCTTCAGCTTCAATGTTTTTTGAAGCTGACCCGTATAGCTCAGTCTGTAGAGTGTCTGACTCCCACGCATGCGGCCTGGGTTCGATCCCTGGCACATGAGGAGACCGATTTTCAACTGGTTTCACAAAAACACACCGGGGAGTTAGGGTTAATATACCGCTCTTTCACCATTGAAAATTCATTCATACATGTTTTATTGTGGCTTGATTGTGAATCAATCCAGTGTCACTGGTTCAATATACACCATAATGTCATCGTAAATATCCTGTCATAACTAAGCAATTGGAGAGATCAAAGAAGTGGGAGCTACCAGCGTTGTAATTGGTTCTTGTGTACTTTGGTACTGTCAGGGTTTATATTGCCACAGGAAAATAGGTTGCACTGTGTAAGACACAATTTGGTAGATGTGCTGGGTGTATCAAAACAAATAGATTGTCACATAAATTTCAATTTATTTGGATTATTATTTCTGATACAAATGTGAGATGCACTGTGCACTATAACCTAATTACAAATTGAAAGGAACACTGTGTGCGTACATGTAGCACATGCAATGATCAAGAAGCTGATTATAGACGTGAACAGATTCAATTCCATTACTTCACTAAAGCCTATACATGGCCAAGTCACACAACCTCAAGTCACCAAGGGCAAAAGCTCCTCATTGGGTCAGGTCACTTACCAAAAAGATTTGGATTTGACACAGGTCATTGATACATGACAGTCTGGATTGACTTTATCAAAAAGCTTAATTTGTATTTAAACATGTGCACAGTCACATCATCTACCGAATTAAAGGGGCATTGAGAGATGTATCGATATACTAAATGAGCAAATAACGTAAAGATATTATCATCAACATAGCCCAAATCCAAAATGTCATACAATTCCGACATCGCCTCATGCCAAAATAAGCAAATAACCGTAGCACTTCCGGGTTGAGATTTGCCGCGAAAGTCCGTGAGTAAAACGATGCATAACTTCCGAATTCAGCACCTGAGTTTCGATATGATCATATTGAAACTAAGAAAATCATGACATTTTATATGATAAATGGCGAATGTTGGTAAACTGTTTCAGATGGTAGTTAGTATATGCCTAAGTATTACTTTGATGCAAAAAAACTGATTTCCAGGATAAATTGAGGGCGCACTCCCATACGTATCTCTCAATGCCCCTTTAACCAGGATGATTGATCATTTAGTGGCAAAGAGGATCTCAACCTGTTAAAAATAGAGAACAATCCATCTTACATGATGAAATAGCAAGAGAGGAGGGAGTGAAGCTAGCTCCTGGAAGAGCTGTTCCAATAACCCCCACTGTGAGTATTTGTTTGTAACCCCATTCCGTCAGCCTACCCATTGTCCTATGAGCCTATACATCAGGCCTGCTATACATGCATAAAGACAGAACACAGACTGGGGAAAACAATAGCAATACAAGACAACTGGATGACAGACATGCTTATGCTACGAAAAAGTAGGCCATGCAAGATAAGGAAGGATGACTGTCATTTGGAAAAACTGGGTAAAAGGTGATAGGTTATAAACACATTGGAAATTGGGCTATTTTGCTACAATATGGTGATGACAGGTTATTTTGCTATTTTTAACCATTTTTGTTGATAGAAGTTGAGCGCAAGATAAGAATTAAAGGTTGTGTTGCCTCTTGTTATCCAGCAAACTGCCTTTCTTGGTGTCTCTAGACTGGTTGCTCAATGTTTACTGCTAATCTCTGATTGGTTGATCATTGTTGACTACCTGTTTATGATTGGTAGCTCAATGTTTGTTGCTTGTCTTTGATTGGTTGTTCACTGTTTACTACTTATCTGTGATTGGTTGCACAATGTTTACCTCTTGACTCTATTTTTGGTTACTACTTGTTTCCAATTACATGCTTTAGTTTGCTGCTTGTTACTGATTAGATTCTTGATTTTACTGCATGTCTCTGATTGGATGCTTAAAGTTGAGTACTTTTCTCTGACTGGTTGATCAATTTGTACTGCTTGTCTCTAATTGGTTGCTGTCACTGCTTCTTGTCTCTGATTTGTTGATTTATAATGATTACTTGTCTATGAAATTGTGTGCTAAATATTACCTGCTTTAATCAGCTTAGTTACCAGTCAAACTACTATAGTTAACAAAAATGAACAAAATAAACTAGAGCTCATTTGTCGATGGAGGGCCCAAAATAACCTCTTCTTGACAAACATAACAAAATTAAGTCAAGGAAATCATGGGAAATGAGGGAAACTGAAAGAAGATAAAATGACACGATCTGATCTTCCAACCAATTGTTCCGACTGCATCATAGTTTTACATGATTTTTCTTTTCTTTAGAATCTGTTGTTTATTTATAGAATTTGTTGTTTATTTATAGAATTTGTTGTTTATTTATAGAATAGATGGCAATTATCCATGTCTACTTTTTTATTTGTCTGTTCTACATCATTCCAGACAGGTACACTAGGGAAGCGAACGTGAGCAGTGTCTGCCCAGATGTTATGCATATCTTACAATGAAAAAGCGCCATTGAAGAAAAAAAAACCAATTTCTGCAACGTTTTAATTGGCATGTGACATGGCACCAGGAAATGGGTATAAAGTCGCAAACATTTGATTATAGTTTTTTATCATATTCTTAAAATACAATAATTCAGCTTTAAAATGATATATTAACCACTATTATAGCTTGTTTCTATCCATAGATATGAGCAAAAGAAGTTGACACTACCAAGAAACCCACTTTTGAGAAATTGACCGTCAAAGTCAGGGAAGTGTTACAACGCGAACGTGTGTAAATAATTAATGGCACTTGAGATGGATCAATATCTCGTTAGCAACTAGCATGTTTCTTTACTCCGACTTCAATGAAACTTTCTACAGATGATTGTTACATTATGGACAACATTATAACAAGGTTTCAATTAGATATCTTAAAATTTAACATAATTAATAGCCAATTATTTAACCTCCCTTATCTTTACGCTGCGAAACAGCTGCCGAATTCAAACTTAGACTACAACCTCCACTCCTGTTTAAAGACAGAATTGCGCAAGACAGCATTGTGAAATGTTCAACGAATGTTTCTTGGAACTAAAAATACCGATAACTAAAAATCTCCCCTATCTACTTTTTTCATTGTTCGGCCTGTATCTCCTATTCAGATACCGCAACTTTCCGCCTGTTTCGTGGTGCCATGTCACACATAACTGGCAACGCTAAAATATAGTTCGCTAATTCCCAATTCTGAAAATCACTAGAAAATAATGTATTGTTGTTTTGAGGACAATTTTCAGGATTTTCAGAATCTCAATGGCCATCTTGCATTGCATCATCATCACCGCATCATGACCTCAAGATACCGATTGTTTTTATATCTATCCAATAATCTTTCTTTTGGCGAGGAAGATTTTCAGGGTCAAGTTACTGATTTCCAAGGAGGCCCAGCAAACATGTACATACAATACATTCACAAACAATGTGACACATAAACAAATAATTACAATGGACATTACAATTAGACCAGTACAAATAGTAGGATTTGAATGCCAAAAACTCGTTGTTACTTATTTGATTGATGCACTATTATGGCCTTGTATTGCAATAGTTACTTTTGTCTGCTTTTCTTTTTTATAGCAAAAAGGTCTAATGCTACCTGTTAGCCATAGGCCAAATTTAACCAAATTCTAACCAAATAGGCCCATCTAGGGATAAATATCAACATTCTGGGGTCCTTTTTAATGGGCATCTAAACTGCCAACTTTGACTTCTTGTGTTCTCTTGGCCACAATGGGCATTGCCATAGCTCATGCTACTGACATGCTATAGATAGTGGTGTATGGCTATGTGTATGTATGTGTATTAAATTTCTCGCCCACATAAATAAGGTTGCATTACTGGTGAGTCTGGGTTAAGGTGGCTCTATTGGCTGATGTAAAATTTTAGATTTCCTTTAAAATCTGATATGTTCTAGCCCTTGGTTTATCAATTCTGGAACTGAAAATTTTATTTCAATCGGACATTCGGTTGCCGAGATATGGTAGGTCAAAGAGGCATAATACCAACATCTTTGGCAACAACTTTCTTTTTATTTTCTTTATTTTTTCCAATTCCAGTTGCCATGAAATGTCCTAATTATGGCTAATTATGTATGCATGAAATATGCAAAGTAAAGTTTGTGGACTAATGAGATGAGCTGTGATGCTGTGACTTGGTACATGGGTAGAACACTTGAAGAGCTAAAAACGTATGTTAGCTTTTGTCTAATTTCCATTTGCATAATTAATTAAGCCCACTAATTAAAATGTTTAAACATTTCTTAATTAGGACATAATTAATTATGCAAATGGAAATTAGACAAAAGTTAACGTACGTTTTTAGCTCTTCAAGTGTTCTACCCATGTACCAAGTCACAGCATCACAGCTCATCTCATTAGTCCACAAACTTTACTTTGCATATTTCATGCATACATAATTAGCCATAATTAGGACATTACATGGCAACTGGAATTGGAAAAAACAAAGAAAATAAAAAGAAAGTTGTTGCCAAAGATGTTGGTATTATGCCTCTTTGACCTACCATATCTCGGCAACCGAATGTCCGATTGAAATAAAATTTTCAGTTCCAGAATCGGTAGAACAAGGGCTAGAACATATTAGATTTTAAAGAAAATCTAAAATTTTCATCGGCCAATAAAGCCACCTTAAGCCCCATTTTGGTCACTATTTAACCCATACTATGCTACAGGGCTTGAAATAAGGAAATAAGAACCAGGGGCTAATTTTTACACACATTTGTCCCTGGCTCACAGATTTTCCTTCAGAACCAGGGGCAATTTTTCACATACCAGGGCTATTATAAGCCCCCCCCCCCAAAAAAAAAAAATGTTTGGTTGTCCTCCAGAGCTCTCAGAGAGGAGGGGCGAGCGGATTTTTTTCTTCTTTTCCCTCTTATACCAGTGGAAGTTCAAAGTTCAGCCAACAAGAAGTTAAAATCACACAAAGAGTCGCACATATATGTTATTAATACTTCGACACCAATAACAACGATATACAACAACAAAATGTTCAATATTTACAGTGAAATCCTCTCAGACTATCAAACTCACAAGCACACGTGGGTAGAGGTCCTGTTTCCAGAAGATTTTCCACAAAAAAATCAAGAATTTTCTATTTATTTATTCATTTATTTATTTATTTTATTTAAAAAAAAGAGGAAAAAATGAAGGGGAAAAAATGGATCGGGACCAGGTGCACAGTAGGTCGGTCGAGGACAACGAAACAATTTTTGTTTTGGCCTAAGGTAAAACCACATAAATATGTCATTCTGCAAAGGAATACCAGGACAATTTTCAATGTAAAAAATGCTCCTAGTGACATAATTAACATAGAACCAGGTGCATTTTGAGGTGACGCTGGGTAAATGTACTCCCTGCTCCTTCTTATTTCAAGCCCTGTTTCCTCCTGATAGTTCAATTGCACCAAAAATCTTGGGCATTAGGGACGCACCATTAGATACTCGGGGGGGGGGGGGGGTGGAAGTTTTTTTTTTTAAATCTTTGCCCACTATCCAGGAAAAAAAAAAAACTTTGCCCACCAACCAGGGAAAAAAGAAGAAAGATGACCCACTGCTGAGTAAAAAAAAGAAAGATGACTCACCCAACTCAATGTAAAGAAAAACGGTAAATCCTACAACAACAAAAACTTGCCACAGTCGCCTACTTCGGTGGCAAAAAAAAAAAATCTGCCCGACCCCAACTTCCATGCCCCCTATCCTGAAAATCAAATGATGCATCCCTTAGGGTACTGCTTACCTGTAAACATCCATCTAAGGTAGGTCTACATGCCACAGAGCTAATCTTGAGGGATGTGGCAAATCCCTGTTCCTGCTGACACTGCCATAGCAAGCTTCTCCTGCCAAAGATATCTCTCCCAAACCAAAGACGTTTTCTTGACTCCTGTAAAGAATAACAACAGGAATTTCAACACCAAGATGACGATTGTGTTAGAAAAGCTCTAAATTTGTGTAACATACGAGTGACTTTGCTAAAAGGTGGGAGAACTGATCCGCCACTATTTCTTATTTAGGGATTTTGGTATCAGAGCGGTCATTTAGAATATCCTCCCTCTTATCAATGTTCAAAGGTTACTGGTCAAATTAACTTGACTTGGGTTATATATATTAGCTTATTTTTAATAACATTTTAAAAATATGCATGATCCACTCAAAAATATCTTTAAAAAAATAAGTACAAATAAATACAACCATGGAATGCTCTATTGCTTGATTAAAGGTGGGTGCCACAATTTTTTCACATGGTATTTTAAAACCATTATAAAAGAGTATCCAAAAACATTCATATTCAAATATTTAAGTTTCCGACGTCAATCCAGCACTTTTCATGGTAAGCAATAGTATATTTGTGATGCGATCAAGCAAAATGAGTCCGAAGTAGATAATATCATATTTTTAATGTTCTACTCAATTGTATAGGCCATTTGCAATGTTACAGTGAGAATAAACAATTAATTCCAAAGATATGTGAAAACTAGGTATTTTCAAAACAATAGAAATTAAAAGTAATGTTATCTCCATCAATGTGCGACTTCCGACAAATTTTTCTTGATCACATAACATTTGGTTGGCTTGTCGAGAAATAAAAGTTCGGGTAATTTTATAAACCATTTAATAGTACTAAGGCCACTTACAGTCAAATGTTTTTGAAAAGCAGGACGAGGTGACTATTTAATATTAATATTGTAATATTTTGGGTAAAGTCACCTGATTTAATATTGTCGGCGTTATTAACTATTATCCAAGGTACGAATACAATTCAAATGCTGTTAATTATGTCCTACCACCACCTACTGCCTTGGCTTTGCATTTTGTTTCTTATATAAAGGAGTCTACTCATATTTGCATCCCTATTTTGAATATTAATGAGATATGTTGAATATGCATCATACATGCTTGCTGTATGAAACAGTTGGTTTTACAATGTGACGTGTCATTTCAAAAGCTACCTTGTGGTCCCCTTGCACAGTTTAATTTTGAGTCTCTCTCAATGTATGAAAAGTGACATCTTGTTTTTCAAAGACAAGTTAGAGAAAATAATTTGTCCAACGCCTTTCTGACATGAGGCCATCAGTTTCGATCATTTTTTATCGAGTGCCTGGCTGGTTTTAAATTCATGCTATACAGTATCGTGAATAAAAATAAGTCTGGTACCAATTTGGTCCATTCAACACACTACCGAGTAAATATATCAAATATGCTTCAAATGCACACATTTCAATACAAAGTGACAGTTGCAAGTTTCGTGCAGAGTTTTTTACTTCCAGAAATGTTTTCCCAAGGGAAGTATTGAAATGCGGCTCATTGGCTAATTTCATCGCCAGAAAAGTGTTAAAAAGCTTATGATAAACCTTTAAACAATGAAATAATTAAATATTTTAAAAATATTACATATATCAGGCAGGTGACTTTTGGACGCGCGGGCATCTGTAAACTCACATTTGACTGTAAGTGGCCTAATCAAGGAAGATGGGACTGCATTTAGAATTACTTTCTTGAAACCTGAAGGCTCAAAATATTGGCTTGCATTTTCACTGAGACTCGATATTCGAACAAAGATACTCAAATATTCCTCTATATGTGTTCGACTATGACTGGAGAAGTCATATTAAATCCCTAATCATTGGACATGACTGGTGTCAATTTTTGGCATTGAGAGATACATCGATATACTAAATGATCAAATAACGTAAAGATAATCATCAACATAGCCCAAATCCAAAATGTCATACAATTCCGACATCACCTTCATGCAAAATAAACAAATAACGGCACTTCCGGGTTGAGATTTGCCGCGAAAGTATGCATGTAAAAAGATCGCATAACTTTTGAATTCAGCACCTAGTTTCGATATGATCATATCGAAACTAAGAAAATCATGAAATTTTATATGATGAACAGTAAATGTTGGTAAACTGTTTCAGATGGTAGTTAGTATAAGCCTAAAGTATTACTTTGATGCAAAAAAATATATTTCCAGGATAATTGAGGGCGCACTCCCATACGTATCTCTCAAAGCCCCTTTAAGTCACCTTGGAACCAGCCATCATTGCATCTCTATTCAAATGCCAGTCAAGTCAACTATTGAAGTATTACAGCACCGATCAGTTAGGTTAGTATTCTATATAACCCCATCCAATATTTAAAGGCATATCAAAAAATATTTTTAAAAAGTTGATTACTAGTTATTTGTCGAAGAACGGTCAATTGTTAATTGAATATTAAGCACAAACAGCACATTTGGTTCAACATAAAATGTGATAAGTTCTCTTCCGAGAACTATTCTCTACATACGAAAGCCGCAAGAGTAGTAGTTAGTACATAGTAGTAGTTAGTACATGTATACACACAGATGTTCCTAGGAGGATTACTGTGGTTTTCTCTCAGACCTCACAGACTCAAAACCACAAAAGTACAACATGGGATGAGTGGTTATGTTTTTGATGGAGAAGATTTCTACCCAGGAATTCCCACCCTCCCATCATCCTCATCAACATCGTAACCAAAACAATGTTGTTTTTCACCACCGGAAATAATTTGTCAAGCATTCACACTGACAGCGCACCACACACACACAGGTATGGGACTAACATATACACAACACCATCACTATTCAAGTGTCAATATATGATCTGGGGAGAGGGGACTAAAAACAGTTTATTTATAGGAATTTGCTGCAAAATCAAAATGGACCCCTAAAATACTACATTATTGGACCAGTATGCTTACATGAGAACACTGATATCCTCCCATTTGCCAACATGTTATCATAAGTTGCTAAACTCTATAGATTATGCTTAACCCTAACCCCCAAACCAGGTTTTCAACCGATAACTCAATTTTTGAAGAAAAGTGGACAAATAAATCGCAGAGACCCAACCAGAGATCGATCCGGGGACCCCCTGTGCAAGCCACGGCCCTCCCTCAGCTACTCATTCGCGCAGTATACCTTGCTCACTATATAGGCTCGGTTGATTACCTCATCGAAAACTGTCCGCACATGCGCTTGGAGGTAGTTTGCTTGTAGCACTTTGTAGTACTCAAAAGAGCGTTAGGTTTAATGGTTTAACCAAATAGGCGGCTGATAAACTGAGTAACCCCATTTGGTGTCACATATTTTGAACAAAATGAGAGCAGTTGTCACAGACAAAGGGTACTTAATAAGTTTTTGCCGTATTTGAGGTAGTTTGCCCTTTTCCCACTTTTGTTGGTCTCCACCCCGAATTAGAGATATTTTTTACCTTTGATGAAAATAACTAATATCACTGTTCAGGAAGGTGTAAACAAGTCTGTGTTCATTCTTGCTAATATCTCATCCATATCAAACCAGCTAGTCTGCTATGTACCTAGTGATCTACTTCAACTCACTTTATTCTTGTTCATTGACTATCCTATTTCCTTCAAAAATATCATCAGATCTCAACCTTTAATTACACTCGATTGACTGGGTTTACTCTATTGAACACCCACCACCCTGTCTACTGGTCTTAGCTTCAGTTCACTGACTATTTATTTAGTTCACAACAAATCTAACTTTTTTTCTCTCTCTCTCTCTATTGCCTTGGGTTGGAAGGCCATGGCTTAAAATGTATGGTTATACCGTCCACCTCAATGTACTGAACCAGAGCTACATGCATCATATCAATCGTTTGAAAGCAGCGTGTCCACTTCCAAACTTCACAGGTTTTTTATACACTCAATCTATCTCCTGCCATGAGACGACCGCTGATACACATACACAATGCATTGCATAATTATATTACGCTATACAATGTGAGATAATCACTTTGACAGCGAAACATGATGGTGGGTAAACCACAAGAATTTGGCGTGCAAATAGCGACGATGTCAACATGAATGTTTGAAACGCACTAACAAGCTGGGCATAAATAAAAACGAGGTGGGGTTAGAAACATGATTCCCTGTTGTTTTACGGAAATAACTGCCAAGTTTTGAAGATGTGCATTTCTTTAATGAAAGTGGACGTTTTCGTGCAAGATCTATTTTTTGCACTTTTGCGCACAGAAATATAAATGCATAAACATTTGCTAGGAATAGATATATGAGCATTTATTTCTTTAGAAAAGAGAGATTTAGTCACAGCTCAAGAATACTTGAATTATGAATTTAAATTACCTGAATGTTATACACGCTATCTGACACCCTCTAGAAAAGTAATTAAAATATTACAGAATCTTTTTACAATTAACTTTCTGGCAAAAAAGAGGGGTTTTTTTTGTGTATATATTTTATATTGGGTTATTTATATTATTATTTTCATTTTGTAGTATTCTTTATTTTATCTTTTTGTTTCATTATTTTATTTTTAAAATTCCCTCTCAACCCTCCAATGCATTAGGTATGTGTCTCTTCCTACGCATAAGTATGTGCTTGGAGTAAAAGTGACCTTGGCAAAATTGCCCATTGATGGCAGGCATTCAGCACTAGGCAACCTGCTGGGGCTAGCTGCACATGTAATGTTTATAAACATTTGTAGCACCTGTCCAGTCAGCAAGCCCACAAACATTTTGCGGTTTCCTCCCTCCCACCCAGGAGGGAAAACATTGTTTTGATGGGTAATAGACAGGGATGAGACCTGCACCTGCTGCAAAACTAGAAGGAAGGGCAATGTGGGTAGGTAAAATAATAGGTCTACACATGTATGCATTAAACAATGAAGATTACATTCAGAATTTACAAATTACATGGTCACCTGGTTATTATGATGTGCAAGCATTTATCTTTCCTGATGTGACCAACTCACATATAGGAGGAGAGGAAGACCAAATATATAACACACATTCTTAGCCAGAATCCTGTAACATTTAATCACAGATAGTCAAATAAGACTAGTGGTGACCTAGCATTTCAGTGTCACTCAGCACTTGTGGCTCAATGAACAGGGATACCATAGATACATTTCCCGAAAAGCCAGACAATTTCAATTTTCCTATACATTGTACAGATATTTATATAAACACTTCAAAAGAAGTAATTTCCCCTTTAGGGTTTCCCTTATATTTGCAAAAATATACATTGGGTTGAAATGGGTTTTCTGTCAAATTGTTATGAGGTTCATACCAATACTTGACCAAAATTTCAAATCAACAGGTTCTGTCATGCTTGAGTGAGCTTGTATTGAATGACAGAATGTCCCATTTCAAAAGTTGTTAAAATAATGTTGCGTAGTGTGTGTATCCCGGTGTGTATCCACCACGTTGGTGTATCAATTGACGACATCGATTTCTCATAGTGTTGATGAGGCGCGCTACTCGATATGGAAGTCCACCTCTTGTTGTACCAGAATTTTAACCCAACAGGTATTTCCATGCTCAAATTAGCATGATTGAAAGAGGGAATATTTCTTTTGAAAATGAGCAATATCTTGTGATGAAGGATGATCAGCCAGTGTGGCTTTCACTGCCTGATGCTAATGTGTTTATGATTAATAGTGTTGTGTTCCCCATATTGTGTATGCCCCATTTATCCAGCCAGGAAAGGGCGATTGCGATTGGTCTCTTGCAGGCTAAAACTCCAGTAAAACAAGTTGCCCTTAGGTTTGGCCCGCGGACCCCCTCAGATCGCAACCCAATCAAGCATCCAGGGTTCTAGCTAGGACGGGCGGCGCCGGGCGGGCCCGCCCACCACTGGGCTAGCCCGCCCAGCGCTGGGCCCGGAATTGGGCTGGCTGCCCGGCACTCTAAAAAAATATTATTATTATTATTATTTTTTTTTTTACAATTTGTGAAATAAAACCATTAAAACTGCTTCATAAAACAAGAAATTATGTGGCAGGAACCCTCAAAGTGCATTATAAACCCCTAAAAAGACATTAAGAAGGCCTCTGGATCCCATGCCATGATTGAGATAAAATAAAGGTATAAAACCCGCAAAAAATAATTATTTGTTTGATGTAACCAATTGAAAATTAGTCTGAAGTCCACTGCACTTCGTTCGCTACATTTTCTCCGTTCGCCGTCAGTAAATTTACCCGGTTCTAAAATGGTCCTGGCTAGAACCCTGCAAGCATCTGTGGTATCAGTTAAAGCGGGCCGTGGATCGTAGAGTGGATGATCACATTAATCTTGCTAACTTACGTCTTCTGGTACAACAACAGTGGGATGCCATCCCACAACATCGAATGGCGCGCCTCATCAACACAATGTGACGTCGATGTCGGCAAGTCATACAACAACGCGTTGGATACACCCGCTACTGAACACTACTTCAGCAACTTTTGAAATTAAACATCATTTTAGCAACTTTTGACATGGGACATTCCGTCATTCAATATATGCTCACTCGAGCATGACAGAACCTGTTGATTTGAAATTTTGGTCAAGTATTGTTATGAAGCCCATAATCATTTGACTGAAAACCCAATTTCATTCCAATGGATTGTTTTGGAAATATAAGGGAACCCCTAAAGGGGAACTTACTTCTTTTGAAGTGTTTATATACAATACTTTTGTACGGACAGCATTTCATGAAACTAAGAAAATATGAACAAAAATTCCTGATCCAAAAAGTGGCATCTCTGAATGAAGAAGAAGCATCAAACTGGTGATCCACGATTCCAGCAAAGTGCAAATGGGGTTTGGATTTTTTAACCTACATAAGTTTGCCAGTCACTCTGGGGTTAAATTTCTCGCTGGAACATTCTCATATTCATTTTAATAGAACTTCTGTGAAATTTTGAATGGTTTAGTAGATTTTTGGGGTCACTTTTCTCTGCACAGAAAAATAATCTGAAAAAAGTGCCCAAATGGGTTAGGGTTAACGAGCATTTTTCAAACAGATAATAGGTATAATGTAAAGTCATCCCGTTCTTCCCTTGTGACTGTTGAATCCTTTTGCTTATCACCAGTACAAGTCCTTGCAAGCTTTGATATTGGTGAGAGAAGGGGAGGTATGTGGAGGGGGAACATTGTAGAGATCGGCCGATCCAGATCAGGCCGATATTTGCTGATCGGATCAGGATTAGAATAGGCAAAAACCCCACTGACTTACCGACCCAATGAACCAATCTAACATTTTCGAAAATTTAGGAATTAAACTACGAATTATGATAACGTTTCTAGATATTAACGATAACATTCTTACTTTCTAGAAATAAATGGGTAAATTGAACTTCAATTTAACCATTAAAGTAGAAACATTATCGTAAATCTAGAAATGTTATCGTAATTCGTAATTTAAAATTTATTTCTAGAAAGAAGAACCGTTATTGTAAATCTAGAAACGTCATCGTAATGATTTCCTTCGAGGGGCTCAATAATTGCCACCCTGAATTGCTATTGCGCATGCGGACTATTGCGTCACTTATTTTATTAAAGTCGCACATGTATTATTTTATGAATGGCTGGGGCCAGCTGATAGGTTTGAAGTTAGCTGTTACAAAGGTGTTATTTTTGTGGATTGAGAGTGTATTTCCTGGGAGTTTGACCTGATATTGATAATTGCCATGCCGCACCGTAATTTGTAAATCATTCGGAGTCTGAACCTAGGAGGATATAACATGGTCTGTAAATCTTTATTAAATATCGGGATCGGCCGATCTGTTAAATTATGGATCGGGATCGGCAATTACTGATCTAGGGTGGATTGGCACATCACTAGAACATTGGTACAAATGATACACACACCACGGTAGTGTAACATATAAATTCATCTTACTATGGTTATGGGCAATCTACACCTTTAGGTACCAAAAACCAACTCCAGCATGTGTGGGTTATCAGGGAGTGATTTCACCACCCTATACATGTAGTTCTCCATACAAAGTGCATATGCCTTCCTTTCAGACTAAATATATAAATATAATTCAGGTGAGAGAGCAAGTCGCTATGCCAACAGGTGGACGGTACCCAACACACCCTGGGGGCGTTACCATTTCAATTTCAGTGGACTATCTGTTTTACCATGCAAGATGAGCAGTACTGCAGCAAGTACAAATCGGAAAGATAGCAAACAGACCTATAGGTCTATTATGGCGAAACCAAAGTTTTGTAAAAATTATTACTGAATACATGTACAATTTTGAAAACAGACCTGTATTGAAGCATTCACACGCACAAAATGAACAAAACATTCTTCAAAAATGTGGTCTTTAAAGACAACCACAAAAGTGAAATATCGTCGTTGTATGCTTTCCCGACCCTTTAGCATAATTATAAAGTATAACTACCCAATGGTTACATAGGAAGTATTTCTATAGACATGTTCAGGGGTAAGAGCACTTGCAATGTTTGGAGACATGTTCAGGGGTAAATACACTTGCAAGGTTTGGACAGATTGCTCAAATATTATACATAGGAAGTATTACTTTATAAATGCTAAAGGGGCGGATGGAGATACACAAATAGAATGCTCAAAATAAAGGTGCCTGGGGGAAATTACCTCTGTTCTGGGCAAAATGATTTCTGATTTATTGCTGAAAGGGCCCTGAAGAAAATTACATCTGTTCAGGGCAAACTGATTTCTGATTCATTGTTCAAAGGGCCCCGAGGGAAATAACCTGTTCTTGGCAAACTGATTTCTTATTCATTACTCATAAGGACCTGGGGGAAATTACCTCTGTTCTGGGCCAACTGATTTCTGATTCATTGCTCAAAAGGGCCCCATGGCAAATTACCTCTGTTCTGGGCTAACTGATTTCTGATTCAATGCTCAAAAGGGCTTGGGAAAACTACATCTGTTCTGAGCCAACTGATTTCTGATTCATTACTCCAAAGCGCCTGTGGAAAATTACCTCTGTTCTGGGCAAACTGATTTCTGATTCAATGCCCAAAAGGGCTTGGGGAAATGACGTCTGTTTTGGACCAACTGATTTCTGATTCAATGCTCAAAGGGGCTTGGGGGAAATTACCTCTGTTCTGGGCCAACTGATTTCTGATTCAATGCTCAAAAGGGTTTGGGGGAAACTACCTCTGTTATGGGCCAACTGATTTCTGATTCAATGCTCAAAAGGGCTTGGGGAAATGACCTCTGTTTTGGGCCAACTAATTTCTGATTCAATGCTCAAAGTCTTGGGGAAAAGGGCTTGGGGGAAACTAACTCTGTTCTAGGCGAACTGATTTCTAATTCATTGCTCAAAAGGGCTTGGGGAAAATTAGCTCTGTTCTAGGCCAACTGATTTCCAATTCATTGCTCAAAGGGCTTGGAGGAAATTACCTCTGTTCTGGGCTAGCTGATTTCTGATTCAATGCTCAAAAGGGCTTGGGAGGAACTACCTCTGATCTGGGCCAACTGATTTCTGATTCAATGCTCAAAAGGGCTTGGGGAAACTACATCTGTTCTGAGCCAACTGATTTCTGATTCATTACTCTAAAGTGCCTGTGGAAAATTACCTCTGTTCTGGGCAAACTGATTTCTGATTCAATGCCCAAAAGGGCTTGGGGAAATGACCTCTGTTTTGGGCCAACTAATTTCTGATTCAATGCTCAAAGGGGCTTGGGGGAAATTACCTCTGTTCTGGGCCAACTGATTTCTGATTCAATGCTCAAAAGGGCTTGCGGGAAACTACCTCTGTTCTGGGCCAACTGATTTCTGATTCAATGCTCAAAAGGGCTTGGGGAAATGACCTCTGTTTTTTGGGCCAACTAATTTCTGATTCAATGCTCAAAAGGGCTGGGGGAAATGACCTCTGTTCTGGGCCAATTGATTTCTGATTCAATGCTCAAAGAGCTTGGGGGAAATAACCTCTGTTATGGGCCAACTGATTTCTGATTCAATGCTCAAAGGGCTTGGGGGAAATTACCTCTGTTCTGAGCCAACTAATTTCTGATTCAATGCTCAAAAGGGCTTGAGAAAATGACCTCTGTTCTGGGCCAATTTATTTCTGATTCAATGCTCAAAGGGCTTGGGGGAAATAACCTCTGTTATGGGCCAACTGATTTCTGATTCAATGCTCAAAAGGGCTTGGGGAAATGACCTCTGTTTTGGGCCAACTAATTTCTGATTCAATGCTCAAAGTCTTGGGGGAAATTACCTCTGTTCTGGACCAACTGATTTCTGACTCATTGCTCAAAAGGACTTGGGGGAAACTAACTCTGTTCTAGGCCAACTGATTTCTGATTCATTGCTCAAAAGGGCTTGGGGAAAATTGTCTCTGTTCTGGGCCAACTGATTTTCAATTCATTGCTCAAAGGGCTTGGGGAAATGACCTCTGTTTTGGGCCAACTAATTTCTGATTCAATGCTCAAAGTCTTAGGGGAAATTACCTCTGTTCTGGGCTAGCTGATTTCTGATTCAATGCTCAAAAGGGCTTTGGGGAAACTACCTCTGATCTGGGCCAACTGATTTCTGATTCAATGCTCAAAAGGGCTTGGGGAAATGACCTCTGTTCTGGGCCAACTGATTTCTGATTCAATGCTCACAAAGGGTTTGGGGGAAAATTGCCTCTGTTCTGGCCAACTGATTTCTGATTCATTACTCAAAGGGCTTGGGGAAATTACCTCTGTTATGGGCCAACTGATTTTCGATTCAATGCTCAAAAGGGCTTGGGGGAAACTACCTCTGTTTTGGGCCAACTGATTTCTGATTCAATGCTCAAGAGGGCCTCAGTGAAATTATCTCTGCTCTTGACCAACTGATTAAGATTAAGGCCCTCAGCTTCACTTCATAACATACACAACGAGAGCATCAATGATGCAGAAGCTCATCTAGCGACAAGCATTTATTTTCATGTATCCATTATAGTGACAAGCTATCAATTTCATGTAGTGGATAGATTGAGCCCATATGAATTGGTCGAGCTATGAGGTTTTTTAAAATATTTTTAAAACTCATAGCGAGACCAATACATATTCAGTGTAAACCATCCACCATCATTATTAAGTTTTGGACACAATGTTATTCACACGTGGACATTTCAAAACATAATAGTGTATGAAAAAGAAAGGTCAATTGTGATGATTTCAGCTTATTTTACAACTTAACCTCATATGACCTATGACATTGATGTGACCTTTGACCTCCTTGACATATGAAATTTCCCATGTTGCATGTATGAAACAAATGTAGTTGCAATCGGTGTTTGTATGAAGAAATGGCCACGCGTTTTGAGACGGGGCCCATTTCCGTAACATTGTGTGATTTTCCAGAAATCGCGCCATTTTTTTCTTCAATTTGGTATTTTGTTGTTGTTTGAAATCCAACCCCCATAAATGTACACATTTTTGGAAAGTAAAAATCGTCTTAGGAATCCACAAACACAATCAGAAAAGGTGTAGGGTGAAGTCATAAAAGGCTTGAGATAAAAATGTGTGGATTTTTTTTTTTTTAACGGACATTTTGAAATTTTGATTAAGAGAGACTGGTATACCCTATGCCAGAAAAGTGTGCATATTTCAACTCTTCACAGATATGTCATTTTGTAATGTTAAACTTCAGGACCCCTCAATTTCTTGGGGGACCCCTAGACTGGATCATCCTGTCTTCCCGATTTTCCACACGGCCCCTGCGAGGGTGCTCAAATGTGAAGACTGGAAAAATAAAGTTCTAAAAGTGTGCGCTGATAAACTCGTGAATAAACATGAGCTTATTCACGCACCAGTGCGCCGGTAGTTTCACGCGGCGTTGTACACAGCGTGGCACGATAGGGCGCACGTTTGCCTCCCGCGAGACGCAGCGTGACGATCGTTCGATGCACTGCCTTTGAATTGGACCAATCAGATGCTATTTCTGTTGTTGCTGTGTGCAAATGCGCATGCTCGGTATTGGTATGAATATTCATATATGCAAAATACTCGTGGAATTCCACGAGTAGATGCACACTTTTTGGGCGTACAATTTTCCCAGTCCCTGTATTTGTTCCGCCATTTTTAAAGATGGCGGCCATATAGAGGGATGCGGGGACCCAGTCTAGGGGACCCCTAAGATTAATTTGACCTTCGTATGTGACCTTTGACCTCCCTCATTCATATATGATGGTATGCGTGTTGATCATATCCCAAAGTTTGATCAACTTTTCAAATGAGACCCAAATGTGCTACATGGTCAGCATATTCTGCAAATTGACCTGAGATGACCTTTGACATTGGTATGTGACCTTTGACCTCATTAAGATATGAAGGTTTACATGTTACATCTATCTATAACCCAAGTTTAGTTCCAATTGGACTTCAAATTTTCAAATGAGACAAAATGTGATACATGGTCAGCATATTCTGCAACATGACCTGTGATGACCTTTGACATTGGTATGTGACCTTTGACCTCATTAAAAATGGATGTTTTCATAATCTATAACCCAAGTTTGGTTCCAATTGGACTTCCAACTTTTCAAATGTGATGGGTTAAGTTATCCTATTTTATAACTTGCCATGAGATGACCTTTGACTTTGGTATGTGACCTTTGACCTTTTTACAATATGAAGATTTACATGTTACAACTATAACCAATGTTTGGTTCCAATTGCACTTCAACTTTTCAAATGAGACTAAATGGGCTAATTTAGACTATTTTACAACGTGACACGAGATGACTTTGACATGTGACCTTTGAACTCCCTCATTCATATATGGTGGTTTGCGTGTTGATCTATATCCCAAAGTTTGGTTCCAATTGGACTTCAAATTTTCAAATGAGACCCAAATGTGCTACATGGTCAGCATATTCTGCAACTTGACCAGAGATGACCTTTGACATTGGTATGTGACCTTTGACCTCATTCAAATATGGAGGTGTTATTGCTACATCTATAGGCCAAGTTTGGTTCCAATTGGACTTTAACTTTTCAAATGAGACTAAATGGTCCAATTTAGCATATTTTATAACATGACATGAGATGACCTTTGACCTTGGTATGTGACCTTTGACCACATTCGAATATTAAAGTTTACATGTTACATCTGTAACCCAAGTTTGGTTCCAATTGGACATCAACTTTTCAAATGAGATTAAATAGGCTAATTTAGCCTATTTTACAACTTGACATGAGATGACCTTTGACCTTGGTATGTGACCTTTGACCTCATTAAAGTATGAAGGTTTTCATGTTGCATCTATGACCCAGGTTTAGTTCGAATTGGACTTCGAATTTTCAAAGGAGACCCAAATGTGCTACATGGTCAGCATATTTGACCTCTGGATGACCTTTGACCTTAAATGACCTCCGGATGACCTTTGACCTTAGATGACCTCTGGATGACATTTGATGCCCTTGGAGTTATTTTTGACATGTTCACCCAGTGTTCATTGCCAGATATTTAACCCCCTTGTTGACCTTGGATGACATCTAAGGACCGTTGACCTCGGGTGACATCTAATTATTTTTAGACATGTTCACCCGGTGTTCATGTTTCTTTTCTCAATGTTTGAAGTCAATCGGGCAACTTTTACGATTTGACCTCTGGATAACCTTTGACCTCAGATGACCTTGAATGACCTCAAACTATTTTTTGACATGTTCCACCGGTATTCATGTTTCTTTTCTCCAAGTTTGAAGTCAATCGGGCAACTTTAATGATTTGACCCCTGGATGACCTTTGACCTCAGATGACCTATGCAATTTAGACCACAAAAATGTTCACCTGGCGTTCATGTTTCTTTTCTCCAAATTTGACATCGATCGGGCAACTTTTACGATTTGACCTCTAGATGACCTTTGACCTCAGATGACCTATGCAAATTAGACCCACAAAAGCAGCCACAGTTTTTGACCAAGGCCTACCAATCACTGAAGGTTTGAAAACAATCCGTCCATCCGTTCAAAAGATACAGCATTCGGGGAAATGCTAACCAAAAAGGCACGGACGGAGGGACGCCCATTGACTTGACAAAATCCCCTTCTGGTTTTACAAACCAGGGGGATAAAAATAAGAAAACAAAACAAAAACAAAGAAATCTTGCATTCCATGATTCAGAGATAGCCTTTTTCCAGTGACGAACTCGTTAATATGCTGTGCTGTTTCTACGGTTTGACCAAGAAGTAGTCTACATTGTGTGTAGCCCCAATAATGGTAGCTTTACTATCGTTCATGCTTCACTATACTACAGTCACACCATCCTTCATTGACATCTGACATTGCGAAAATTTTGAAATCATCATTTGCACATCAATAACTAAAATCTATCAAAATGCACTTACAATGTTATTCCTAGAACTCTAGTCTTAGTAATACATTGAGTTGATCAAGCATCCCCATTTTGGGGAAAATATTAAAGTGAAAAATCGGCAGTGCTGAAACTCAATGTGAATTTCGCAAAGGTAGCCCCAATTCTGTTTGCAGTCACCTCATGAATTTCAAGTAAGTGGTGTGGGGGGGGGGGGGCGGGGTGAGGTCAAAAATTTTAAAAAATGTTGCACGGTCCAACAAAACAATTGCAGTCCAAAAGGTACAGCATATGAACGTATGCGACAGGCTTTATAGTCAATTCTGTGCGATTCAGTAGAAATATGTTGGTGATCGGAAAGTGTAAAGCATCTCGTCAAGGAAATAAACGTATTGTTAAACATTTTAATTGACACATTTTTGAGATGGGAGATTTTATATGCTCGGCGGGCGTGCGGGAGAAAGATTGTCTACTAGGCGGCTTAATGCGGGCGAGTTGACAGCCCTGCCAAAGTTTCACTAATTTTATTCAGAAAAGTTGACAAATATTGATGACAATATGTGATCCCGACTCAAGACTAAGAGTCCTTTTCATCATAATTAATCATCATGGCTCTCTGTGTTTCAGAGCTACCTTTAATTTTTTATTTTAAAGATACATGATTATTATTTATTACTAGCATAGGGCCTTATCATTTAGGAATGTAATTGTTTGTATTGACAGAATTAACTCCTCCTCTGAAACTTCCTTTGTTTATGTTTCGTAGATTGACTGAGTGATAGACTATACATATTATTAGTACCATGATGTATACAATTACAACTAACAACACGTCAGTCCTACAGGCTACATGACACAGGGCTGGAGTTGCACAGTGACAGTCTGTGTATTCAAGCCCACTTCCACTTCGCGTCAAAAGCAAAACTACCGAATCGGAATTGTGCAAAACTTTTCCACATTTCGTGACAGTAATGAGTACTAGTACAACCAAAGACTGTGTGTAATGCCTTAGTACAACAAATCATACTTAGTGTTAGCACCAACGGACGCATATCATATATGCCATATGGGTTTCCTGTACGGAGTACACAGTTCATAATTCGGCAGTTTTGCTAAATAACAAATCTCGCTTCTTTTAAAGTCACCATACTTGGTCATTCCTTACATTTGCCAGTTTAAAACAAAGGGGTAGTTGCAAAAACGTTCCCTTAATTGATTAATAGTTTCCATTCGTTGACTTGTGCTATCCAGAACTTTCAAATGTGAATACCGAATTTCACACATGATGTTGATCGGACAAGTGAATGAATGAACTGAGGAGAAGAATGTGTTTACCAACTCGGCCCACACACCAACTGGGCCCATTGCCGACTCGGCCCATTTACCAGCTCGGTCCATTACCGACCAACTCGGATCACACACTTTAATTTGGTTAACGGAAAAAAGAAAGGAAGGGAGTCTCGGAGTGGGAGGAAGAAAAAAGTTGAAGAAGAGAGAAAGAGAGTAAAGGATAATGAAAACGTGAAAAGAGAATAAATAATGTGGAGTGATGTGTAGAAGGAAAATGACCGTAAAATAGGTGATTGTCGGGTCGCTAAAGTACTCTTGGTTCATCATTTTTTGTTTAAAGGGGCATAGTAAGAGATCCTTCATGAAGGGAGCTCTTAATTCTTTCAGAAGTTGGGTTTTTCGCATACGTAATGCTTATATACGCACTAATTACCAACCAAAATTATAGAGCTTTATTCGCAGTATTTCATGTGAAATTCATGGATTTGATAGCTATTTGATCACCTCAAAACTACTCAAATTTATCTAAAAGGCCACAGATGGCTTCTTACTTATTTGTTTCATGTTTTTTTTCAAAATAACCTTTGAAGACCATCCATGTTGTGTGATGCATAGTCAAGACCTCCCTGTTTCAATTCGTGGTGATTTTTGAACCAAAATACAAAAAAGTAAAATACCAATATACCTTTGGAAATGCTGAGAAAATGGTTTTTTTCTTCATTTTTATTGATTTTTTTGAAGAAATCTTACATGAGAGTGATTCTATGTATATAATCTATCTAAAGAAGGTGAAAATATTGAATTTCATTTTTGGAGAAATCTCTCCGTGTCCCTTCAAGTTTAAATTAAAGCTGCATCTCCAATATATCCCCATCGAAAAATCACAACGACATCGAGAGCTTCAAGTATCGATTTAGCTATGTGTTAATAATCATTATTATATGAAATTGTCACTTTTATTGAAAAAACTCGATCAGAATTAGAAATTCAGTGACGATGCTATCTTTTGATTTTGTATGAAGCCTATTAAAGTGTTATATCATTAAAACTAATTTAAATGAATTTGTTTGATATATGATAATCAAGTTATTATGAAATAGTTTACTTTTTAAAGAAGTCTAATCAAATAGCAGTCGGCAATGGGCCCAGTCGGCAATGGGCCAAGTCGGCAGTGGGCCGAGTCAACTTGTCACCGTTTTGCTTTTAGACTTTTCCTAGTCGGATTGGCATTGCGCATGTGTTTAATGTATGACCTTAGCCTATCTACACCACGCCCTCAATCTGCTCAATCGGTGGCCTCCTCACTACATACTTCTGCTGCTATCATGCAGCAACGAAGGATATAACCTAGTTTCCATATATGGTACATCGACGTCAGTTTTTAGGTATTTGTGGGTGTCTAGACACTAAATCACAAGATTTCTATAAATAAATCTTATCTTAAACCTTATACAATGGTTTCAAAAGGCTCCAATGGGGGAAAAAAGGTCGATTTCTCCCAAATTAAGACGCAAAAACAAAAAAACGAATTGGACATCGATTTTGTATTGTAACACTACAACAAATGACACACATTCCCAGCAGTTTCCACATTGCGTTTTCTCAGAATAAACCTTAACATTAGCCCATTTAGCCAGCCCTACAAAATGCCAGCGACCTTAACTTGACATTAGCCGCGCGGCAGCAAGAGCCCCATCCTACTGTAGTAGGATGAGCTAATAATGTGAATCACCCCAACAACAACTGGCTAGAGCATGTCCCATGCCTCTAGGAATGTTGGCTTTAAAAGCACTTATCATCATTATTCAATCACGGATGGTGTGTGTGTTGGGCGTGGCAATTTGGTCATATCATATTTTGCATAAATACACCCAATTGAAGATTTCAGGATTTCTAATGAATGCCGCTTGCAAATTAATATCAACTTCAAATAAAACCATGTGAAATCCTATAGCTAAATCCAAGATGTAAATGCGCACCCCCAAAACAAGTAGATGGGTGGGGATGTGACTCTGATGAAACTTACCTGCCAGAACACAAAGCTCCATGGTCCACGGATTTGGCTCAACACACTAAGGATCTTATCATCGGTAGCACAGACAGAAAGTAACTGAAGCAGTACCAAGCCATCGTTCTCAGTGGGTGTAACCTGGACAGCAAAGAGATATCAATCAACAATGTAAATTCCAATCATCTTCCTCTGTGCAGTGATGTATGTGCATATTATAGTTATACAGTAAGAACTTGCCAGCAAGTATCAAGATTGCCCTTAGGATGTGGTGTGGAAACATAAGCCATCATATTAAAACCTTAAAAAGTAAGTTTAAACATAAGCCTGATTAGAGAATAATGACTGCGTAACAACTGTTTTCGTGAATTTGTTTTAAATTCAGAGGTTTTTGTTCTGGTCTGAGGCGCCCCTCGGGACAATTCCGAATGACCAGAACAAAACCCGAGGATTTCAAAACAAATTCACGAAAACAGCTGTTAAGCAGTCATTATTCTCATTCATTACTGAAAAAGATGCATATTTTATCCAAATCTTTGATTTGTACCGATATAATCTTGCTTATAATTAATTAGTTTTCTGTTTATTTTGTCCACCCCTTCTTAGTTATTGGAACAGTCCAAGTCGGGCCATCCCTCATTAACATTTTTATCATTCAGCCAATCAGAAATAAGCTTTAATCGTGTTTCCTCATAACTCATTGAATATTCAGTTTAGGGCACGAGGCGTTAATTTGATTGGTCGGTCAGTGAGCAAAACAATCGAACACTTTGGCGCAGTACTTTTGGGCAATTATAAGTAACCCACGCTCGGAGTGCGCGTTCTCATCTAACGATTAATTTGATTCGAACGCACTTGGTACGCAGCTATCGCGATTATTCATGAAGTAATGAATTATAAACAGTTACTGGAATACCCTGACATCACTGCACAGAAAACAATCAATCATGCAGTGTATGAAGTACTCAGGCCCGTAAGCAGGATTTTTTTAGGGGGGGGGCGTATTTTTTTGAAAAGGTACATTGGTACCCAAAAAATCGTAAAAGGTTGCCCCCCATTGGGATGGGTGGGGGCGTTTTCACACAAAAAAAGGTACATTAGTAACAAAAAAAGGTACATTCGTACCCAAAAAAGGTACATTGGTACAAAAAAAAGGTACATTGGTACCAAAAAAAGGACTTTTTTCAGATTTGGGGGGGGGCGTCCGCCCCCCCCCCCCCGCCCCCCCCCCCCCCCCCCCCCCCTAGTTACGGGCCTGGAAGTACTGATGATAGGATTCATCAACACTTTTTAAGTCATTGTAAAGTGGAGCAATTTAATTTCAATATGGAATGTCATATTTAACCCCCTGAGAACTACCGGCCGATTGGTCAGAAAGATAGATACATCATTTATTGCACCAATCAGAGACAGTGTTAGAATAATTGTATCCCTGGTAAAGATTGGAGTGAAATATTTTACAAACTGCATTTTAATTGGCTATTCGAATGAGTATATCTTGCAATAAACCAATCAGAACCACTGTTAAGATAGGCTGGTAGTGCCCAGGGGAGGGGGTTAACTTGGGCTAGGGGGTCAGTCTAGTCTTCCATTATTATCCTCCAGTTATCAAAATACAGAGGAACAAAACTCCTGGGAAATTTGAAAATGTTGGTCTTTACAAACATTAACACCAAATGACAAATTTGCAACAAAATCAGCATCCAATATTTCAAAATGATACTTCAAACATCCATGACTAAATGTGACTTTTTCCCCCTTTCTGTGAATTGAGATATTTGGAGTAAGGTTTTATAGCATCAGCAGGCCTATCTTATTCAGGTAGGGTAGACATTGAGCATTTGACACGAGGTCAACCTCCAGTCAGGCAAATAATCCAAACTGGCAGACAGTTCAGTTAGGGGTGAATGGCAACACATAGAAAGACATGATAGTTGGTTACCAATAGGCAGCTTGGGCTACTAGTGAATATCCACCCTGTCCACTGTTGTAGGAAGTGTGCAGGATCTGGTAGGATCCAGGCCTACAATTTCTCTCAAGG
Source organism: Ophiura sarsii (assembly GCA_035610835.1). Lineage (NCBI taxonomy): Eukaryota > Metazoa > Echinodermata > Ophiuroidea > Amphilepidida > Ophiuridae > Ophiura > Ophiura sarsii. Next base: position 67,498,994 of record CM069441.1, on the reverse strand, counting down.
CCACTGGGGTAGCTTTGTGCCTATGAATTGCCATTGGTTTTTAAGACTCTAGAAGGATTATTAGAGGCATGAGGTTCCTGGGAAAGCCTTGGTAGACAGGCCTGTAACGAGCCACCCCCTAAAAAACCGATAACACCCCCCCCCAAAAAAAAAGAAAACAAAAAAAACACAAAAAAACAAAACAACAACACCCCAATAACAACAACAACAAACAATTGCAAGCATAGCACGCCAAAAAAATGAGGTACTCTGCAACAGTGTTTTATTTTTTGAAATGTTTTTAAGAAAGGCACTCTTCTTTTTCAAATCTATTTTTTAAGTATTAATTCAATGAAAACCTTGACACCTTTGTTGGTCAAATCATAGACCCTAACTAATGTGGACATTCTATTTAAAGGAGAAGGCAATACAACCTTGCCCCTATCGCGCCCTAGGGCCAAATGTTGTTAATGTTATTTTGTCTACATAAGGTAGGCTGGCACCTGTGAGATTGCTGAATATCCCAAAGTGCATTGCACTGCAGTCATCCAACTTTGTGAAACCATCAATGTAATTCACATGAATGCATGATGAATGTGACCATGTCACACAAAAGTGGCTTGAGCATATAAAGCAAGAAAAAAGAAAATAAATAAAGAGATTTCCACCAAGTATTTCACATAAAATCTAAATGCATTGACCAAATGTATCAAGCAATGTGTCAATTTAAAGCTTACAGACCGTTCTTGTTGACTGCATTTCAAAGTAAACCTTGACGTTAAGATTCTGATAACACTTAACTTGCTGTTACAAAATCTTGAAGAAAAATAGGGACAGCGGTCCCAAATAGGTCGTCCGTTTATATTGCTTGAATGAAATGTGCTAGTACATGTACCACCTATGTATCAGAAAAGGAACATAGTATAGCCTCCTTGTTAAAAGCATAAGCATGTACAGGGTGACCCAGAAAATGTTGAACCCAAAAATCACAAAATTCAATATATTTGTTTCCCAATAAAATAACAAAATATTGCATAACTCGTTCACCAGCTATGTGCACCATACATTTAACTTTCTGAAACATTTTAGATCATAAAAATAGGCCACACGAAACTTAAAATACGTGTAATTTTGTAAGAAGTGTTGTATTGTAGTGTAAGTGAAGTGCAAAAAAAATGGTTTCATGCTACATGAGCAGAACAAGTGCCTGTTTGTAACCATTTCTGCACAGTATCTCATCAATATTCATTTATTATGTAAATCAATATTATTATTATATAAGAGACTTTGAAAACAAAAACTGAAGTCCCCTTGGCTTCATTTGAAAATGTTAATTTGATAAATACAGATCAAAAGAAAAGATTACTTAAGAACCATATTCAGTAAAAATCAAGGAAATGTTGAAAAATGTGGCAGACTGAAAAATATGAATTTTCTTCATACCTTGTGCATGGATGGACCTATGGTCAAAGTCAACAAATATGGAAAAAAAATTGGTGTCACATGTATGTTACCATGGTTACGGGCAATTCCATTAATTTGATGATTTTTCTCATTTTTTGCTGTTTTAAATGCTAATTTTAGCTCAACTTGGATCCCACATTTGTAGCATACAAACTACTTTTTACAAATTCTTGTTTTTATATATGAAAGGGCAGTCCACAGTCAAACTAATCCATATTTTAAAAAAAATTCTTGGTATTTGCAATTGGACTATACCATGTTTCCAAATAGGGGTGTTTCGTCCCTTTTACAAACTATCAATTATTAGCCAAATCTAATCACCGTTAACCCTGAAAGTGGCACTTTTTTTTCAAAGATATTTTGCATGTCGAGAGTAACAATGTTGCTCAATTGAATTTCAATGAGAAAAGTGTGGGTAATCTTTAAACATGGCAGCAGTGTTTCCAGAAAGATAGGTATTTTTGAAAAATCTTAAAATGCCTATTATCGAAAAACGGACAATTAAACAGTGAATTACATATATGGCTCATTCCATGAAGTTGGGGCATATTATGTGACATCCAAGTGAAATTTTCAAAATGGATATTTTCCAACTCTTTCTTCTTTTTTAGGTTCTACATTTACCAAAGTCCAATGTAGAACTTTTTATTTTAATGTAACATTTGGTGTAAAATAACCGCACATGTTCAACAGTTGGATGACATTTCCAAAAATCCTGATGCTACATGGACACCATTTCTCATTTCCATATCATTTTCTAATAAAATAGCTTAAGATGTGGGCCAAGTTTCTATACCTCAATTAACTACTTGGAACCACAAATACATGAAAAGAAACCAGATTTGTCTAGGTTGAACATAACTTAACGAACAAGACATCGTAGATTAACTGTTTTATGTAAAAACTCATTGAAAAGTGACTCTTTATTTTGCAATTTGTATAATGAATTTAAATAAAGTACAAATCAATATTTGTTTGATGTAAAGTACTCTATAAACCATGCACATTGATTACATTATAGTCATAAAGTAAGTATATGAAGTATTATTTACCTGTATAATGTTATAAAATGCACTACCGATGCTACATGGACACCGCGTCTTGTAACATTGTTAATAATAAGACTATTCATACTGTTACAATTATTTGAGTGTGAATGGTTTGTCTACTTGTTCATCATATCAAGTAGATACACAGAGTGAATTGCTTGAAATTTATCTAAACACTGTTCATGTAAAATTTACCTTTTCTGTGTACTTAAGTATTACGATGCTACATGGACACCGTGCCCTAAAATATTTGGAACAGCTTGAACAGGTGCATCTTTTTCAGATCAATAGAGTGGATGTACTATGATGTTAACTTTTTATGTTATAAGCACACGATAAAATTAATAACATGGATTGTAAAACTACAAATTACACAAAAAGATAACCTGCCATGAAGCATAAAACATAATTACCTATGATACACATACACCATTTCTTACAATTACACAATAACAATACACCATTGATCAAAGAAACTTAAGATGTCCACTGAAACAAACTTCATGCAGTGTTGTTCTTAAAGTACCCTTTGTGATCTTAGTCTCTTTGCTTGTTTCTGATTGAATCATCCTCTATTAATGATAAGATGATTGAAAAGTTTGATTACTTAAAAAGTCAGTTTGCAAAAAAATAATTTAATTGCCATGATGGATTTCTTTGGAAAGGTACTAGTTTTTAAAAATGATGGGTTCCTTGTCTTCATCTCCATAAATTCCAGGACGATAGAACTGTCTTCTGAATTAATGTCAAGAATCTGCAAAGCAAAACAAAATAAACCCTATGGCTTAGTATCTTCATGGAACATTGTGTATTGATATTGGAGTAGATTATTTATTCATGTTGCACTTTTTGTGTCGCAGGAAAATATTTATATTAAAATCATGCTGGAGTATTTTATTTATTATTCATTTAACATGAAAAAGAATAGCAAAGGATAGAGAACTTAAATGATTTACAATTATTTGTTTTATTTATAGTAAATAAAACTAAAATAAGGGAATGTTTATTGTGAATTCAGTGAAATGCTAATGGAAATGGTGTCCATGTAGCATTGTGTATTAATATATTTCATTAGATATACATCTCTCATAATATGCCTTTTTTTCTGTAAAGTGTAGTAAAATGTAGGCAATGTTTTGAATGTTTTGGGTGATGGATAATTTCGAATGGGGTAATTGTTTTAGTCTAATTAGGCAAATTTTATGAAATGCTACATGGACATGGTGTCCATGTAGCATCGTATTGGTAAGCTATATTATTAGCATTAAAAGAGCAAAAACGAATTCATTATTAACTTCAAAGTTTATTAATGATGTGATTCTACAAAAAAAAAACAATTTCAACGAACTATAACGATACCCAATGCAAAATATTGCCCATGCTATGCCCGATGCTACATGGACGCCAAATTATTATGGCGTCCGTGACTCAAAATTAATATCATAACATGAAAAGAAATTCTGATTCAGTGTTTCCCTTTCAATAAAAATGCATTAATAAATACAGACATACAAGCAACATTAAGAAATAATTACAATCGCACTTACCATTCACAAAACTATCCAATGTTTACATTTTGATGCTACATAAAAGTCCCGATGCTACCATTGGACACCAGCGACTAAAACCTTGATAAAACTAGCCCACATGTGGCAAATTCCAAACAAACCTGATAGCTATTGACCTCTATCCTTACAAAAGAAATATGGAATGTTTTATTTATCTCCAGGGGGGGATTCCCACAAATTGCATAGGATGTTTATCACGATGCTACATTTTATGGTAAGGACACCATGCGCACGGCACGGTATACTTTTTCATGAATATATGGAATGGTCTTCATGAAATTTATTCTCATTTGCAATAGTTTTCAATTGATAAATGCTCTTAATTTTGGAAAATAATTTTAAAATGTATGATAGAGAACTACCCCCATTCAGCAATGAAAACTCCCGATGCTACACGTGTATATTTTGTGGACACCGTGCGTAGCATCGGAAAGGCAATTTTCATGTTGCTTGGGTGAAAAATCAGTCCAGCGTGACGAGGTGTTTTGGTCAGTAAACTATGAATACATGTATCTTTTATTAATCAAATCGATTTCCAAGCAATTCTATGATAGTTTTGCTTACATAAAACTCATATTAATTGTTGTGTTTTCCATGTCACGTTTTTTAGCAAAAATGGTCTTGGACACCACCTAATTTTTTATTTTTTTCTTCTTCAAGGAAGGGTCAATTTTTTTTTTTTTTTTCATGGCTCAATACTATAACCTAGTACTGTTTTTGGACACTAATTTTTTTTGATATACACATAGAGTAAAACAGTTTATAAGCTGCCTAAAGTACCAAATTCTGCTATTTTAACAAATGCCCCAACTTCATGGAATGAGCCATATATAAGCGTTGATTAGGAGATATATTGAAGATATTACTTGTTTTGTGAATGTTTGCAATAAAACAATATGAAATGTACTTGTTAAAGTTGCCAGAGTTCTCTTTTTTACCTCAAATTAGCAATATTGCAACATATGCCATGTTGATACATAGTATTAACATATTAGTCCATGAGCCCGTAGGGTCGGTCAGTACCATGTCGAGGGAGTAAGGCTAATAATGATTTTTGTATTGGTATGGATCCATGAAACCAGAATATGATTGATTGCAAATTCAAAGCGGTAGCTTTTTGTGTGTTATCAGCACATTTTCAAAATGGCCGCCAAAATGCAAACAAAAAGCACACTAATAAACTTATGATGAATATTGGAAACTCTGTTGGATGTAAATAATGCAGTACTGTATGTATTAGACCACTAGACACTCATATCCGGATATTTTGCTTTGTTAACACATCTAAATCCAAAATGGCCGCCAAAATGGCCGCCAAAAATGATAAAATTCCATATATTGGCATATATAAACCAACATGTATGATCAGAGTATAGTTTTAACAATGGGATGTATGTGTTAGACCCTTAGAAACTCATATCTAGTAATTTTGCTTTGATAACATACTTTAAAACCAAAATGGCCGCCAAATGAATGGCCAAAAATGGTAAAAAGTGGTCAGAATTCCATGAAATAGCATAATATCAACCGAAATGTATGATGAAAATATATTTTTAACGATGGGATGTATGTGTTAGACCACTAGTAACTCATATCCAGTATTCATGCTTTGTTAACATAGTTCAAAATCCAAAATGGCTGCCAAAGTGGCCCAAAAATGGTTCCCGAAGTGGCTGCAAAAATTGTCAAATTCCATAAAATGGGATAATGTCAACCTAAATGTAAGATGTAATACAGTTTTAATGATGGGATGTATGTATTAGACCACCAGTAACTCATATCTAGTATTTGTGGGTTTTTTAGCATACTTAAAAATCCAAAATGGCCACCAAATGGATCCCAAAATTACTGAACAAATTGTCGAAATTCCATAAAATGGTATAATATCAACCAAAATGTATGAAGAAAGTATAGTTTTAATGGAATTTCGACAATTTGTTCAGTTGTTTTGGGATCCAGTGTATTTGCATTGTAATAACGTACACTAAATCCAAGATGGCCACCAAAACGGCCGCTGTAAATGTTAAAATAGTCTACATGAGTGAATGATAATCCACAATAGACATTGTAAGAGTGTATATTACATCACATTCACCAAATAGTATGTTCTAAAACTGCTAAGCTTTTTCTTTTAGATATAAGGCTCATCTCTTTGACAATTTTGATTCTGTATCACTTTCCAAAATGGCTGCCAGAATTGTTAAGTTGATGTTAAATTACCTAAAACAATTGTTTAAATGACCATTTTATGTAATACTAATACCCCCAAATCTAATAAGACAGCATTTAACATATGTCTATGATCAAGTTTAGGGGCTGTAGATCTAGTTTGAGTATTTTAAAGTATCCAAGATGTCTGCAAAATGTTAAAATAACTGAAAAACAGTATTAGTTTTATTGCTAGTGTTACGTTAGATATGACCAAAAGATTATATATATAGATTTTAATCCACCAAGTAAACGTATCTGTAGGTGACAAAGTATGATTAAATGGTATAGACTCCATTTTTTTATTCTGGTCATATATATTATTATCAATTGGTGGCCACCCGTGGTAATTATTTTGGCCATTTGGAGATAATTTTAATGAAATGTTCATTATAATGCCCATCTTAATAACATGACATTGTCAAAATGGAGTCTATACAATTCAATCATCCTTGTCACATATCAAACACATTTACTGGATGGCTTAAAAGCTGTAGATATAATAATGTGATCATATATAATGTAATACTAACAATAAACTAACACTGTTTTTCAGCTATTTTAACCTTTTACAGCCATCTTGGATATTTTAGAATACTAAAACTAGATCTACAGTCCCTAGGCTTTATCATAGACATGTAGTGAATGCTGTCCCATTCAATTTGGGGGTATTGGTATTACATAGTACCGGTCATTTACAATACAAAACAATTGTTTGTTCATTTACAATACAAAACAATTGTTTTAGGTCATTTAACATCAACTGAACCATTCTGGCTGCCATTTTGGAAAGTGATTGGAATCAAAATTGTCACAGATGTGGGCCTTATTTCTAAAAGCAATAGCTTACCAGTTTAGAACATCTATTTGGTGGATTTGATGTAATATACACTCTCACAATATCTATTTTGGATTATCATACACTCATGTATATAGACTATTTTTACATTTACAGCGGCCATTTTGGTGGCTATCTTGGATTTAAAGTATGTTATTACAATACAAATAATAGTGGATATGAGTTATTAGTGGTCTAATACATACACCCCAATGTTAAAACTATACTTTCATCATACATTTTGGGTGATATTAGCCCATTTTATAGAATTCCAACAATTTGTTCAGTCATTTTGGGACCCATTTTGGATTTTTAAGTATGTTAACAAAGCAAAAATACTAGATATGAGTTAGTGGCGGTCTAATACATACATACATCCCATCATTAAAACTATATTTTCATCATACATTTAGGTTGATATTATCCCATTTTATGGAATTTGACAATTTTTGCAGCCACTTCGGGAACCACTTTGGGGGCCATTTTGGCAGTCATTTTGGATTTTGTACTAAGTTAACAAAGCAAGAATACTGTATATGCGTTACTAGTAGTCCAATACATACATCCCATCATTAAAATTATATTTTCGTCATGCATTATGGTTGATATTATGCTATTTTATGGAATTTTGACAATTTTTGATCATTTTTGGCCATCAATTTGGCGGCCATTTTGGTTTTAAAGTATGTTAACAATGCAAAAATATGAGTTATGAGTTTCTAATGGTCTAACATATACATCCCATTGTTAGAACTATACTCTGATCATACGTGTTCGTTTATATATGCCAATATATGGAATTTTACCATTTTTGGCGGCCATCTTGGATTTTGATGTGTTAACAAAGCAAAGGTTCTGGATATGAGTGTCTAGGGGTCTAATACATACAAGACTGCGTTATTTACATCCAACAGAGTTTCCAAAATTCATCATAAGTTTATTAGTGTGCTTTATGTTGGTATTTTGGCGGCCATTTTGAAAATGGCTGAAAACTCATATAAAGCTACCGCTTTGAATTTGCTATCAGCCATATTCTGAAACTAGAGGTTAATACCTTTCCAAAATCCTTTTGTTATTCACACATGAATGTAAATAAACATCACTTATAGTGATACAGTAAGTAGCTGTAAAAAGCAGATTTAAGAAGAATTCTGTTTATTTAATACGAGTCTGTTCTGCCATGAATAAAGTTAAAACTCAACCTACATGGCAACACTTTTTTTAATATGCACTTTGAAACATGAGCAACATTATCCCTGATCCAAAAATAGTTGTTCTCTATTTTAGACATAACAGGATGATTTATTAAATAGTTTGCTGAAATTAAACGTGTATTTTCATACCATGTAATACCGATTTATTTTGGGAAAAAGTCAACACTTTCTGGCAACACTGTTCCAACAGGTATGAATTACCCATGGATATTTTTATATATTATTATTCAGACATCCCTCAAGCTTTCATTTGTAGAAGGTGAATGCAAAAAAAACACCACTTTGCTAGTTGTGATTAATTTACGAAGGTGTATTTTTTTCACACGATTTATTATGAAAAACACCCCTTTTTCAAATAATGGTATATCCCATAATACAATTTGCACAAGTTTTTTTGTTGCATGGAATGAAAGTTGAGACATGTATGGTTATATTGTTGAATGAAAATAAAATCCTGGTTGTATTGTTTGTTCAAAATGATATGTGTAAATTAGCAGTTTTTAATTTCTGAAAAATTGAAAATTTTGTTAAAAACCATGAAAATTCTAATATGTGTCGTTGTCATGGCAACGAAGGCCAAAAAAAAAAAAAAGTTCCATTTTAGTGTTTATTGACCAAAGGTCTATCAATGACCAAAGTATAATGGAAATTCATATTTGTATGTCTGCCAACAAAAACTTGATTTTTAGGGACAATGTCACTTAACTCACCGTACTTAGAACAGAATTAAGTTTCATATCTGAACCAAGTTACAATTTTTTCACTTTTACAAAAGGGCGAAAACACCCCCTGTCACACAATCAAGTGTATCTTTAGTTTGGTAAGGCCAATTTACATGATCTAAAGTTCTCCAAAAAGATGAATAAATTGTTTACATAACTGTTGAAAACAAAATGCCATATTCATTTATTTTAATTTTAATTTTTTTTTTTTAAGTTTGTGATTTTTGGGTTCAACATTTTCTGGGTCACCCTGTAGTAAGTATAAATATAACGTGTGTGTTTGCATCAATGTAGGAAAGGGATGCAACCCCTTATGGCTTGACTAATATAAAAAATAATACCATAATGTAAATACGAGAGTATTTAACATCATAATGTAAATAAATAAACATCCTGGAGTTCGGTTGCAATTGTACCTTATCTGTTTAAAGGTAGATGTTCCGATTTTCAACTTGAAGTTTTCTATTCTACATGAAAGGTCATCCTTAAAAAAGTCGTGTTCCAAAGTTTGAGTTGCATAGCTCTAATGGTTCTTATTTTAGAGGCACAAGATGCTGTGAACTGTACCCATTGAGTAGTACACAAACTATATCGGTGGTTACCACCATTCGCGGTAATTCGACGTTATTTCATCGATTTCTCTGTAATTATACCGATTTAGGCCGTCAAATTTCAGTATGATGATGAGAAAAATACGAGCTTTCATATGATATGAAAATCTCCGTATGTTTGAAATAATTCTGTGTTAAGAAAATGTGATCGGGTCATCTACCTTTAAATGTAATCAATTTTACATATGCAGCCAATTTTACATCTTGACCTCAGATGACCTTTGACCTTGGTATGTGACCTTTGACCTCATTAACATATGAAGGTTCCCATGTTGTATCTATGACCCAAGTTTGATATAAAATTGGATGGATACACAAATTAATTGGTTGAGCTATGAGTTTTAACCCTAACTCTACCACCCACTTTTTTTCAGAATTTTTTCTTCAACGTGGAAAATCAACCAAAATATCCCCCCGATCCCCCCGGGATTTGATCTAGGGACCTCCAGCACGTGGAGCTTCCAATTCCCTGCTACACCACGGCTTCCAAGCACAGTCTGGGCAGTGTATTGCCCAGACTGTATGGAGTGGGTCCATTTTACATTGAAAAACTTCCACGCCGGGTGGTACCAACGTGCCCAGTCGTGGTATATTGTGGTATATGGTAGGGTTAGGGTTATATTAACAAAACTTAGAAAAATTTTGAAGAAAAAAAAAAATCAAAAAGAATTGCTACTTAACCCTAACTCTACCCCCCACTTTTTTCAGAATTTTTTCTTCAAAGTGAAAAATCAACCAAAACATCCCCCCGATCCCCCCGGGATTTGATCCAAGGACCTCCATGGCTTCCAAGCACAGTCTGGGCAGTGTATTGCCCAGACTGTATGGAGTGGGTCCATTTTTTCATCGAAAAACTTCCACGCCGGGTAGTACCAACGTGCCCAGTCGTGATATTTTGTGGCATATGGTAGGGTTAGGGTTAAAAAACATTGTGCGAGATGCAGTCGAGCACAATATTTTTAAAACTCATAGCGAGACTAATATATTTGGGTATCATGCAAAAAAATCCATCCAATTTTATCATTATTATGCAGTGAGAATCTGACTTGAGAAATAATAAATAAAGTCCTTATTTATTTACTTCCATTCCAAACAGTCCAACATTTCTGGTACAGAATGACAGAACAGAAGCTCCAAAACAAATTCCAACACGTAACAAGTTCAAGTTTTACAGTTTGCAATAAATTCAAAGACATACTATTTCGGCAATTGTCTCGTTTTCAACGCGATTGTTTCCTATTGAATGCTTAAACTGTTGACTTACAATACAAAACGATCGCCATTTTTAGGCCACAAACTTTCTCATTAATACAGATAGACACACTTGTAACAGTGCCTCTTCGTGTTGCAAAACTGTCCTTATTACTGATGAAGTCCTGAAATTCTGGTTCACTTAGAGTAACAAAACGCGATGTTATAGTTCATTAAAGTTCAACCTGACGCCATTACCATGTGACCGAAAAACGAGCGCATCAATGATGCAAAAGCTCCAGAAACATTAGTCTCTATTACATTTTCTGCACGCTATACATAAGATCGCTTCAATCGGCGTATTAACACTAACACACGCTTTTAGTAAAAGTCTGCAGGCCTACCTTCCAAACTGTTCAACATTTCTGGTACACTAACAGAATGACAGAACAGAAGCTCCAAAACAAATTCCAAACACATAACAAGTTCAAGTTTTACATTTAGCAATAAATTCATAAGACATATTTCAGAGATCGTCTGTCAACATTAAAAAAAACATGATTGTTTATGTAATAAGCTTACATTGACTTACAAGTTACAGAACAAAACTTTGACGATCGCCATTTTTTAGGCCAGGAACGTCCCCATTTATACAGAAGACACATTGTATCGGTGCTTCTTCAAGTTGCAGAACTGGCGGCTTAATTCCTGGAAATTCTTTTTCATTTAGCTTAACAAAACGTGTGCTCCCGGAACCAGTCGCCATTTTTAACACAAATGACCTGATGACCTATTTCCTATCGTAAAACCAAAAATTAGTCTCTTCTAATTTTCTGCACACTACACATGCGGTCGCTACAATAGGCGTATTAGTATTAACACACGCATTTAGTGGATTCGTGCGTAGGGTTTAAATGTGTTAAAGAGGCAGGTAACCAAATTGACCAATATCGAAGGATATTGGTCTGGCCAAATTCGCTCCAGTGCAGGGCTTTTGAATTAATCGAAGGCATCGAAGGCCATTGGCCTTCAATGCCCCACCTAGTAGCCTTGGTGCCCTCAATTTCTGGCTGTTGTTACTCCATTCAAAAGTACATAATGGCCTTGGATAAAGTTGGTGCCCCTTTAAAATTGCCTTAAATTGCCTGCCCTTTTCATTTCTTATTTCAAGGCCTGCTCCAGTGACATAATGTTCAGAATAATAGGTCTTTACTAATGCATTGCAAGTATAGGACGGAAGATTCGAACTGCATAATAATGGTTGCAATTGGTCATTGTATGGAAAAGAAATCGACAAGACAAAAAGTGTGTACCAATTGTTGACACAGAAATCTGACAGACAGACGAAGGATGCAGCCATAAGGTCTCTCTCCTACAGACGGCCTAAAAACCGGTGATACATGTTTCTCCGACGCCAGACCAAGAATGAAGAATGATCTACATTTACCATTAATATGTTAAAATGTCACCGTCATTTAAGAAACATGAAAACTCATCTGCTCCCAAATTAATTGATGTTCCTTTAGTATATTTTATAATTTATGCCATTTGTTTTTGTATGCATGTATTTTGCTTTTTTTTGTAAAGCGCTTTAAATTGTTCTAGATGTACTTGCGCTATATACAACCTCGTTGTATGTATTGTATAAAATAAAATCTCAATATTCATTATGAATGACCCCCTTGTTGATGTGACAGGTCACGTACTGTAAAAGTGGTAAAGTTTGTTTGATTAATTGTTCACGTTTTGCCGATTTGGAACTGTTTCTCATGTTTCTAAATTCACAATTTGTTGCTTCATCACATAGACCTATACGCAAAAATAATATATTTGTGTGTTATTATTTTCGCGGTAGCTGTGTCGAGCACCAAAAGTGTAAAAATAAATGTAGCGCGAAAAATTTCCACTTTTACCAATACTGGGATTGTTATTATTACTGTTAGGCATCAAGCTCAATCGCCACAATGATTGCAAGTGACATGTCATATCCGCTGATTCTGGTTCTGTGTGTCAGACTGTATGATCGAATTGGGCTACATTGGCCCATGCCCTTTTTTAAAAGGACAAAATTATTTAATGCATAATTTACTAATATTATTTTCACCAAGGTGGAGAAATTGCATGGCACTGGATTGGATAGGAGGGATTTATCGCACAAAACACAGCAATATCATTAAATATATTCAAGCTTAGCCATCTTTGGTCGAACACTTCAATCCTTGTTGGAGGCCAAATGCACACTTTCAAATAGTGTTAATGACAGTTGGAGAGAATTATTAGTCATCTGGGAAGCATTTTTTCACTTAACAGATGAACAAGGTTTGCTATGGGGTTTTTTTTGTTGCAGATCTATGTATGCTTTAATATGTTTGGGTTGGTGGATATAAGTTCATATATGGGTGGGTGCTAACATGGGCACAAGCATTTCACGAGTGGAAATTTGATAATACAAAACATAAAAACCTATTTTGAATTTTGCTTACCCTTTCTTGAATAACACTAAAAACTTAGTTTTGAAGAATGCAGAAGACAAACCCTATGGCAAATATTTTTAATAATCTGGTGGCCTTCATGAAAAATTCACTTACATCAATTCCACTGAATATCTCTCCATTCCACTGCAATATGTTGCCATTGTTATCCTGAAGAGGCTGGGGTGTCAGGCTGCCACGCTGGTGTAACACTGATCCATAGAAGATCCCAGTGACTTCACTAACATGCTGGTTTCCAGGATGTAAAACCTGTCTAGCGCTCTTGCAACAGTCGGGACCCCTCCTGGAGAAGTTTGTGTAAGTCTGGTTGGACAAGGGGAGAAAAGTGTACACGTAGGTAGAGGGAGTTCAAGCAATACAAGGATGCATAAATAGGCCTCTCAAAAAATGTTTGGAAATTGTTTTCAATCGTCTATCCTTTGTATTTCGTTATATGTTCATAGTTGCACATCAATGGAAGGCTGATGTGTTCATCTTTACAATGATACCATGTTTGTAGCAATCACTTGTTTTAGTACTCACCCACTTGCTTGAGAATATAGAGGTCTCAATCTGAATGTGCCAAAATCACCATTATTTTGTGCTCGAAAAAGTCAATAGAGCATCAATCTACACTGTATTTGTCAATGTAACACTTCATTGAACAGACGACAGACTTGTTCTTTTGAACACAAAATAGTGTTGAATTAGGCACATTTTGAGTAAGACCTCCCCACACTCTCAAGCAGGTTGCCAAAAGTGATTGCTATGAATGAAACACAATATGAATACAAAATATCTGAATAAATGGCGACTGACAAAAAAAATCCCAAACTTTTTTTGAGGAGTTTCCTGTAATGATGTTGATCTGTCAAGATTGTAAATTTGAACTTTTAGAACCAAACAAGTTTTGTTTAAATTGTGTAATAATAGGCTTTTAGGACATGTATTCATAAATAACAGGTACACTGTCCGAAGTGTCAAACTTCCATCATGATCCTGTTTGGTCCTGAAGAAGTCTGAGCTAATCTTGACTTAAGCAACAGCAAATCTGTTAAACTCTATTTTTGATAGAAGATAATAATTTTCTACCTATTGAAAATGGGCTAGAAACAAACTGGATAGCTGAACATATTTCAAGACAATAAAAGTACAGGGTGCTTCTCTATACCAAATTAACAGATTGTTAATGCCAGGCCATAAAATGACCTAACTGACCTTTGACCCTCTCTCTAGGCATTGTATTGACTCAGGTGCATAAGACTCAACAGAGGAACATACGATGATTAAGTCCCCATTCAGGCTTATCAATATCTATGATCTGTTAAATATAAGGTGAGATGTGTCAACAATGGCACGCTCATTAAGCACCACTAACTTCACATTCACATGTATAGTTCTGTATCATTGCTATAACTCTTATCATTCAAGATAGCATTCTGAGTTTAAAAAAGAAATTAAATTTGTGAGGTAGGTGTGTGACACACATGAATGTTTCCTATTCACCAAAACCTTATTGTCCTCTACTACCTCCAACGTGTTTGCTAACAAATTTGTATTAACTCCTGCAGTGGATCACCCTCAATTGGCCTCCAGCTTAGCTATCAGCATCCAATCAGCTGACATCACCTGTGTAGCGCATTAAGTGCTCTGCACAGGAAACATTTTATCCCAACAAATATTTTGGATTATTTCTGGGAAATCAGATACAACATATCCGAGTACCTGTAAAGCCTACTCGGTTCCGGCTAAATATTTGAATCCATGCATATTTTTCAAGGAATAAAGGAAGATTTGTTATAACTTTGCAGATAAAAATTGACAAAACCACAATACAATACAATTGGTATTGTAGGTCAATGCCTATCTGCAAGCATAAAAATTAACATACATGAGAAACCTGAAAAGAAAAAGTGTGTGTGAAATTGGGCTAAAAAGGCCAAAAACGGCCTAAAATTTAAGGAATGTACAGAAATTTGGACAACCTGAATGCAGGTTTAAACCTGAAAATTCTCATGTCTGTCTTATAATCTGTCTGAGTACAAGCCTCTAGATAAGCACGTTTGGACCAGGAGCCACATATTTGGAAACCGCGGCTCCTGGTCCTTAAATTATCAAATGAACCAGGAGCCATTTTTGAAGAACCAGGAGCCATTTTCAAAAATCATAAAAATGCTAATAATAATATATTTCTTATTTCTACTGCTTTATGTGCTCACCTGCTACCACTAGTCAGAATTCCACACAATTTACACAAACATCACTTACATATCACTCTTTGGCATAAAAATGCAATGATGTTTTATACAAAACTTTCAGACACAATTGCAGACATAGTGAGTGAAAAAGAATTAATTCTTCCTGGTTTTGTCTTAAAATACAAAGAAACTCTCTCCATATATTTTACTCTACATACCCCTCCATAAATAAATCATTTTTCAAACATTCAAATACATTCTGTAAAATTCATGATTTAGTGATACACCTTTTTTAGACACCCTGTATATCTGTTCTGTCACCTTCCACTGCAAAATGACAACGGTATCGTTATTCAATCAGGATTACACTAGTGATAAGTTGTAATTCATACAGATGAAGCGTCCAATCAGATAAGTTGCACAATGAGATTATTATCGGTTGATTATCTATATTTAGGTGCTAAACCAAAGCATAGTATGGTCATGATAAGTTTGTATTCGTTGAATCATGTATTGATAACAAAATGTGTGCTTGGTTTCGATACAAGAGTTACGTCCATAAGGCAAAAAAAAATTGTTTGTTTGTCCATTGAGGGTCCTCAACAGGTAGGGTCGGTAAGTCAGATTTTTAAAAAAAATTAAAAAAATTATACGGATATTGTATTTGGGAATATAAATTTGGCATGAATACTGTGAGTGTGACTTTAAAGTCCAAACACAAAACACATCACTTTGACAGTATAGAACTCTTTTTCATGAGTTTGCGACATTGCTGCTTTACTCTCGGCCACCTTCACACTGCTGATTTCGATCTCCAATATTGTCGCATTGGTTGCAACACTGCAAACTTAGTCAATTATAATTTTTGTACCGCAACGCGCAAATACCGTGTCGACTGGATCCTCATGTCTTCCCTATTTTACACACGGCCCCTGCGAGGGTGCTCAAATGTGAAGACTGTAAAAAATACAGTTCCAAAAGTTCTGTTGTTGCTGTGTACAAATGCGCATGCTCGGTATTGGTATGAATATTCATATGCTAAATACTCGTGGAATTCCACGAGTAAAAGGTCCGTTTATACTCCTGTCGTTGTGCATCGCCCGACGTCGACGGATATTGATGCACGAGTTGAAGTAATGTCAACTTTCATCCGGCGACGTCGACCAATGCGCAACGACGCGGGTATGAACGGACCTTAAACGGCACTTTTTGGACGTACAATTTTCCCAGTCCCTCTTTTTGGTCCGCCATTTTTAAAGATGGTGGCCATATAGAGGGGAGCATGGACTAAGAGTGGGAATTTTGGGTAATTGTGTACCCGGGTACCTAAAATATTTTTCGGGCAGGTACCTGCCGGCCATGTGCGGTGTCATTTCCTGGATGTACAGCTAATTAAGACTTCAAACGGTAATGTACACTTAAATTAAGATGTTGTTGCCTTTGAAAATAATTGTATTTTTAAATACAAAACAGTGTTGAAAATATCATACTTTTGATAAGAATTAATTAAATAATTTAGTATAAGATCTTATAGGTTAGGGGTTACTATCCCTAATGGTGTGGGTCAAGGGTATTATGTTGGTTATTAAGGGTCAAATATGGGTCATCTAATGTCTGTGTTGGACTTTAAAAATATATATATATTAGAAGAAAAAAATATTTTTTTACATTTCGGTTATCGGTACCTTATTTCGGGTACCCGGGTACCTTATATCGGGTGGGTACCCGTTTGCCCTCCCGAAATTCCCAGCCTTAACAGGGACCCAGTCTAGATACCGTAGGTCGCCGCCATTGTTGCAGAAAGCGAAAGAACGTTGTGTTGAAGTTTTGTTAGAAATATATACGTGAAAGTATTACTAAACTAATTTTTTTCGTATTAACTACCATAACATTTGTTTTTACTATGTTGAAATTAATTTTCATGCCGTTGAGCAACATTTTGGGAACAAATTTAACCTTAACTAGATTTTTCATATTTTCTCACACTGCGTTTTTAGTATAAAAATGACATCACTTGCACGTGCGATCAATTTTCAAGTCCTTTTAATAGTCCCGCGGGTGCCAAGATCATGCAAGTTCATGTTACACTACACAGGATTGCGCATTGGGGAATGGTGTTATAAAGACCAGATTGAAGATGTCATACGAAATCAGGGATAAAACTGTCTGTTTGGCCATTCAAATTGCTAAATAAGTTGTTTTTAAAAAATAATCAAAAATGAAAAATAATACGGTCCGCACCATGGTACACGGTCGGTCGGATGTGGACAAACAAACAAACACAATTTGTTGGCCTAAGGGGACAATTGTTCGTTCATAGAGGCTGTAAGAATAGCCTGAATAGGGTAGGCTGATCTGGAGGAAAATCTTCTCATTTTGAGGGGAAATTATGCTGTCGTGCCCAAGACCACAGGCAGGCATTCATATGCAGTACAAACATCTATAAAATTAGATAGATTGAGCCCATATGTATAAATCGAGCTATCAGGTTTTTTAAATATTGGGAGAGACGCAGTCAAGCCCAATATTTTAAAACTCATAGTGAGACCAATACATATTGAGCGTTAATCATCCAATTTTATCATTATTACGTTTTGGATCCAATATTATCCATTATGTTTTGAGGTGTCCAATTGTGGAAGTCAAATATTCTAAAAGCTGTGACAATTTCTCCGATTAGGAGCAGAATTGAAAACAGTTATTGCAATAAAATGAGTTTATTATTTACATAAAGTTTAAAACAGCATTCTTTGCTATGAGATAATTATTATTGAATATTCAAGTAAGTGAAGAAAAAGAACCCAAATGCAAAACAGAACTTTTAAATGATTTAGTTTGACCAAACATACAGTTATTTAGGAGAATAAACTCCATGCTCAGACAACTTGCACACAACGCACAAGTGCAACGCATGGATGGTTTATTGGTAAATTGGAAAAAACAGGTTCTGACCATGCTCTATTCAAAGCTTTGTATTTCAAAGAGTTGACAAAAAACGCATGGGTGGTTTATTGGTAAATTGGAAAAAACGGGTTCTGACCATACTCTATTCAAAACTTTGTATTTCAAGAGTTGACATCAGTCAGATTGGTCTCACAATTTCACAAATTAAGGTCCGATATATTGCTTCTATATTCATAAGGTCCGATATATTTGCTTCTATATTCATAAGGTCCGACATATTTGCTTAACTATATTCATAAGGTCCGATATATTTGCTTCTATATTCATAAATATACAGCAGCTATGTTGCCTCCTTTTTAGGTTATGAGCTCTCCAGTTTTTGGACCCAGTTTTTTGGGACAACGGTATGGTAAAATTCGTTATGCATTTGTTCATATATAATTGCCTGAAAGCAAAATGGTCCACGGTGGCCCATGCCTGTATTGGGAGGGAAACATCAATGCAAAGGAGTTTGAAGGTAGTAATATTCGGAAACACTCAAGAGTCATTAGAGTTGATAAATGTATTATAAAAAAGAAAGAAGAAAAAGAAAGATATAAGTGAGAAACATACCTTTGTTGTTTCAAAAGAGCCATCATTACTGTCATTTCCAGTTGCCCTGATTGTAATAACACAGCAAATGCCACACATAATTCAAATCTGGAAGCAAAAAAAACAGCAACATATAACTTTTTCTGCCCTATCCTGTATAAATAAGCACCAAGGCCAAGCAATGTAAAAAAAACTTTAAAAAGGGAAATGCTCGGACAAATGCCAGACTTATTATTTCCAATAGGGGCAGGAAACAAAATTGAAGTTTTTTCTACCCCCTACTTATTAACTTAGGGATAATCATTTGACCAAAACTCTGTTCTATGGATAAACTGATCCATGTTTAATATAATGGTAATAAGATTATTCCATTGATGTTTTAAAAAAAGGTTAAAAAACAAAAACCCTGTAAGAATGTACCATATATTTGGGGGAGGGGGGAGGGGGGGTTCATGGGTCCTTGACAGATCAATTTAATTACAATACCATGCCATTATACCATAGCCAAATTTCAAAATTCATAACACTTTTGGTTTGGTCGTAAAAAATCATTGAAATTTCCAGAAAAAAATCCCAGTAAAACGATTACTACGTTCTCCACAAGTATAAATATCCACGCCAACCGCATCCCAATGAAAGGAAACATATTTTGAAGGTTAAAAAAAAAAAGGTTAAAAAACAAAAACCCTGTAAGAATGTACCATATATTTGGGGGGGGGGGGGGAGGGGGGAGGGGGGAGGGGGGAGGGGGGGGGGGGTTCATGGGTCCTTGACAGATCAATTTAATTACAATACCATGCCATTATACCATAGCCAAATTTCAAAATTCATAACACTTTTGGTTTGGTCGTAAAAAATCATTGAAATTTCCAGAACAAAATCCCAGTAAAACGATACTACGTTCTCCACAAGTATAAATATCCACGCCAACCGCATCCCAATGAAAGGAAACATATTTTGAAACCTCCAGTTGGGTACAAAATTGTTGGGATCTTGATGGTGCGTCACATTACGCTGACCTGAAACCTTGACGCAGCTTTTAAGCCCTTGTAATTTAATGCGCCAACACCCATTTTAAACAATTTCATATGGAAGAACTCAGATCCTTTAACCAATTCAAAAGTATAAATTGTTGGGATATCGTTGGTGCACAGAGGTAATTATGGTCAAAGGTAAAATGTTAAAATTTTGAGCCATTTTCGCACCTCCGTAAATCCTTGAGCCATTTATTTCTTTAGCCTTGTCTTGTCAGGATGGCATACGTATACCTCCCAATTTCTATTGCTATTTTAATTAGGTCCGTTTGGTGGGGCAGAACCACCATGCTCTTCTTTTTAAATTACACATAGTTACGACACTTGACATCTGATCTGGTTGTCCTTACTTCATTTATTTTCTTGTATACATTGACCTCTGATGACCTCCAAAATTCAATTAGCTAAAAGAACACGCCACCCCCATTCCCTCCACCAAATTTCATCAAGATAGGCCTTACAGATCTTATTTGACCCCTGATGACCTTGAATAACCTCGGATGACCTTGAAAATTTAATCAGCAAAAAGAACACACAAACCCTTCCCTTTACCAAATCCCATAAAGATAGGCCTTACGAATCTTATTATTACCTTGAATGACCTCGGATGACCTTGATAACATCAGGGAATGGACTGGTCTCAACTACATTCAAGCCAAACGTGCAGCACAAGATGGAATAAAGTGGAGCAAGAACACTAAGAAGAGTGCAAAACTGGTCGCCAATCATGAGAAGTGATGGAGGCATCAAGGTAATCAAGGTAATTATATTTACTAAATGTAGATATTTTTTTAATATCGTTCAATCATAATATTTTTTGATCCACGATACTTTTCATTTTATTTGGAATGATTTTCTTACAGAGTCAATGAGGTTTTAATTTGAATGTATTACTATTTACTTTTAAAGGGACATTAAGTGGTGTTGAAAATTTCAAATGTTTAAAAATTTACTTCAGAATTCAAGATGAACATTAAAAATTGCCATTAGTGTTGTTTCTATTAACAAAAACACAGCCAAACTTGATTAAAACAATACCATCGCTATTTATTGAAAAACGCCCTCTATGCAAATATGGTTCGCGTTATGTATCACGCGTACTGCAGGGGGATACTGAAATGCTCGTTGCGGCTCTACGAGCATTTTTGAATCAACGTTTTGTTGTACAAAGAGGGCTGATTTTTCTTAATCCTTATAGGTGTAAGTTCATACATGTACAATGTATGTAATACAATTATAAAAATATACAAATCCCAGTTTTTATCATATATTTTTGTAATTGAGGGCGCTGCCTCCACCACATCTCGTAAGGCCCCTTTAATTAAGAACATGTATGTACAATGTTCTTGTACATGTAGGTAGCAAGGGCGGAAATCCCAGGGGTGGGGGGGGGGCCCCTCTCCCCCACTTTTTGACCTGGGGGGATGGTCAATGTAATCACATTGATTTTGATTCTGATTTTTCACATCAACAAACAACAACAAAAAGGGAAAAAGGGGAAAAAAAGAAAGAAAAAAAGGGGAAAAAAGGAAGAAAAAAAGGAAAGAAAGAAAGGCGGGCGGGGAGGCATGCTAGGGGACATAAGAGCATTTGGAGTTTATTGGAAGTCGGTCAGGATACATGTGTATTGTGTATGTACGTTGACTAAAATTAATCTTTTGGGTATTTCTGGTATAGGCCTATATAAAAAGCCAATATTGATTGGAAATGAAGTGATTGCTTTTCAATAAAATATTGGTCAAAAGTACACACCAAATCGCACCAAATGGGTTCCAAACTTTAAAAAAAATCCAATTCTGAGCGTGGGGCACATCACCCCTCAGACCCCCCCCCCCCCCCCCCCTGTTCGAGCTTTTTAACAATCTATACTTAAATAAAGTAAAAATCAGTATATACTCAACTTCTTTCGTGCATTGATAAAAAACAAAATATTTATTGAAAATGAAGTGATGGCTTTTCAATACAATATTGGTCAATAGCATACACCAGATCGCACCAAATGAGTTCGAAAATTGAAAAAAAATCTACTTCGGAGGGGGGCACATCCCCCCTTTATCCCCCTTTATCCCCCCTCAGACTCCCCCTGTTCGAGCTTTTAAACTATCTATACTAAAATCAAGTCAGTATAAACTCAACTTCTTTCGTGCATTGATAAAAAACAAAATATTTATTGAAAATGAAGTGATGGCTTTTCAATACAATATTGGTCAAAAGTATACACCAGATCGCACCAAATGAGTTCAAAAATTGAAGAAAAAAATCTACTTCTGAGGGGGCACATCCCCCTCAGACTCCCCCCTCCTTGTTCGAGCTTTTAAACCATCTATACTAAAATCAAGAATATATCAGAATGTGCTCTACTTCTTTCGTGCATTGATAAAAAACAAAATATTTATTGAAAATGAACTGATGGCTTTTCAATACAATATTGGTCAAAAGTTTTTTAAAGTATACACCAGATCGCGCAAGTCCAAATGAGTTCGAAAATTGAAAAAAAATCTGCTTCGATTTTGGGTGGGGGGGGGGGGGCACATCCCCCCACAGACTCCCCCTGTTTGAGCTTTTAAACCATCTATACTAAAATCAAGAATATAAGTATATGCTCAACTTCTTTCGTGCATAATAATAATAAAACAAAATATTTATTGAAAATGAAGTGATGGCTTTTCAATACATATCGGTCAAAAGTATACACCAGATCGCACCAATGAGTCATTCACCATCGTAAGAGAATATTTTACAACCGCTAAGATTTGTTTTCGTCAGGCCCATACTCAGGGGGGGGGGGGGGGGGGGGGGGCGGAAGCTCCCCCTCCCCCCCCCCACCTGAAAAAGTCCTTTTTTTGTACCAATGTACCTTTTTTTGTACCAATTGGCAATGTACCTTTTTTTTGGTACCAATGGCAATGTACCTTTTTTTGTACCAATGTAATGTACCTTTTTTTGTACCAATGTACCTTTATTTTTACTAATGACTTAATGTACCTTTTTGTGAAAACGCCCCCCCCCCCCCCCCCCCCCCCCTATTATCTTCCGAAAACTACCCCCTTTCCTTGCCCTTTCCCATTGCCATTTGTATGATTGTTGTGTAAAACATTTTTTCGGGCCGTTTTGGACTAAAATATGTCCTAAAAAAAATTGGAGCAACCGTTTACGAATATTTTGGTACCAATGTCCAATGTACCTTTTCCAAAAAATACGGCCCCACCTACAAAAATCCAGCTTACGGGCCTGGTTGTCGTTTACAGTTACACTTGAATCGCTATAAAAGATCTGTGATGAAAAACGTAACTCACCTGACGAATTCGGAAACTTCGTACGATTTTTGTATTTTTAGTTAAAAATAAATGATTAACATGATTTTCATTATCGTAGCTCAGAACTGAAGCCAAAAACGATCGTGAGAATCATTGATGTACGTTTTGAAATCAATCAAATGTTATGTCACAAGAACTAAATTCAAATGAAAGGAGACTGCGGAAGTACGTAGACGTCGCGTTTTCAGTATTTTCTCACCTCCTGTGTGCCGCCATGTTGAATTGATCGTTGGTCGATGTTTCTGGATATCAATCTTTTATTTCATGTGTAAAACTGTGTTTTTGTGCAGAATGAACTTCCTTCATTTTGGTGGTTTTGTGAGTTTACATACTTATATGAAACAAAAAAGATTAATCATGTTCTATTAAAACTTCCACAAACGGAACGGCAAAACTTAGGCGAATTTCCTTGATGTTTAAAAATACCTTAAGAACCGCCCTCTATTGATTGTAAAAACTTTAAAGTTCAATGTGAAGTTCAACCAAAGAATACCAATCCCATTCAAAAAGTTCGGCATCCTCATAACTTCACTATATGCCCCGAGACTAATTTAGTCTCAGATATACCATCCATATGCAATTTTCCATGATTGCAGCTGTGTGTACCTCAATTGCATATTCATAGTAAAATTGTTTTGATACCAGTTTCTCGAGATTCAGTAAAAACCAAACTTGTCCATAATGCGATGGAAATGGATGAAGACAGAGTGCTCATTTACACCGGCCGAGGCTTTTCATATATCTTGGTCAATTCTCCCGGCCAATTCTAAGAACTTGGTCGAGTTTATTTAGCTTTAGTGTAAGTAGGCCCTAATCCTGGAAATGTAAGAGACCGGGGATGTGCGTATTTGTTGGAACCAATCAGCACTCAGTTTGTTCTATACACTGCAAAAAGTGCAGAACACATGACGCGTTCTGGATGTGTTCTTTTTTGTTCAGAACATATTCTATATCTGTTACATTTGAACACGTTCTGGGTTTTTGCAGTGTACGGAATAAACGCTAAGCTCGTTGTAGCATCATCCAAACGGCACAATTGAAAAGCAAGTCCAAAGCAGAGCTCTGTGGTGGGAGAGTGAAAATACCAGAATAAGCCCGCAAAATGTCTGCAAAATTTTACTGATAGCACCTGTTCCAAATCGGAAGCGAATTGTAACTGATCTGATTGAAATCCTTTCCCCCAGTATTCTTTTATTTATTTTATTCATTACTTCGCTCAGAAAGTGAAGGTGAACACTTTAAACGGTAACAGAACGATTATTTAAATTGAGTTTTGATTTTTACACTAAACAAGTGCGCGTATTACTATAGTGTGGATACTATACAAATAGGTAAAACATCATAAAGAACAAACTATAGTCGCTATGATTGATGGGTCATGCCACTAACGTGTCTTATTTTCACATTCAAATTGGTCCGTATCTTTAAGTTTTGAAAACAATAGACTAAAAATTGAAGTTAGGCCTAGTAAAAAAATAAACATGTTTCCCGTCCCCGCCCGCCTCCTTTTTGGCTGCCGCCTCGTATTTTTTACTATTTACTATTTCCGAAAATTCTGTAAAAAAATAAATTAAAAAAAAAAAAGTTGTTTTTTTTTTGATTTTTTTTTTTTGATTTTTTTTTTTTGATTTTTTTTTTTTAGTGATTGATCCTGTGCCCATAGGAATGGCAGGTGTAATAGAAATGCTGTATCATTTCATAGCATGTTCACGGAATTATTGACATGGCTTCTCAATTGAAATAGTACCATATGGGCCATGGGGACCAATACACGTAGGCCTACATCCTTTCGATCAATGATGTTTTGTTCCTCATTCAACCTGAAAAATGAAGAAAACATAAAGAAACAATGTGTACTTGGCTCTATTATATTAGGTAATCCTTTTCATATTTTTATTCCTCTGGCAATTAGAGCGGAAAATCCTGTTTAGGAGTGTTTGCAACACAGTCAGTTGGTCACTTTCGACTTGGCGGCCATCTTGAAAAAAATAGCAAAAAATGGGAAAATAGTAAATAGTAAGACCCTCCCTCCTCCTTTTTTTAAAAAGTCCGGACGGGAAACATGTAATTTTTTTTACTATGCCTTATCTACCATTCACTTGTGGCCCACCCCAAGCCAAGAGCAACACATTTCACCTAATGAACATACACATACACTACACGTGACTACAACAGAATGTGTTCTCAAACTTTTGGAAGAAGCAGTTAAGACTCGTTTTGTATAGAACTTGGAACCTGGAAAAACTTGTAATCATATTAATTTGACATGCCATGATTAACACAAAACTGTACCTTACAAAATTCTCAATTCAAACAAATAAAGATATTGAGTCGGTTGAGATTGGCACTGTCGGTCGATATTGGCACTGTAGGTTGAGATTGGCTTTGGCGGTTATTTAGAGTTAGTTTTCGCGCCGGTTTGTATAATTTCGGTCTTTGCTCTCGTAGTTTGATTATCATGTGATTGTACATGATAGAGATGGCTTCTGCTAATTACCTCCCCAACATCTCTATTTGCTAATAAATGTGTGAGAGGCAGGCATGAGAATGAAAAAACATGAAAAAAACTGAAAAACTGAAAATGTGCGTGAAATCGGGCTAAAAAGGCCAAAAACAGCCTGAAATTAAATAAGAGTGCGGAAATTTGGACCATAAAAAAACCTGAAAATTCTCATGCCTGGAGAGGAATACTTTATCATCATACAGGGTGAGTCAAAATAGTCAGGTCCCGATTTCACCGATTTTTTAAACCAGTTAAAATTCCAAAATGAATATATTTAATGACTTGCCTAGCAAGGTGGCATTACTAGCTATAACCTAAATTTTGTTTCATTCAAATTGGTTATTCGAAACGGGAGATATGATAATTTCTCTAAATTCTGTGAAATAAAATCTGTTCCAACTTATCTAAGGGATCCCTATGGATGTTCACGTTTAACGCGCGCCTTTTGAATAAGTCAATCAAAGGCGTGTGGTACTCACATCAATTACAATAGGAAAAGAGATTCTATTGTCTTTGCGGTTATGTTTTCAATAGTTTTCGTGCAATCAGAGATAGTCTATAACAAACATTATCGAGTTTTAACAAAATGTTGACCAAAGTATTTTGAAATTTGTTATTTTAATCGAACTGATATGAGAGAAGTCTGAGAGAAAACAGATCTTATATCTTTAAACAGTTTGTGTTTAGGCAACTTACCAGGCAAAGTGCATAGTCCATTTTTATGAATATATTTGTGCAATACGTATATTATAATATATTTAAAAATTTGCATGCAATATCGTTTAATTTATCAGAGATTCAACAACAACAAAAACATGATATTTTGGTATAAATTGCAACAGTTATACAGTGTGCTGTGTTGTATGAATAACTAATATTACAGTAGTGTTAACATCCACCACTAAACTTGGAACACTTTGGATTACGCGTCTTTTCGTAAATATGTTGTAAATCTGGCGTGGAATATGATATTGTCGTGAAAACATCACCAGGTATGAAGAAGCATCTCTACTCTCATAAACAATGAAAACAATTACCAATTTTGTACAAGAAGTATTTTTCTTGATTTTTTTAAAAAGGGACCTGACTATTTTGACTCACCCTGTATTTAGTGAATTGGTGTCTATATGTTTTCAAAATGCTTTTAGCCTTGTGCCCTCCAAATTAAGTGGAAACATGCACTAAGTAAAACGTTTCATCTTCAAGGTGGAATTGGTTTCCAACTCGGATTATCGGAAGAAATCTACGAACTTTGATTATGGTATTAGACAAGTGTTTTACTTAGTAGATTGTAGTAAATGCTCAGTTTGAATTAAAGGCATATTATGTGATCTTTTCCAGAGAGCGCCCTAGAAAGTAGATTTTATTGCAGATTTACATTTCTGATCATAAATCGTACATACATTCCAAGTTACAGAGCGATACGATTCCTAATTACTTCAAAATCATGGTTTTAGAGTGAATTTAGAGTGAAAATATAAACTGTCGTGTTATCCCGACAGTTTATTTTCACTCTAAAACCATGATTTTGAAGTAATTAAGAATCGTGTCGCCCTGTAACTTGGAATGTATGTACGAGTTATGATCCGAAATGTAAATCTGCAAGAAAATCTGCTTTTAATTTTTTTTAATGTTGAGGGCATTCCCTGGAAAGATTGCATAATACAGGGTGTATCAGAAAGAACTGTACCGTATTTCTAAAATACATAACAAATACAAAATGATCATTGTTTTAGATTGAAACACCTGCAATATAAAGGTGAACATGTTTCCTATATTATATGTTAATTTCATTGAGATATCTCTTTTTGTTCTCGTGTGGCAAGACATAATCGAAAATCGATGAAAAACATGTTTTCAATTTCAATCAATCCTCTCTACCACTACCCCAACATTTCAAACAATGTAGCCCACACCACATAAGCAATATTCAAAACCCCCGCCAAAGAAAGGAAAGTTAAAACCACTCAAGCAGAACAAATCTTGGTTTATTTGCGGTTTCAAAATCAAAATTTATCTTCAAATTTCCCCCACAAATGTATACAAATAATAAATAGTTATACAAGTGATGTGAAAAGTTGAGATATGGCGACCAAATAACCCCTGTCCTATGGACTGATGGATATCTCAGGTAGGGTTAGTAATTTCACAGATTTTTTAAATTGATCATTTCGACCAAAATTGAAATCTACCATCTTTACCAGAAAGTCTGTATTTTCCATCAGAAATGTCCGATTTTCACAATTTAAAATTCTTATGAAAGCTGGGCGTTTGCGCATGATATATGTAAATACGGTTTGAACAATATCAATCGAATTCATACCGTTATAAATCATATTGCCTCGGTACAGTTCTTTCTGATACACCCTGTATACCTTTAAGCTGAGTCATTACGCCGGTACGGACTAATGTGGAAATCAGAAATCCATGTTCTAAAATCTGAAGGCAAGAGTTAAGCTTCCAGTGCTACTGCAATTGAAATGTTAGAGGTTTGATATGACAACTGCAGGTCTACAACTAGTCGACTTTGTATACCTTGTATAATTTCACTGTCACGCAACACCCTCTGATACTTCCATCCGAGAACCGACCAAATTGGCAGACGCCTGCCGCGTGGAAAGTGTTAAGACATTAATTGACCTTTTGGCTATCATCATTTGATAACAAAGCTACATACAAACGCCACATCAATGTCACAATGTCAAACAAAACTGACAGTCATATATCGTGCAATCATCGTTTAAATAGCAAATCCCGCGAGGATTATCAGATTTATTTAGTTCTTTATCACACTTCTTGTCTTCTTCATATGATTGCACGTAATCTATTTAAATCAAGAGTGACAATTGTGTACATGATACATTAAAAAAAGATGCCACTCCGGGCAAAGCGCTTATCAAAACCCCCGTCAAAACCCTGGGGATTTAAGGTTTACAATCGCTTATCATTTTGATCGTACTGAATAAAATTATCCTGTCAATTTTAATAGTCTTAAAGGAAGTGTCCACAATATTGTACATTATATGTTAGCAAAATAATTACAGAGCCCAAATCGCGTAATTATACAATAAAACATCGTATTATCATACAAACGAAAAAAACTGCCATATCTCTCAACATGCCATTTTTTCAAAAATTCGCGGTGATCGAAAGTCCCGGTATCAATGACGTCATGGTTATTGGTGCTCAAATGTGCGCACAATGCAAGTTTATTTCGTAAATTAACTCTAACGCTATAACCCTCCACTATCCTTACCCTTACCCTAACCAACCTTAACACTTTCCACGCGGCTATTATTTTTACCATTCACAAACAGATTTTTCAGAAACCTTTCACAATTTGCAAAGTCTATCTCAAGGATTACTGACCCTATACTAGGCATGTTTGTACTTATGTCAATGCATTTCTCATGGTGATTCCAAATATGGTAATGAAATTCAATAATTTTGACTTTTTTGAAAATGTTTGTGACATTTTGGAATGTCGTCTGCAGCTGCCTGCCGCGTGGAAAGTGTTAAGCCTATAACCCTAACGATAATCCTAACCGTTGCCTTAGACCCACACCCAAACTTCAACCATAATCCTAACCCTAAACCTTAAACTCTAAACTTAGATCTAACCGTAGGATGGATAACCAAATAAACTGTTAATACTAATAGTGCTGAAATTTGAGAGATTACTATCCTGGGGTCAAATAATGGTCTTTCCACTTGGAAATATGTTCCATTATCATTATTTGAGCTAATTCTATTCTTCCAGATTAACTGATCTCTTTCATCAGTCTGTAATCTATTCCTTCAAATCAGCTAATATGTTCGTTCAGATTAGCTACTTTGTTCTATCACTCTGTAAACTAATCCTTCAGATTAGCTAATGTGTTCCATCAGTTTGTAATTTATATTTCTTCAGATTAGCTAATAATTATGTTCCCTAAGTCTGTAATCTAATCCTTCAGATAAGCTAATATGTTCCATCAAATTAGCTTGTTTCATCAATGTAATTTAATCCTTCATATTAGCTAATCTATACCTTCACATATTCTCATCTGTTTCATTAGTCTGTCGGCTTCTTCAAATTAGCCTAACTGTTTCATCATCAGACTTTTATCTGTTTCTTCGAATTAGCTTATCTGTTTCATCAGTGTAATCTATTCTTCAGATTAGCTAATCTGTTCCACTAGTCTGTAATATATTCCTTCAGATTAGTTAATCTGTTCCATCAGTATGTAATCTAATCCTTCAAATGAGCTCATCTGTTCTATTCCTTCAGATGAGTTAATACGTTTCATCAGTCTGCGCTAATCTGGTTCATCAGCCTGTAATATATTCCTTCAGATTATTTAATCTGTTCCATCAGTCTGTAATCTAATCCTTCAAATTAGCTAATCTGTTCCATTAGTCTGTAATCTGTTCCTTCAGATGAGTTAATCCGTTTCATTAGTCTGTAATCTAATCCTTGAGATTAGCTAATCTGGTCCTCCAGATTTGGTAATCTGTTTCATCAGTCTGCAATCTGTTTCTTAAAATTAGCTAATCTGTTTCATCAGTGTAATTTATACCTTCAGTTTAGCTTTATTTGTTTCATCAGTCTGAAATCTATTCCTCCAGATTGGCTAATCTGTTTCATCAGTCTGAAATCTGTTCCTTTAGATTAGCTAATCTGGTCCTCCAGATTGGCTAATCTGTTCCATCAGTTCCATGTAATATATTTCTTCAGATTAACTAATCTATTTCATCAGTCCGTAGTCTGTTCCTTCAGATTAGCTAATCTGGTCCTTCAGATTAGCTCATCTGTTCTATTCCTTCAGATGAGTTAATCCGTTTCATCAGTCTGAGCTAATCTGGTTCGTCAGCCTGTAATATATTCCTTCAGATTATTTAATCTGTTCCATCAGTCTGTAATCTAATCCTTCAAATTAGCTAATCTGTTCCATCAGTCTGTAATATGTTCCTTCAGATGAGTTAATCCGTTTCATTAGTCTGTAGTCTTGTCTTTTAAATAGGCTAATCTGGTCCTCCAGATTTGGTAATATGTTTCATCAGTCTGCAATCCATTTCTTAAAATTAGCTAATTTGTTAAATCAGTGTAATTTATACCTTCAGTTTAGCTTATCTGTTTCATCAGTCTGAAATATATTCCTTCAGATTAGCAAATCTGTTTCATCAGTCTGTAATCTGTTCCTCCAGATTAGATACTGGTCCTCCAGATTAGATAATATGTTCCATCAGTCTGTAATATAATCCTGCGTATTTGCTAATCTGTTTCATCAGTCTGTATTCTGTTCCTCAGATAAATTAATCTGGTCCTTCAGATTAGTTAATCTGTTCCACCAGTGTGTAAACTAATCCTTCAGATTGGCTTATATATTCCTTCAGATTGGCTAATATGTTTCATCAATCTATAATACATTCCTTCCGATTATCTAATCTGTTTCATCAGTCTGTAATCCAATCCATCAAATTAGCTAATCTGAGCGAACATATCACCTAATTCGAGGGAACTGCAAACAGAAGGGACAGACTAAATCATGAAACCTGAAGGAACAGAATGCACATGAACAAACTAGCTAGTCTTAGGGTACAGATTGCAGACTGAAGGAACAGATTAGCCTCTAGGGAACATATTAAACACTTAAGGAACAGATTAGCTAATCTGAGAGACAGATACGCTAATCTGAGTAAACAGATTTCAAGCTGAAGTAATGGTTTAGCTGATCCGAAGGAATATATTATAGTCCGAAGAAACAGAATAGCTATTCTGAGAGAACAGATTACCACTTGAAGGAATATAATCTACGGAAACAGATTACAAAAACTGAAGGAACAGACTATCTAATCATAGGGTAAATATTACACTCTGAAGGAACAGATTAGCTAATCTGACAGATATTACAGAGTGGAGAAACAGATAAGCATCTGAGTGAACAGATTTCAAGCTGAAGGACGGTTTAGGTGATCTGAAGGAATATATTACAGACTGATGGAACAGAATAGCTAATCTGAAAGGAATTAACTACGTACTGATGGAACAGATTAGCTAATCTGAAGGAATAGATTAGCTAGTATGAGAGCACAGATTCTGAAGGAACAGGAAGCTAATGTAAGATAACAGTCATCACAAAATGGTTAGCTAATATGAAGACATAAATAACAAACTGAAGGAACTGGTTAGCTAGTCTGAGAGAACAGATTACAAAGTGAAGGAACAGACCCATCTAATCTAAGGGAACAGATAACACACTGAACATGCTGAAGGAACAAGACCATCTAATCTAAGGGGACAGATAACACATTGAACATGCTGAAGGAACAGACCATCTAATCTATAAGGGTACAAATTGCGGACTGAAGGAGAATGATTAGCAAATCTAAAGGAACGCGTTACAGATTTAAAGGACCAAATTGGCTAATTTTAGGGAGCAGAGCAGGTATGCTAGCTAATCTGAGAGAAAAGATTTCACGCTGAAATAAATCAATCTGAGAGAACCCCGGAGAGATTATAATCGTATACTATACGAACAGTTTTTACCGTACTGAAGAAAGAGATCAAGTAGGCCTAATCAATCTAGAATTCAAACATAATCAAACCCTGAAAATACTTATAGCTACAGACCGGGTTCCACATTTACATAGACTGCCTAACAAGTTATAAGCAGATCTTCTAAATAAGAAACACAAGCTTCGATTTGCGTTTGCTGAGGACGTCTTCAAGATACTCTCATCAATCTCTTTCGCTCCTTACTACATGTACATGTACATGTACACTCACCAAATATTATTGATAGGCGTGGTTTATTTGCCCCAAGCCTTCAACACGAAAACATTAATCGTTACAATGTGTAATTTATTGACGCATTGATCGGCAGAATCAACAAAATGTTATATATAAAACCATATTAAAGTGTATTTGATTTATATCACAGAAAGTTTCGGTGATGTTAAATGCAAATATCCCACATACGTCCACACGGATGAATCTATCAGTATGAATGCAAGCCTGTCATTGGCTGCTTTGTCGGATAGCCGATTTTACTGAACAACTTTTATGGTGAACTTTTACTATACCACGGGGGCGCGGGTCGAGTTTGTGAACAGTCTGCATACTATTCCTTTTAACACCCTGCCCTATGAGCGGACTGGCTGCTGCGCGTGTGCCTCTCGTCAGACTCTTATCTACACCAGAGTGAGTCTATCAGCGACAACTCGAGTCACGGCTTCACACACTCGGCAAACCAGCTTGAAGAGAAGCAATACATCATGGCTGGTTTGTGCCAGAGATACGCGCAGCTACTCCATCCTGTGGCATTGGTGTTAGTGTTCACTTTATTGGTGAGCCAATGTCTTGCCTCGTTGCAACAAGTGGTTCCGTTGGAAACCTCGGCAGACAACGGCAACAGACATCAGCAGCAGCTCACGGCTAGGGCGCCGCTCCCACCATCTTTGCGGCACATCTTAAGAAGATCAGTAGCCGCAGTAACTTCAGCAAACATAAGAGACTCTACCTTTGAGAAACAATCATACAATTTGACAGATGTGAATATATTGCAAAGAAATCCACCGATAATGAAGTTAGCAGAAGTAGGACCAAGTTTACTAAAAGAAAATATTCGAACGAAAACTGCAGTGAAAGCAGCCCCGAGTACTATTGAGATGGAGAGCAGTGGTCGAGAAGCCGAGCCAAGGGAGGGTGAATCCACATCACCTTTTCAAGAAAATGAATATTTAAAAACAAAAATCACAGATATTAATGCCGAAGAAGAAGAGCTACACAATCCGGCTAGTACTGAAAGAACAATAGTGACAGCATCTTCAGGTACCACTACCACTGAGGATCCCTTAGATAATGTCGCCTGTCCAGAATGTGTACAAAGACAGAGGAGACTTCAAAAGCTCGACCCTGAAGCATTAAGACGTCTGCGAATCGAGACTATTAAAATGCAGATTTTATCCAAACTGAGGATTGAAAAACCGCCAAATGTTACCAGAGGAGAGATGAATATCCCTGTTCCGTTATCAGATGGTCAATTCGGTGGAGGCGAAGAGGAACTTATAGATTTTTCTGGGGAAAATGAAATTGGCGGAAAAAAATATTATGCAAAAACAACTCAAATTATTATTACTGCAAAAGATGGTGAGTTGATTATACTTCCTTTAAATTTTAAGATGTAAAACTTGTCTAACTCTACAGGTCCCTCGATGTCGTATACGTTTTTTTAATTGGATCCAATTCCGATACTCAGAATGCTTGATATACAAAACGCCGATTTTGTTATAGTTAATAACTTAATATGGTTGCACAAATTGCAGGAGCAATCACCGTCGCTCCGAAAATATGACATAAAATAATCCTTAAGGATATTATTTAAGGGTTGAATTTTTAACAGACGTCTCGAATGACATGAAGTATTTTATTAAAAGTCCCATAGCACCCAACCCTCAAAATGTCAATATGATTCTCCCGGAGCAGTGCTCTAGAAGTGTTGATTTGCTCCTTATATACTTCTTCTTACATATGAACAATATGGTAGTGAATAATGCATAAAATGTATTGGAGTTTATATATAGGCATATATATCCTTATAATGCAACATTACAGCTGATTGTTAAAATATTGCGACATACAGAGGGATATACAGATTGTCCTATCCGGGGTCCTATCTATCTATGATAAATCTTTGTTAACTTTTGACCTATAGATTTATTCATCAAATAAAGATATGAGAGATCTGTCAAATACAGGCATTATATTAAAATGACATTTCGAGGGGCTATGCTATGACTACTACAGAATACAAGCATTGCACTTGCATCACAGGGGCATGCCTAGCTGAATTAGGTCATGGAATTATGATTCCGAATCCCGATTTTATTTATCAAACGCATTACTGAGGCTGGGTATCAATTTTAAAGGAACATTAATTAATATAAAGGTGTACAATTGTCGAAATGAAATTGTCCTGCGCAATACATTTGTTACAGCTGCTATCATAAATATGATGAATAAAATAGGTGTTTTGGTGCGTGTAATTATATTAAATCGGTACTGCTCTGCTTAATTCTGTGTTGGTATTACTAGCTTAAATGCCTAATCATAATATAGGTTCACTTGATTTAAAAGTTGATTGTTATTCTTGACCTACATCTTTATTAACGACTCGGGAATTATTTGAGTAATAATTAGGCTTTATCCAAATTCAAATAACTCGATTGTTGCTCTGTGATTGTATTGTTATAGTTCTTTTTTTTATGTATATGCAGGGCATATTTTCAAGTTAAACTCCCTACGGAGGTATTAATAAAGTGCGTTTTACACGTTTTGTTTGAATAACAATACAATATATATCGTATAATAATATCATGAATATTATACTATATACGATATATATTGTATTGTATATAATATCATGAATATTGCCCAGTATAGTTACAGCCCCTGTTATTAATCACATACAAAAACAAGTGATACTAAGATCACTTATATTATAATACATGTCTATAATACAAATAACATGTTATTGCTGATCATTTGTGTTTGAACTCTTGAGACTCAAAGGGAAAGCTTCGCATGTTTTGATGTAAATATTAAACCTCTCGAGAATTGCAGGAGTTTTAAAATAGCATGGATTCACCATGACCTACTACCGAGTTGAAAAGTACCAAATAACTTGATATTATAAATACATTTTTATAACCCTCGGGAAAATAGAATCAGACAGACCAATATGTTAAGTTTTGAAGTTGAACCTGAAAGTGTGCTAGTATTATTTTTCTCTATTGTGTTACGGGGCGTAGGTGCGCCCCCTCTAACATGTCTAACCCAAAGGATACAATTGATCTTGATTCTGAAGTCCCTGGTAACTAAGTGCAATGTCATGGTTATTGGTTGTATTGTCTGTTGTTTATTTTGGTTTTATACAGTTTTTGTGCTGTTGTTTTGGTGTACATCGTTAGGTCATATCAAAAAGATAAATGTCTCTCTACTGGATACATTTTTGAGAAAAAATATATGAATGAATCATAAAAGAATACGTAAGTAAAAAATGATTGATAAAATAATAAAATATTAATTTAGTAGTAATTAAGTAGAAATTAATTTTAATCAACTAATTATGAATTGATTGATGATTAATATGATTGATTTTAATCACAAATCAATTAATTTTGATTGATGTTTATGTTTATTCATGGTATTACCTTATTAATATAAATTAAAACCGATTAATCGATTATTAAATTATTAGTAATTAATTAATTTATCAAAGAAATAGGAGGCAGAAGCACAAGGTATTTCTTATTAAAGAATATTTTTAAATTTTAATTTTCGTTATTTTCCTCTTTGAGAAATCTCTCTCTTTTTTTAATAGTATAAATTGTTTGTTTGGGTTTGTTCGTGAGGAGGCATGTTTTATATGGACCATACCTGTTGCAAGAGAGTGCAGGAATCCCGTCTTTTGACGGGAAATCAAACGCGCCAGTCCGTTGGAATGATCCGCGCGATAAATGTCAAGGTAAATCTCAAGAAGAGAGGGAACGAGAATTATTTTATTAACTTTACTTGGCTTTAATCACTCAGTGCATAGGATATAGGACTGTGTAGGCTTATTACCTCAAAAGTGGGCCATTACTGCAAATTACACCGAGTGATCCCATCCATAACAATACAATTAGGCTGTTCTGAGATACATACCTTTTTTTTAATAGAAATACAGGGTGGTTCAATAAAACGTTGACAGTTTCTTGAAGCCATTTTTTTTTTAATTCTGTAGATTTAAATTTAAAAAAAATCAATATTCATCAACTATATGATCTCGACCATCTATGCTGAAAATATCGTTACAAATAACCTTACGGTTGCAAAATAACAGCTATTTGAACAAAGTCTGTCCCATTTCCCTCTGTCCACGGGTACTGATTTCGTTACGTTACATTTAATAATGATGAATTGCATGCATAGTAATCTAAGATTTGAAGATCCCACCAGGTGAAACCAGTATAATTGTTTTAACATCTTAACTATCTATTCAGGTGTGAAATCAATACGCAATACCACGAGTGACTGATTAGAATTATTGATTTTGATAGATTGGAAGTGTAATTGTCTATGCTCTATGCCTTAAAAGTGACGATGCCATTTAATGTTATCTTGCTGGTCATTTCCCGTAGACTTACCCGTGGACAAAGAGACTTTGGAGAGATTCTCTTCAAATATCTATCATTTTGCCGCCATAGCATTATTAACATTGAGATTTTCAGCATAGATGGTCAAGATGATATTTTTGAGGAATATGTAAAAACAATTTAAACCAAATCCCACAATTTTGGACAGAGTGAAATGGGACAGACTTTGTTCAAATAGCTGTTATTTTGCAACCGTAAGGTTATTTATATTTTGGGTATCTCGTGGACAAACGTGTAAAATGGGTGCACTGGTCAAAAGGTTCACCAAAGACAAACGAAAAAAGTTATAACTTGTTCGCTCAAGTTATAACTTGTTCGCTCAAGTTATAACTTGTTCGCTCAAGTTATAACTTGTTCGCTCAAGTTATAACTTGTTCGCTCAAGTTATAACTTGTTCGCTCAAGTTATAACTTGTTCGCTCAAGTTATAACTTGTTCGCTCAAGTTATAACTTGTTCGCTCAAGTTATAACTTGTTCGCTCAAGTTATAACTTGTTCGCTCAAGTTATAACTTGTTCGCTCAAGTTATAACTTGTTCGCTCAAGTTATAACTTGTTCGCTCAAGTTATAACTTGTTCGCTCAAGTTATAACTTGTTCGCTCAAGTTATAACTTGTTCGCTCAAGTTATAACTTGTTCGCTCAAGTTATAACTTGTTCGCTCAAGTTATAACTTGTTCGCTCAAGTTATAACTTGTTCGCTCAAGTTATAACTTGTTCGCTCAAGTTATAACTTGTTCGCTCAAGTTATAACTTGTTCGCTCAAGTTATAACTTGTTCGCTCAAGTTATAACTTGTTCGCTCAAGTTATAACTTGTTCGCTCAAGTTATAACTTGTTCGCTCAAGTTATAACTACATGTAGTTCGCTCAGGTTATAACTTGTTAGGTTAACTAACTTGCTCCCTCAAGTTAGCTAACTTGTTCCCTCAAATTAGCTAACTTGTTCCCTCAAGTTTCAACTTGTTCCTTCAAGTTATAACTTGTCCCTCAAGTTAGCTAACTTGTTCCCTCAAGTTAGCTAACTTGTTCCCTTGTTAACTAACGTGTTCCCTCAAGTTACAACTTGTTCCCTCAAGTTACAACTTGTTCCCTCAAGTTATAACTTGTTCCCTTAAGTTAAAGATACAACTTGTTCCCTAAAATTAGCTAACTTGTTCCCTCAAATTAGCTAACTTGTTCCCTCAAATTAGCTAACTTGTTCCCTCAAGTTAGCTAACTTGTTCCCTCAAGTTAGCTAACTTGTACCCTTGTTAACTAACTTGTTCGTTCAAGTTATAACTTGTTCCCTTGTTAACTAACTTGTTCGTTCAAGTTACAACTTGTTCCGTCAAGTTACAACTTGTTCCGTCAAGTTACAACTTGTTCCGTCAAGTTACAACTTGTTCCGTCAAGTTACAACTTGTTCCGTCAAGTTACAACTTGTTCCGTCAAGTTACAACTTGTTCCGTCAAGTTACAACTTGTTCCCTCAAGTTACAACTTGTTCCCTCAAGTTACAACTTGTTCCCTCAAGTTACAACTTGTTCCCTCAAGTTATAACTTGTTCCCTTAAGTTAAAGATACACTTGTTCCCTCAAGTTAGCTAACTTGTTCCCTCAGGTTAGCTAACTTGTTCCCTTGTTAACTAACTTGTCCGTTCAAGTTATAACTTGTTCCCTCAAGTTAGCTAACTTGTTCCGTCAAGTTAGCTAACTTGTTCCCTCAAGTTAGATTAATTGTTCCCTAAAATTAGCTAACTTGTTCCCTCAAATTATAACTTGTTCCCTCAAGTTATAACTTGTTCCCTCAAGTTATAACTTGTTCCCTCAAGTTATAACTTGTTCCCTCAAGTTATGCCTTGTTCCCTCAAGTCATAACTTGTTTCCTCAAGTTATGCCTTGTTCCCTCAAGTTATAACTTGTTCCCTCAAGTTATAACTTGTTCCCTCAAGTTATAACTTGTTCCCTCAAGTTATAACTTGTTCCCTCAAGTTATAACTTGTTCCCGCAAGTTATAACTTGTTCCCTCAAGTTTCAACCTGTTCCCTCAAGTTTCAACTTGTTCCTTCAAGTTTCAACTTGTTCCCTCAAGTTATAACTTGTTCCCTTAAGTTAAACTTGTTCCCTCAAATTAGCTAACTTGTTCCCTCAAGTTAGCTAACTTGTTCCCTCAAGTTAGCTAACTTGTTCCCTTGTTAACTAACTTGTTCGTTCAAGTTATAACTTGTTCCCTCAAGTTACAACTTGTTCCCTCAAGTTACAACTTGTTCCCTCAAGTTATAACTTCTTCCCTTAAGTTAAAGATAACACTTGTTCCCTCAAGTTTGCTAACTTGTTCCCTCAGGTTAGCTAACTTGTTCCCTCAGGTTAGCTAACTTGTTCCCTCAGGTTAGCTAACTTGTTCCCTTGTTAACTAACTTGTTCGTTCAAGTTATAACTTGTCCCTCAAGTTAGCTAACTTGTTCCGTCAAGTTAGCTAACTTGTTACCTCAAGTAAGCTAACTTGTTCCCTCAAGTTAGATTACTTGTTCCCTAAAATTAAGCTAACTTGTTCCCTCAAATTAGCTAACGTGTTCCCTCAAATTAGCTAACTTGTTCCCCCAAGTTATAACTTGTTCCCTCAAGTTACAACTTGTGCCCTCAAGTTACAACTTGTTCCCTCAAGTTACAACTTGTTCCCTCAAGTTAAAACTCGTTCCCTCAAGTTAGCTAACTTGTTCCCTCAAGTTGGCTAACTTGTTCCCTCAAGTTAGCTAACTTGTTCCCTTAACTTGTTCCCTCAAGTTATAACTTGTTTGGTCAAGTTATAACTTGTTTAGATAAGTTATAACTTGTTCCTACAAGTTAGCCAACTTGTTCGCTCAAGATATCTTGCCCCCCCCCCCCCCATATTTTTATTTAAAAAGAAATCGGATTACAAATTTGTCACCTAAATGATCCCGATTGATCTCATACGTATTATTATAATAGTCATCGAGTATTATGTGGGATATTTCGGGTCAAATATGGATCATAGAAGGTCATGTTTTGAACTTCTTTTTTTAAACTTTTTTCTTTAAAACACCCACTCTTAATTTGGAAACTTCCATGCATATTTCTAAATCTTCTTGTGTCCCTATCGGGTAGCAACTACAAAGCCATCTATGATCTTGCCAATTCAATTGCTGTAGTCATTTTTTTGTTCCTGTTGCCAAACTAATCAGATTGTAACTGTGCGTACAAAGTTGCGATTTTATTGACATTAACATTTATAGTATGCCAAATGTCAAATGAGCTTTTGCTTTGTCTCTGTTTCAAAGTTCAAGTTCAATAGATCAATTATTCAAGTTCAAGAACTTTTCACGAACTCTATGTTTCAATTATAAAGCACGTATAAGACGTGCAAATAAATATATCATAACTATCAAAATATTAAAGAAAAGTGGCGTAAAGACGTTTATAATTTGCGGCCATCTTGGATCAAAGTGCCAGGCTTAACAATAGTTAACGTACAGAATAAATGAGCTAGGAATGTTTCAAATGAAGCATTACAGCAATAATAGCTTAGAATCTATGAAATTTCGGCAATGTGTTCTTGACGTTAATCGCTTTAATCGCCCTAACGGAAGCACAGCTTTATTTCGTATGCAAAGTGAGGTCACGGACGCTTGCGTATGTAGCTGCTATGTGTTATTAGACGTACACAACATAACACGTTACTTCACAAGCGCTTCGAATAGTCGCGCGCAATTTATCAGTGACGCGAGGAGGTCACTTCCACGAGAAATTAAAAAATGGAAAGAAAAGGTTATTCAACTGCCAAGCTCGCTATACTGTATCCCCGTTTGTCGTATGAATAATTACACACAATCTATAT
Organism: Ophiura sarsii; assembly: GCA_035610835.1. Classification (NCBI taxonomy): domain Eukaryota; kingdom Metazoa; phylum Echinodermata; class Ophiuroidea; order Amphilepidida; family Ophiuridae; genus Ophiura; species Ophiura sarsii. The sequence continues at coordinate 67,458,123 of CM069441.1, read as the reverse complement.
AAGTCACATTTCTACTGCCTGTTTGAACAATAAGATACCGTAAACAGATATATTTATTGAATCAAACAATTATCCACGATTGTAGGACATGATTTAGAAGGGGTTGCTGACTGATTGTATAGTGGGCTCAAGCCCTTGTAACTCCCACTATAATTATACAGTCATTAAAAAGTAACTGACCAGGTAATAAATGTGCTTATAACTATATAAAAGTATAACTCATACTTTGAAATATCAAACTATAAAGAAAATTCCTCTTCTTAAATTCGAGATATCGCATGCTAAGAATGGTTGATGATTGAGGAAGTTACAATCCGAAATAAAAGGGTAAACATATACGATTTTCATTTTCGTATTTTTCTTTTCAACACATCGCATTAATATCGGCTGCTGAATTGGCACTACCAGTAATCAATACTTTGCCCGTAATTGGGTCCACGTGTAGAAAAGCAAAATGCGAAAATGGAAACCGTACTTAATCTTAATTTTGGTCTGTAACTTCCTTGACATCAATATATTTTTCATATAATCACGTGCAATATCTCAAATTAAAGAAGCGAAATATCTCAACAACTTTGTTATTTGATATCTTTAATTAGGATTTATACTTGTAGACTTTTAACATTTAAGAAAATAAATAAATGTTTTACTGTAAAATAATGAGAACACAATGTCTTTTGATTTTCATTGAAGTCCCTTTTAACCATAATACAATATAATAATAGACATTGTTTTTATCTAATTTTGAAAGTACCTTATAACAATTGATGGACTTTGGTGCCCACCACCACACAGTGTGTTTGATGTAATTATCAACCTATCTAGATTATTAGTATTATATCATACACAAATACTATATACATTTATCTACGACCATTGTTGTTACACGAGTGTTTACACATGCATCAGCAAGGTATACGAATGTATAAGCAAATGTGCCGCAATACGAAAAAGAAAACATAGTATATAGATATAAATGAATGAATGAATAAATAAAATAAATAAATAAATGAAAAGGAACTAAAACAATAAATGTATAAATAAACACATAAAGAAAGAAATATATCAATAAATATTAATTAACTAAATTAATTAATCTAATTAACTTAAAGTTAATTACTTACTCGTAAATTTAAATTATTCATTTATGATAAATAAATAAATTAATAAATAAATAAATTAATAATTTAATTAATAATTTAATTAGTTAATTATTTAATTAATTAAGTAATCAATTTTAATAAATAAATTATTTAATAAATTAACAAATTAATAAATAAAATAAATAAAAAATTAATTGATTAATTTGCAACCTACGGAAACCTAAACATGCACTCTAGGTGGCAGAATAGTGATCGAGAAAATCGTCTTTGTATTCTTTGTGATGATAACGATATTGAGGACGAATTTCATTTCGATCTCATTTGTAATTTTTTCACCACCTTACGTACTAAATACTTGCCGCTTTGGGTTTACGTTAATCCAACTCATCCGACATTTTATTCACTGTTAAACACCTCTGACTCGACCACTTTAGCAGGCTTAGCAACATGTGTGTACCACGCACTTACGCTTAGAAATTCAGTGGTTAGAACTTGATTATATTCGTCAAATGTTATGTAATTATTATTTAAAATAAATAAATAAACAACGTCTTTATTTTTCCTATGTGTCTGATGCCAGATATGATATGTAAAATATGTATCATTAATATGTTGTTATATTATGGGCCAATGGCCTAATTGTATTGTGAAATAAAACTTGAACTTGAACTTGAACTCTAGAGTTTCAGTTTTGCAAGAGATGACAGGTGGCATTGCCTAAATAGTTGTAAAAAGCTGGGGTATCAAATTAATTATTAATTAAAGGCATACTATTATGTGATCTTTTCCAGGGGCGCCCTCTATTCATGATTTTGTTTAGAAAGTAGATTTTCTTGCAGATTTATATTTCTGATCATAAATCATTAATACATTCTGAGTAACAGAGCGATACGATTCCTAATTACTTCAAAATCATGGTTTTTAAGGGTTGAAAATAGATTTAACGAACAATCTATTTTCACTCTATTTTCAATCTAAAAGATCACATAATATGCCTTTAATTGTACTTATTTTATTAAATAATTTATTCTTTAAATAATTTAATTAATTAATTAACTATTCAGGCAATGCAACCTGTCATCTCATCTTGCAAACCTGAAACTCTGGAGCGCATGTTTAGGTTCCCGTAGCCTAGGTTACACCATCAGGTAGGTAGTCACGATAGGTGACATTTATATTTGGAGCTTTATAGGCATTCTCCGGATTTGCCTACTTCGATGAAGGGTATGAAGCTGCTGCTTCTTATAGCCTTCAGGATCTGCTGATATTTCCGCTTTGACAGAAATAGTTGCAACTGTTGTGTAATGGTTGCAATTTCATACTTGACAGGTTCCTAAGGCTGTTTTTCTCTAGAGTCTCTGGTTTAGTGTAGGAGATGACAGCTCTCAAATAAACATAGCCTATATAATATATTTTGCTCGCCTGATGTTTATGCGATTTTGTGCGTTAAAGAATCAGCTATTGTCTTTTAAAATTGTAACGGTCGAAGACCATGACTTTTCTGTTGCAGTTTAACAAACAATTAGAGAATAATTACTGCGTAACACGCCCCTCGGGACAATTCCTCAGACCAGAACAAAAACCTCTGATTTTAAAACAAATTCACGAAAACAGTTGTTAAGCAGTCATTATTCTCTTTCATTACTGAAAAAGATGCATATTTTATCCAGATCGTTGATTTATACCGATAATCTTGCTAATATTAGTTTTCTGTTTATTTTGTCCACCCCTTCTTAGTTATTGAAACAGTCCAATTCGGGTCATCCCCTCATTAACATTTTTATCATTCAACCAATCAAAAATAAGCTTTAATCGTGTTTCCTCATAACTCATTGAATATTCAGTTTAGGGGCGTGAGGCGTTAATTTGATTGGTCGGTCAGTGAGCAAAACAATGGAACACTTTGGCGCAGTACTTTCGGGCAATTATTAGTAACCTGCGCTCGGCGTGCGCGTTCTCATCTAACGATTAATTTGATTGGAACGCACTTGGTACGCAGCTATCGCGATTATTCATGAAGTAATGAAAAGATGATAACTTATTCAAATTACTCTTACAGCAATAGAATGAAGAATAATTAATGATTCCCTTATATACTACTAGATCGTAACGCGAATTTTCTCAGCACTATATATAAGTATAATGCATTGGTCGAAATTGTGTTAGGCCTAGGCCTATAAGTATTATATAAATATGATTTTATAATAGTATGAAATATCTCTTATTCTAAGGTTACAAACAAGTGTCACTGTCAATATTTTGTTGGACTTTAACTTGCCCGTCTGTGAAAACCTTTTACTAGAAGTATGACCATGATAGATTTGATGACAACTTCAATACATGTAGCGAAAGAAGTAATCAATCAAACAATATTTTCCACAATTAACCTAGGTAAAAAAAAGCCATTTCAATGTCCCCTCATATTGTATTCCAGTGGTACAATGTATATGGAAATATTTGTTTGCACATCTGATGAAAATAAACAAACTGCAAACATATTTGAGCTTCACGCGCATTTTGCATTCGAACCAAGAGTGTCATTTTAATATAAAGACAGAAAAGACTTAAAAAGAGCATTATTTTAAAAGGGAGAGGATGGGTGTATGAAAAAGAAGCGGCTTCTGCATGATCATAATGATCGGTAAAGATATACATGTACATCCAGGGGCGTAAGGGGCGGCATGGAAATCTCACTGACAGGCCTCAATGACAGCGTCGTGAAAAATAGTAAAAACAAGTATCCGCAGAGGGATATGAAATCTTATCAAATATGTATTAATGTGTCATTCCTTGACAGTTGACAGTTTTTTATTGAATTAGTAACCGATTCATATCCGACTTGGTGGTTTAACGTGATCACCCGATCGCACAGCTTGATCAGCTGCTTATATAAAGAGATAGGAGTATTTAACTATTTTAGGGGAATATCCCTTTCGGACCTTTCCCAATAGCGGATTACCCGAATTAGCTGGCTTTACAATTAATAAAATGTCAGAAATTGCAGGAAAACTAGAGGCTATATAGCTGTGTGTTAACCTCTTTTGCAGTTTTATTGTCGAAAAAAAAGATGCAAAGGTCTGACAAATTCAAAGCTAACAGATTGCTCGGGGAAGCTCTTTTATTTGAACTAATCTGCCCTTTCGTCCGTTCTTACCCGGATTTCATCATACCCAGCATGTTTATTGCGGCAAATTTTTGAGCATGGTCACACTTTTAGGCCGAAATTAACTGTGTGCTATTTATTTTTACCTTCAATTTTGAAAACTGGTGATAATATGTTATAGAATTATAATTGTTATCATAAAAGTGTGTTTCTGTAAGAAATCTGTGATACTGCTCTTGTGAAAGCAAACAAAGCAGTGGCGACTGCAGGGGTGGTGGAGTGCCCCCCCCCCCCCCCATTCATGATCACCCCCGCCCAAGCCCCCCCCCCCCACCCCCATTTGGTGGAGTGCCCCCAGTCAGGATCACCCGCCCGCCCCTCCCCTCTCTCCCGCAGCCACTGACAAAGCTGTTACTATGTGTTACAACAAGGCATAGTTACTAAGAAGGATATTTTTCGTGGATAGCAATTTAAAAAACTTTCAATGTCGCCCTCTAGAGTTGTGTTGTTGCTTTTTCTTTCTGACATCTTGTAAAGCAGCAAGAATTATCTATTATTAAACAGCACACGAAAAAGGTGCTTCTTAAGTTACTTGTTTTCTTATTGCAATAAACAATAAACACCAAAGATACCATGTCACGCTCTCAAGTTGTGAGTTTTTAGTGTCCGACTGTCCGTAAATCGTTTTTGCGGAGAGTGTTTTGAAATAAACCATAACACAACAGCACGGAATTACAATGTTATACCTAAAATATTGTTGAAAATTAATGTGGTCTTGCCGGGGGTCTTGCATGTCTGTTACTTCCATGGTATGAAGAATTTTTGTTATAACATTTACAGAATTTATAATTATATTTAAAATCATGTTGGTTGAAATCACTCCCATTAGCAACAAAACCACCGTCCCCGGCCGGCCCCATGAGTCAAGTTTTGCGTTAAAGAATCAGCTATTTTCTTTTAAAATTGTAACGGTCGAAGACCATGACTTTTCTGTTGCAGTTTAACAAACAAAAGATGATAACTTATTAAAATTACTCTTACAGCAATAGAATGAAGAATAATTAATGATTCCCTTATATACTATTAATACTATATCGTAACGCGAATTTTCTCAGGACTATGCATTGGTCGAAATTGTGTAAGTATTATATCAATAACGGTTTACAGGTACCCACCAAATTGTATACTTTAAAACATGTTAAACGATTTCATAACTTTCATCCTTTAGACTCAATTTTTCACATGTTTCCTCATTTGTTACAGAACACATATATTGTCCAACCAAATCACGGAATGCCGGCTGCTTCGAGTTTGATTTAACCCAAGCCACAGGAATGCACGTTGTTTCCGCGGAATTGTGGGTCTACAAAATGGCCAGTCCTACAGAGTCCATAAACCAAACACTAGTAGTTTCCCAGCTTGCCAGTCGACATTCTCGGATTAAAAAAGAACTGGTGAGGCAGTCTGTATCCTTACAAGAAGCAGGATGGGTCACTTTCGAAATGAAACACAAAGTACAGAACATGATAAACCATTCCCAAAGACATCAACGACTCGAACTTTTCTGTGAAGATTGCAGCGAGTTGGAAAATGATTTTCCTATATCCAGGAAAGCTGGCTATAGACCGTTTCTGGCCATAAGTACTAGCGATCCAAGCCCGAGAAAGCCCAGGAGTATAGATTGCAGGGCGGACACAACAGACTGCTGTCGCGAAAGATTTTATGTATCTTTTGCCGAGATTGGTTGGGATTGGATCATTCAACCTAAAGGATATCACGCAAACTATTGCAAAGGTTCCTGTAGCGCGGGACCAGTAATGCCAGGATACGCTCATACCAGCGTCATCCACCGTGTTTTATCAAGTGATGACCAACTTAGGCCTGATGACATGATGCCATGCTGTGCACCAAAAACTACCAAAGGTATTTCACTTATCTATTATAGTGATCAACGGTTGATTTACAGACGAGAACTAGCGGATATGGTAATAGAAAGCTGTGCATGTTCCTGAACGAAATGTGTATTTTCTGGTTCTGTTAAAGATCACTGACACTAAATGTTGAAACATTTGTGTCATCATACTAGACATGCTAGATGAAAGGCAGGATTCGGTTGTTTTTGAGGTGCATATTTTGGTTCTAGCTTTGAATTGTAAAAAGACACCTGGCAAGAAGAATTGAAAACAGAATATTGTCCCATCGAATGTGTACATTGATGAAGGTTTGTCATCCAGTGTTTCAAAATTTAATGATATATTCATGGAACACTTAATTTTAGGTTTGACAACGCTTGCTAGAATACATGTGTAACCACCCCCACTTGATCAGGCAACTGACCCCTTGATGATGCTTGGTCACGTAATGAATGAAGACGTCTTAAATCCCGACTAACTTTGAGTTTCAAGACATTATACCAGGATGAAGGCAGCTTTCACGGAGAGGGTTGAATCATGACTCTCATTGAACAAGACAGGGAGCCCGGGGGACAGGGGGTCTATGATTTCTTGTATCACGCATCTGCGACTTGATCTTATCATAGATCTTCTGACTACCCAAAGACTTTACACAGACTACCCAATGCAAGTGTCCAGTGAGGTCGGCTTGCCGCCTGAGAGACTGTAGGCCAAATAATGTTATCAATGAATGGGACTACCCTCTTCCATGTTCATGCTATCAGGCCTACACAGTGGTCAATTACAGTATTACTTTGGCTGGTTTAAAGGCCTATGAATATGCCTAATCTGCGACAAGGTATTCCAAGCCATCTTTATTCTCCCACGTGACCCAACATCATCAAAATTCAGTCAGTTGCCTGAGGAATTGTAAATTGAAAAATGTAGGTTCCAATATTCCATTCCCGGGATTCCATTCAGGCTTACTTTTAATGCTCCTTGTATGGTGCCGATATGGAATTCCAGGACAAATTTAGCAGTCGGATACTTGGTAGTAAACATTTTAATCGATACCAAAGTTTTTTTTAATCTAATTACAATAACACCAGAAGTTGAACTAGAATTACAATATTTATATAAACAAATTCAATGTTCTATTATGCTTCTGATATTTTTATACGGTTGATATTTTTTCAAGAAGTGTTTTAATATTTTGTAAAATAAATTTGATCTAGTCTTATTATATGAAAATATTTTTGTATCAATTTCAGAAGAAAGGTGTTCAAAAACAACATTAGTCCTAACCAAAGATCCTGTCTTTCATCTTTGTTGAGTGTAGAAAAAGTACCAACATATTTTATGCTAAAAGTGTGTATGTCTGGGTGTCACCAGCGAAATAAGCTATTGTTCATATTTAAGTAATGATACAAAGAAGTAACTTAATTTAACTTCGTAACAAGACCTGTATTTGGCAGATTGAAACTGCAGTCTAGTTGTATGAAAGTGGTAATGGTGTAAGGCAAAGAAGATTTCTTGTGCAGTCCAGCATAGTAGCATTCAACACCACTACAGTCAGTGCCAACAGGCTTCCCCACCCAAAACAAATTCTTTAAAAGAAGTTGAATCCCAAATAAAACGTGCATATTTGTTATTCAAATAAAGGGTCTTTAAGAAAAACAAGAGAGAACAAAATGTACTACTTGCAGCAGGATTTTCTTTTGAAGACCATCGTTTAACAACATTATAATGCCTTTCAGTGCAATGTATTGTCAATGGGAACCAGTAGACACTGGTGACAGAAACCAGTGATCACATGAAGAGGAAGCATGCTGAACTGCACAAGAAATCTTCTTTGGCTGAACATGGTGAAAGGTATTGGAGAAAATACAGCTGGCCAATTTGATGCACTTCCTATAACACAAGGATATCATAATAGAAAAGAGAAATTATTGTTACTTCAATAGTTTCAAACGAGCAATGTACTAATTGGAGCCAAATGCCAGCATTACTACACTTAACAATATACAGCGTGTCTCAAAAAACTGGGTCCAAAATCTGCAGAGCTTGTAACTTTAAAAGTTGGAATTGTAGCTGATTCATATTTGAGGATTTTCAGGAACATATACCTTACCTCAATTGGTTAAAATGTGAGACCAATCAAGGGGCAACTTTCTGAAATACAAAGCTTTCAACTGTGCATGGTTAGAACCCGTTTTTTCCAATTTAGCAATAAACTACCTTATGCCATGAATTTGCTTTGTGTGCAAGTTTTCCCTACATCATGTGCATGGTGTTTATTCTCCGAAATATCTTATGTTTGGTAGAAAAGGGTTAAGTTATAGGTATTTTGGATCAATATTCAGCATTATAAATACCCATTGCAGTAACCTTGTCGTTGAATTATACAAAAACAGAGCAACTGTTACCCTGATATGCTGATACCATGCCTGGAAGTAGCACCCGCCCACCTGCCCATAGCGGGTAAATTTTGTGTCGGGAAAAAGTACCCCGGCAACCGACTGGCGGGTAAACAATTTCAAACTCACGGTGCAAGTGTGAGAGTTACTAGTGGAATTTCTGCCGGGCAGGTATTTTTGTGAGTTACCTGCCCGATCCCGACTGGCTGGTTGAAAAAAATCTGAAGTTCCAGCCCTGCCTCTAACTCCTTTGATGAGATGACTGACTTAACGGCTGGTTTCCAATTTCGAAGAAATGGTTCTTGAACTACTTCAAAGATGGCAGTGTCTCAGAAGGTTATTTATTGATTTTTCTAACAAAAATCATGTATTTACACTTTTTATCCCCTTATGAAGAAGATTTCCCTGAGTAAGTGATTGTTATCAAGTCAAAGGTAAAACTTTGATGACGTCAATACGATGCGCAAATGCAACGCATGGACGGTTTATGGGCAAAATCGGAAAAAACAGGTCCTGACCACGCTGTGTGCAAAGCTTTGTATTTCTAAAACCTTACATCCCATTGGTCTTATAATTTCACCAAATAATGTCGGATATATTTACTTTTATATTCCCAAACATGAAGCATCTATGTTTCCCATATTTTAAGGTAAAAGCTCTGAAAGTTTTGGACCCAGTTTTTTGGGACACGCTGTATTTATAATGACCACTTTAACATTTACTGTAAATAAATACACCTAAACCAAAAATTATATTCCTAACTAGGTGATATTATCTTTGAATAAGTTCATCAGGATTGTAGATTGATATTCAAGTGAAACGTTTTGTTGAAAAAAATCCATTATGTAACGTTTAGCCGGTTTTGTCTTTCCTGTCGGAAGACTTCTTCGGTAATGACTTGATCCACTTGTTTTCCCCGCGAAATTTGTTTACATTCTCGTTCCAAGGAAGCTCAGGTGTTATCAGTGGATCGTAGACAGGATTTAGAGCATAAGCCCCGGGGGGGGGGGGGGGGGACTCAGATTTTGTTTGGTCGGGGGTGTGCCGCTGGAGATTCAAAACCCGTACCCATTTTAGACCAAATTTACGCAAATTATCGGGGAAAAAACCTAATTTTTTGCAAATTTTCGCGAAAATAGACCCATGTCTAAGGATTTTTCAGTTGAAAAGCCTACCCATGGTTAAGGATGTCTCATAAAAAGACGACCCACTGTAGGGGTATCCAAATGGATTCTCTTATCCATCGCTTCTATTTGTCATTGTCTTTGTCAAGAATTGTTGCCCCAAGACCACGAAAAAAGAAAACCACACTATCGATTGGGAAGGGGAAACAACTCTTGACAAAGTCAATGACAAACCATGGATAAGAGAATCAATGTGAATACGCAGGCAGGGGGGAAATTATCAACCGTGACGACTGACGAGGAGGGTATTTTATTCTCTTAATCATGTCTACGATCCACTGATAACACTTAAGCTTCCTTGGAACGAGAATGTGAACAAATCTCGCGGGGAAAACAAGTTGATCAAGTCATTACCGAAGATTTCTTCCGACCGGGAAGACGAAACCGTGAGTAACATATTAATAAATTCGTTCAACAAACAGTTTCACCAAAATAGATGATATTATGCTAGCTGATTCAAAGTTGTGTTATCTATCTGAATACACTCTTTTGTTGGCAAATCTGTTCCTCATAATTTGACATCTCATTCATGATGAAATAAAAGATATGGTAAATCAAATTTTCATTGGGATGTAATTATTTTTAGTGCTTAATATTAGTGTTTTTAACTATCTTGGAAATAAGTCATGTACAGCAAGTATTAAAAGTCATGTACTCCATATATCCGAGAATCCGATATCACAATATGAATGCAGTAACCAACGTCATACTGATGTCTTGATGAAACAATTCACAATAATTTTTACTAGTTACGAATCGTAAGTAATAACAATTTCACGTTATTATGATTGGTCAATTGGGAAACTACATGTATAGAGAAGAAGTTTATAAAATGCGGACGAAAGCGTTACCATGTTGCTATTTGTAATGAAGAAACTGAACCTGCCCACATATTTTCCAAATGCATTATGGGCCGGTTTTGATTGCTTCTGCGTGGATAAAAGCATGTAAATGAGCACATTCTCTTTGCTGCTTACAAAGTATGTTAAAAGGTTTGTGTTTATTCAGTGGCGGCGCCAGAATGTTCATTTCTCCCCTGCTTATTTCCCTTTCCAGTTTTATTAGGAGGAGAGATATTTGGAACTGACAATATATGAACACAAAATAAAGACTTTTGGTTTTAATGAGACGAAGTGGAGAAGATGGAGTTGGATTGACTGCGCCGCCATTGTGTGTATTTACTTGGTTTAGTGCAATGTATGTTTTATAACAAACTTAGTTTGTTGAACACATGCTAATTATTATATATCTTATTTTATCATAAGCATGTTAGCAATGAGCTGTTAACATGCTCATTAATGTAATTAATTTAAGAGTGTGTGTATAAGTTTCATTACAGGGTTAAAGGTGGTTGTAAGTCTTTATTGACGACGTTCGAATATTTTTAATTTGTTTCCTATAACATGTATAAACAATTGAAACAAGCATGTTATTGTAATAAAATGCTGTTTAGTAAAAATCACTCAGTATGTCAATTTCCACTTTTATATCACCACCAGATATAAAAGCTATTTCAAATTTTTTTAAAAACCAGGTTGAAACGAACAAGTCTTTAATATATATAGTTCTATCAATCCATGCCATTACAATATAAAGATTTAATAATTAATGTGTACATTTCTAGTATAGTCGATATATCGTTAAGTGTGTTTGTTTTATAAAAAGACTTGTAACATAATGTCGGCTCTTTTTAGGTCCACTTGTGATACGAAACACTTGCCAACAATATCTTTAATATCTTCGTCATCTTCACCGTGTGGATGTGTTACTTTATGATAATGCATATTTTTACAGCGGCTATAATGGCCTTTTCCAGTTGGTTAAACACCATACACCTCCTATGTAATTTAGCAACCTCCTATCCTCCACACAAGGGGTGCACTGTAAAAACAGTGTTTAGAAACGTGGTGCAAGATGGTGTTTAGATCGCTAAATACTTAGAAATTAAACACCGTGTGTTTATATATATTTGACACGCATACTAGTATTTAGGGATCTGACATGAAGTGTTTAGAAATTTGACGTGTATAGAAACGTGGTGCAAAATGGTGTTTAGAAAAGCGTTTAATCTCTGGACGTTGTTTTTACACAGTGTGTGATTTCCAAATGGGTTACCTGAATGGGTGATTCCATTTGAAGTCTACACACCTGTGTGGGAGATTAAGGTCATATCTTCCATAGGGAATGTATGGATTTCAACTGGAATAGCCCATAAAACAATACTGTTTTCCCGTTTTAAAAACAGAAAACCATAATCACCTCACTCCCACTATTTAAAATGGGACGAATTAAACGGCCACATATTATTATGATCCAATATTTACATGCGGTGTGGTAACCATGGCAACTGATAAAAAACAACCCAATTTTTTACTTTGTACAAATCTGCAATATCATGTGAATATTGTATAATAGTATTGGTTAACAATTACCTGAATGTGTGGTAATACAATGTAATGGGCATTATTTAAAAATTACACGTAGCAATTAATTCAATTTAGTTATGATTGGATGGTTGGTTGCTCTCGCTAAAAGGCAAATGGAATTAAAATCTGTAATTGCTATTGCAGCTATTCGCATTAAGCGGTTACTATTCAAAGATCACAGCAAATTACTTTATTTAAAGCTCTACTTTTTGTGAGCCGTATTATCTGTCGTACAGATATAAAACGCACATTCAACGTAATACTCTTTAAATTAAACATTCTGATTTTGTGATCTAATAATATGATAAACTACGATTTACCACTAACCATGTATAGTAAATGATGGTGTACATTTAAGACATGTTAGATGCTAAAATGTAATAGTCATTGTTTTAATTTGTGAACATGCGAGGGCGTTACCCCGTCCGGTATTCAATTCAAGGCGATGAAATGGGACTACAGCTGTATTTGAAAAACACAATGTACTTCCATATCAATTCAGTTGGTGAGGGTGTATCATGTATCATAAGTACGTGGGTGCCCTGCCCTTTATTCAATTATGTTTTTGTATGTTCAATACCAATATCAACCTAAATGATTCAACATGTTTAAAGGAAGGGTCCCGCAAGCACAACATTGAGCATTATTTGTTAGACAAATAATTATCGAGCCAAAATTACGTAATTATATAGAACAAAACATCATACTAGTCACAAAAATGAATAAAAACTGCCATCACTCAACATGCTAAAATTTGCGGCGATAGAAAGACCCTGTGTCGCTGACGTCATGGGTATCGGTGCTCAAATTTGCGTGAATTGTATAATTCTGACATCATCGACACTGGGACTTTCGATGGCCGCGAATTTTAAAAAGTGCATGTTGAGAGATTGCGGTTTTTATTTGTTTTTGTCATAAGTGTGGCGTTTTGTTCAATATAATTACAAAAGTTGGGCTCGATAGTTATTTTTCTAACATATAATGCACACTTTTATGCTTGTGGGACACCTCCTTTAAGGAATAGCTCAATGCAGCGGGGGTGTCATAATCACCGAATCGTTTCATTCATGTTATCATGTGTGGGCAGGCCCGTATAAACCAGGACTTCTTCTGGGGCGAATTTTGTTAAAGATGGACCTTTTTACCAGGAGGGCGGGCGAATTTGGAAAATGTGGGCCTTTTTACCCAAATGTGGGCCTTTTCTAGCAAAAATGCGTTAAAAAGCATTTAAAAAAAGCATTTTTTAAAACCATTTGCGGAATTTTTGGGGGACATTCGAGATTTCATGGGGGTCCGTCCGCCCCCTGGTTACGGGCCTGCATGTGGACGTCCTTAGGTAGTCTGTAAAATTCACCCTGTTTGGTATTTTGAAGCACCCTATATATGGGAAGGAATTCCTTAGGATTTAGCACCTGTTATACACCATAGCCCATGTGTTGAGACGGGATCGTGTAAATACAATCAATGCAACGACACGTATAGTGATGTACAATTCCATACACCTATCCAAAAAGTTTTCTGACCAGATGCTGTGATACCATTTATTCAAAGTCTAAAGCTCATATGATTATCTGAAACGTGACATTATGTGGGCAAATTTTCAGTTTTGCAGGGGGGTTTTCTTTCAAAACGCAGGATACTGACAGGATATGAGTCCCCCGATCTACATCCCATTGCCGAGCGACAGGCTGTTGCTTAATAATCTGTTTATCGCTATACAGAGGCTGCGTGTTGCAAAATCAATTGCAAAAATGAAAAAGTTAAATATCTCAAATTAGAGAGACGAAGTTTTTTTCACAATTTTAATATTTAATATTTTTACGTAACCTAATCTCATGAATCTGCACTGTATGGAAATCCATTAACTAAAACACGCTTATTTTATGCGAGGAATCCTTTCACATGGGTGGGTACTGGGTTGGGTACCTACTTTCTCAAAAGGTCGCCTAAAATGTGTACATGGTGAAACCAAATCCAAGTCATACCCCCCAGTCTCTGTCCTCTCCACGGAAATGTTCACATGGTTCACGGATGTTGTTTTGTGAAAATATATGTAATGACATCGACTTTTGATGTGGCAAACAAGGCTTGAGGTATAATATGTCTCAGCTAAAAGGGTTCTCACTCATGTTAATGTTCTTATACATCATCCCGATCTTTGAATACCTTTCACTCTACCTAATAGGTCTTTTCCATGTTTTGGAATGGGATGTAGATCATGTGATCCCGTAATAATTGTTTTTAAATGATTTTTTCACCTTCTAACATAATCGTTTATTTGACGATCATTTGGTGTTTCATTTCTTTTCATCAAGTCAATACTTGAGCACAGCTCTATACAGCTCTAGATTGGTCCAAACTGATATGGAGGCGTGATAGACGAGTTGATAGGCCTATATATTTAGTTCAGTTAGAAACAACATAATTCAATTTCGTTGCCATACAGGGTGAGTCAAAAAACCTGCAACAGTGGAAAGAAGCCACCTTGTTTTTAAAACTAAGTTGAAGTTTGAAAATGTTTAACCGTTATAAGAATACCCTACTTGTTACTAACTTTGTGTGAAAAAATGAAGTCAATATTATTTACCGTTTGCCTTTGGTGAACCTTTTTACCAGTGCACCAATTTCATACGTTTGTCCACGAGATACTCAAAACATGCAATAAGATCGCAAAATGTGTTTTCCATTAAATTCGGAAACTTGAGTATAGATTCGTGATGTAATTGAAATGTAATGCATCCTTTCTTGTTTACATGTGAGTTAACATAATCAATTTACCTCACCGATGCTATGAATTGCTTATAATGTTCTAAATTTAGATGAAAAACTGAACCTTTCCAATTTTTTGTTGGCGGGATATTCAAATATGAAAATGCAACGTGTGCAATTTCAATTGAAAATCACTGTGTTCGTGGACAACCACGTAAATTGGGGTGTGCGGCAAAGAGGGTCACCAAAGACAAACGGACAATCCGATTGACTCCATTTTTTCACACAAAGTTAGGAACAAATATGTCATTCTTGCCACGTTTAAAAAGTTTCAAAATTCAACATGGTTTTGAAAACAAAATGGATTCTTTCCACTATTGCAGTCTTTTTGACTCACCCTGTACTGTATGGTGGCTAGATATTGTAGCTAATTATTATTTGTTAAGTACAATAACAGAAATAGTATAACATTGTTGAATATTTTAAAGATAGTAGGCCTATGTCTTTACTCGATCTGTATAAATCGGTATAGGCGTCATATAGTTAGAAGTCATAATTACAATTTACTATGTGCTTTTGTATATCTTGAATGCCAATATGTATGTTGAGAGGAAAGTTAAAAAAAAGTACACGCAATGTAAGGGTGACGTGACCCTTGCTTAGCTCAATACCATGCTTGGTATAGTACTGATTTGTAGTTCTAACATTTTAAGTTGAACATGTTCAGGATTGAAAGACCGGAAAAGTGGGTTTGTACAGCTGTCGGTATACGAGTAATGTGGATTTGTTTTCTATCAAAAGGGAAATGCGGATATTTAGAAGGAAAATTACTCTGTTAAGGAAATAATATACCGAAGTTTTGTTTTCCTGTTTTAAGAATCGATAAATTCATTGAATATTGTCGTATGACTGATGAAAAGCACTACAATGCTCATGCGTAGGTCCTGTTCTCTAAGAAAAGGGTTATTGGTTGTCATGTATGTAAAATTCTCAGATAGAGAGAGAGAAAAACAGTTTTGTATAAATAAAAGAACAATTTTTCCTACGACGTGTTTCAGAAAACCTGCAACTTATATTTTTAAATATTATTATCATGTTTACACGTTCTCTTGCTCATGTAACCTCGAATATCGTTCAAGCAATCTCGATCATTATTCGAATGAAGAATCACATGTCGCATGTGGAAATTCACAGGTTCCCAAAACATGATCGCAATCCATGGTGTCAGTGCTCAATCAAAATGATAAGCAGGTTTTCAGGGACACCCTGTAGTACCAGTTTGTGTTTGTAGGTTCCTCTTGCATAAAAGTTCAGATTCATCTTTTGAGAAGAGTGATTCTTCTCAAGTTGTCAACTTTTGCCATAGGATCTATGATTTTACTAAGGGGATTGTTAAAGAATTCATAATTTATTCTGTGTGAAATGGAACCCATATCAAACTTAAGAACTGGGTCCCGACTCTATAAACATGATAACGCTCAACCTTAGAATGCTTTGATACTCATCTGATCTGAACAAGGCTTTAAGAAGAGTTAACTTAAAACTCACTTAAGAACAATGTTAACTTTTATGCATCACTCCATCAGGGCACTGGAAATCTTTTGTAAGAGTTTATGATAAGATAGGGTTAGGCTATCAAAAGTATTATATTCGTATCAAGTTGTAATCATTAATAAGTTGCACTAATTAAAATGTCCTCTAGATTTGCATTTTCGTCACTAAAAATAAATCATGCGATGTTACACACATTTTTGAAACGCCCTGTCCATGTTTTACGACATCACGTTGTCAAATCATGTGTCCTCTATTTAGTTTATATAAACAAAATCACGAGGTCAATATTGCCTGAGCTGATTGGTGGATGAAGAGAAAGGGGCACATTTGGGGCACATTTGCAAATTCCTTTCAATTGTTGATTTACATTGGAAATGAACCCAGTTCTCTCCTAGCACTAGATATATGTCAAGTTTCGATGGAATGTAATATAAGTCAAACTGATCATAAAATCTATGAACTGATACAGTTATCATTTACGGCGCTTAGGCCACGAACAACAAACCTCTTTATACGGGCCCGACCGAACCATTTTTGTCGAATTTAAAAAAAATAGAAATGTTCGAAATATTTTGATTTTTTGTTGTTAACATTATCGAAAATTGCTGACAATTCACCAAAATGACCTGATTTTTTTTGGAAAAACCTCTACCTGAGACGTCCGTTTGCCCGTATAACAGGGTTTTTCGTGGCCTTAGACATCCCTATTTAGTTTATTTAGTTTAATTAATTAGTATAAGTCCACCACTGCGATACTACAGGGCCGTCAGAATGGGGGGGTGCGTTGGGTGCGGACGCACCCCCCTTGAAAATCTCTTCTTCTTTTTTTATTTCTTTTTTTAGGGTAACATGTTGTTTTATGAATGGAAAATGGGGTCAACGATGGCAAGATACATGCAAATTGTGTCCTAAATTCGCTGTAATGCTCAGAGCTTCCGGGGGCTTCGCCCCCTGGACCCCCACTAGGGGCCCGAAGGCGGGCCCCTGGACCCCACCCTTTATTGGCTTCGCGCCAGAGGCGCAGCATCGCGCCAAGGCGCTCGCATCGTCAGCGTGCTGCAGCACTAACACTCTGACGTCATACTACTACTTCCGGTAAAAAATCGTGAAAACGCACCCCCCTTTCCGGTAAAAAATCGTGAAAACGCACCCCCCTTTCCGGTAAAAAATCGTGAAAACGCACCCCCCTTGGGCAAAAGTTGCTGACGGCCCTGTACTATAATACTATTATGACAAACGAGGCTGATCCATTCTAACAGTTACAACAGGGTATTAACACTAAAATGGATTTACTTTTTACCTTTATTTTGACATTTTTACGCCTACATTTCTTTTGATTTGCTGACGTAAGCATCGAAAGTCAAAGCAAGAGTTGGTTTTTATTTAATAACGGTATAGCGCACAAATCACCGTTTTTCTTAGTATTACAGATTTTTATGTTGTATAGCCAACCTAAACCAATGTTTTCCTGAGTATCCGTAAATTAAATGAAGTTAATTTTAAGAATAATGAACTTTTAACTTGTCCGATAATTTATTATTTCAGACCACTGACTTTGTTTTTAACATTTTACATATTGAGTGGAATTAGTTGGGGTTTTTTTCAGTTTTTATTCTTGTTCCATGTTCCACTTCTCTTCAATGTTGTTGCTTATAAAGTTAACATATTTTCCCTAAGAGAATGGCATGTAACTTATTTATTAAAGGAGGTGTCCCGCATGCATAAAAGTGTGCATTATATGTTAGAAAAAATAACTATCGAGCCCAACTTTTGTAATTATATAGAACAAAACACCACACTTATGACAAAAACAAATAAAAACCGCAATCTCTCAACATGCACTTTTTAAAATTCGCGGGGATCGAAAGTCCCAGTGTCGACGATGTCATAGTTATACAATGCACATGCGCAAATTTGAGCACCGATACCCATGACGTCATCGACACCGGGACTTTCGATCGCCGCGAATTTTAAAAATGGCATGTTGAGTGATGGCAGTTTTTATTCTTTTTTGTTACTAGTATGGTGTTTTGTTCTATATAATTACGTCATTTCGGCCCGATAATTATTTTTCTAACAAGTAATGCTCAATGTTTTGCTTGCGGGACCCTTCCTTTAACAACCTTAAATGGTGATATTATCAATTAACACATGCAAAGTCCCAGTACTCAGGTATTGGGTCACCCGAACATAAAAACAATTGGGACCTCAATACCAAAACAACTGACTGACAGCGCATGACCAACACTATTTTAACCCGGACATTTTCAAACGACTGGTCAGTTCACGTTTCCGTAAAAATAAGTCTCGGGACAGCGCGATTTTTGGCATACTCAAAAACAATTGAAATCACAAAATAGTCAGAGGCTCAGTTGTTAATAAGGTGACTCTTGATGATGTGAAATAACAATGGTGTCATTTGGTATTAATTGTGTTAAGCCAAATGGTTGGAATTGTGTTACGGTACATAACATGCCTTCTTTTTGACATAACATGCCTTCTTTTTGTTGTACACTACTAATCATGCTATGTCAAAGCTTTTTGCATTGTATAGACGTTTTGTATTATGGCTTAAGTCAGTAATATTACATGTACATGTATATTATTTCTGTATGCGTGCAATTAATTACGTATTATGGAGCCTGGTATCCTTAGTAGAAGTTGTACCTTGTATTATAAAATATTTGATAAAAACAGGCTCGTTAAAATACAAAATAAAACATAATTCATGCAACCACAACCTGTTGTTGAGTTTCTAATTATTTATATAGTTCTTTATTTGGTTAATATTGTTTTTCGTATTGTTTATGGAATTAAAGGTTTTATGATCAAATACACGGCCCCTTAAAATGACCACCAAGTTCGATTACCAATTAATTCCAGGAAAACAGGTTCGACTATGCTCGATTATGCTTACGTCTCATTTATCAAGAATGTTCAGTTAATAGGCCGCTCAACTTCACAACTGTTGGGTTTATTACCACTCAATTTCATAACTATAGGATCAATATTACCCCAATATCACATCACATGACGTACAGGGTAGACTAATACTTTACATTATTTGTTCTATTTTTATAGAAACAAAACATGTTAACCAGTTCAATAACACCCACTACAGTAAAAATCGACGAACTCGTGCTGCGTGAACAACGAATCAAAACAGAGCGAGTGGTGCGAGCAGTTCCAAATTGGCGAAAGCTGCTTACAGCAGCGAATGAATACAGAAGGACGCGAGCGCGCATGAAGACAGCAATCGAGCTGTGCATCATATGCGAGCTGTGCATCATATGCGTGACGCGTGGGTGCGCCAAAACCGCGTTCAGATGACCATAATCGCGTGCGTTCGATTGGATTACTTTCCGGGCGGAGAGATAAAAACCGAATATTTCTCGCCAATTTGGAACTGATTGAATTATAGGTGTTTATAATCAGCTCCAAATTGGCGAGCCTCCTTACAGCAGCGAATCAATACAGGAGAGCGTGGGCGTGCATGAATGTGAGTAGGCGGCGCAATATATCACTTTGCGTATCACATGCGTTACGGGTGCGTTGCCCGTGCGTATGCCAACATTGCACACTGAGACGCTTGGATTACTTTGCCCGCGCAGAGAGAGAAAAAAATGTTTTTCTACAATTTGGAACTGACTTAACTAAAGATATTTTAATATCAATTATTAGCGCGATTATATCGGTACAAATCAACGATTTGGATAAATATGCATCTTTTTCAGTAATGAATGAGAATAATGACTGCTTAACAACTGTTTTCGTGAATTTGTTTTGAAATCCTCGGTTGTTGTTCTGGTCATTCGGAATTGTCCCGAAGGGGCGGGACAATTCCTTAGACCAGAACAAAAACCTCTGATTTCAAAACAAATTCACGAAAACAGTTGTTACGCAGTCATTATTCTCTAATTAATCACTCTATGAAGATCAGGTTTAATTATCAGTAACCACTGCATACGAGGGGGTATCAAAAGGTTTTAAGTGAAGGAGCCAGAAACTTTATTTTGATATGTGATTCTTCAGACATCTTTACATAGTCACTGTGCAAAGTCACAGATTTCTCCCACTTTTTATTACCTGTCCACAGACCGCCATTGTAGAGATCTTCAGATTGACCGCCATTGATTGATCCTCAGTTTGCCTCAGATTGTGTTATTCCCAAAACAGCAACAAATAGTTTAAAGTGTTGACAGAAAGGGTCAAAGGTCATGTAGGGGTCATCATATGTCAATCTGTGTACACCCCATGTTACCCATAGTATTATTGTCACCAAGCTTGTTTGTAATAACCTTTAACCCCTTTCTGTCAAAACTTTAAACTATTTATTGCTGTTTTTGGGAATAACACAATCTGAGGCAATCTGAGAATCAATCAATGGCGGTCCATCTGAGGATCTCTACAATGGCAGTCTGTGGACAGGTAAAAAAATGTAGGAAAAATGTGTGACTTTGCACAGGGACTTTGTAAAGATGTCTGAAGGATCACGCATCAAAATAAATTTTCTGGCTCCTTCACTTCTGGGTGATTTCTAAAACTTGATGATACCCCCTCGTATTTCAGCACTATCAGGTTCGATTACCACGCATTCACTCAATATCATGATCTATTATTACTAATTCCATGTGTATCAGGTTAGATCACAACACAATCTACCTGTGTCAACCCTTTGGCTTTTAAGGTTGCGACTTGTTCCCGGGTACATTTTAAATGTTAACATTTCTACATTTTTAAAGTCCAAAAAAGGACCTTACACACAGAAAAATCGCGACCTCGATATGTAAAAAAATAATATGTATAACGATGTTGTGTATATTTTCGACGAGTTTCTACACAACTTCGGTAGAATTGTTGTCCAACCAGTTTACCAGTTGGCATGTAGATATTAAAAATACACAATTAAACGCAAAGCGGAAATGTTACATAGTTTGTGTATTTTTTTACATATTAAAAAGGTAAAAGTGTCGAATTACATTCTTATAATGTACAAATCTTTCAAAAATACCACTTTGCGATGTAATTTTGCGCGCAAGATCGATCACACTTGAGCAAAATGGCGGACATGGCGGAGGCAGAAGAGCTGAAGCCCAAGTGGATAGAATTAATGAAGGCTTGGGGCCTCCAGTCTTTTGTTGAAGCATTCAAAGGCTATTTGTAAGGAAGTGCACATGCATGTATGATGTAATGTAATACGGCTCGGACCTGGGGAAGCTTCTATGGTTACGCTATCCGTGCATGTATACTGCACTGCACTCCCGGGACTCATTGCGTGATTGCGGCACTGCATTCAGCCATTCAGCATATCAATGTACTATGGTCAGGGGCGTCGATCCTGGGGGGGGGGGGGGGGGGGGGGGGACGAGGGGGACGTGTCCCACCTAATAATCACGTATTTAACTTTTAAGTTATACCTAATATTCATGTATTTAATTTTTAAATTATACCTAATAATCATGTATTTAACTTTTAAATTATACCTAATAATCATGTATTTAACTTACCTAACTGGTGAGGTAAAAGAACTACATAAAAAATTATGTTATTATTTTACCTAATATTTATGTATTTTACTTACCTAACTGCTAGGTATATTTTACATAATTACAAATTCGGTAGAATATACCTATTTGTTCGAGAGTTCGTATTGCACCTAACGTTATGTATTTTTTTTACATAACTTACGTATTTTTTTTTCTGTGTGTAGATTACCCATATTTGATCCTGCAGTCATTATTCTCTAATTAATCACTCTATGACGATCAGGTTTAATTATCAGTAACCACTGCATATTTCAGCACTATCAGGTTCGATTACCACTCAATATCATGATCTATTATTACTCAGTTTCAATTAGTAGGGGTTCGACTGAAAATTAATTTTACTACACTTTATCAATCAGGTTCGATCACAACCCAATCTACCTGTGTCAACCTTTTGACTTTTAAGGCTGCGACTTGTACCCGGGTACATTTTAAATTTTTACATTTCTACAGTCCAAAAAGAGGACCTTAAATTACCCATTTTTTATCCTAAATAACCCACATAATACCCCTTGACCCACATCATAGGGATGGTAACTCCTAACCCAAGGTCCTATATACTAAATTATTTAAATCATTCTTATCTCAAAAGTATGATTTTTGAGGACCGTTTCTGTATAAAAATACAATTTGTTTCAAAAGCAACAACATCTTAATTCAGTAATACAATTTGTTTCAAAAGCAACAACATTTTAATTCAGTACATTTTGTAAATTAAATATGGCAATAGAAGTGTTGCCTGTCACATGATCTAACATTAGAAATGTTTATAAATATTTGTATATAGTTTATATTGATTTTTTGAAATTATTTTGAAATTTGAGTTTAACAAAAATTACTGCTTCACTTCGTATGCAGGTGACTTCGTAATAAAAGATAGTTCACGTATGCATGATTGGTATAATAACAGGTTTTGAATGCATCGCAATAGCTTTAATGTACAGGTTGACATTTTTCCTTACCAGATCACCTGCATGTGAACTAAAAAAGTATTTTTTTCTGAAATATATTTCAATTTGTTTTTAAATTATTCTATTGTTATTTCATGTAGCAGGCAACACTTATCCTGGCATATTAAATGATAATTTACTGGATTTAGGCATTTGTTAACTGTTAATTATTTGAGACCACCAATATATAGGTTACATGGACATGGCATGGGGTAACATGAGGCCAGGGGTTACATATGGGGTCAATAAAGGTCATTTAGGTGACAAATTTGTACTCAAAAAATGTCTTTTTTTTATTATTATTACTTTATTTTATTTTATTTATTTATTGGGGGTGGATGGGTCGGGTACCCGGAAGATATGTCTATCAGGTCCAATTAACTCTTTTACGGAATTATTATACACTTACTTACTAGATTATTGAAAATGAAACAATTAAATCGAAATTGGAATGAAATTCAGAACTTAATTTCGGGGTCTTGGGTTCGATTTCTATTCAATTCCATGAGTCGGGTCAGGCAAGCGCTTTGCTTTGAATCGATTTACATTACGAGTGGATGACGCCTTGGGTTTTCGAATTGTTCTCCATGCCAGACATGGCTAGTTACTCAATACTTATTATATTGAAGTGAGGTGTCTTGGGAATAACCACAATCTGTCTCCCGAGCTGATCCAACTGTTTTAAATAAATATAAAAACTCGTAAGATATGTAAGATGATCGATTAAATGCGTCTCCCTTCCTTTACATCTATTGTATTACGTCTAATGGGATCGACACCGCTTGAGCTACATACGTGCCCTCAATCTTATGATAATAATATTCACGTATATGTTAACTGGAAAGAGGGCGTTATCTGCAATATTTATATTTCCAGTTGGTAGCGGAATATATTTATTATACTAGATTTTGGCAAGATTCATTGACGTGATGATATCAAAAGATTGAGTTCAATAATGGTTATAATCAACACATAAAAATCCGCTAAGAAAATAATCATGCACTTTGATGAAATTTGATGAACACAAACAAGGTAAATCAATTGAAGAATTTTTTTTTTAAAACCTTTTGAAAATATTTTTTAATTTTATGATAATCGAATATTTATTGTGCGTATGTCCGCATTCCTAGGGAAATCATCAATGTAAGGTTGCTATTTGATCCTTTTATTTCCCCTCCCCACCTCTAACTAGCATTCGGTTGAATTGCACCCATTCGATTAAATTCGAAGGACATCAAAAACTATAGACCTATCAGCCTGCTGCCTCACATGTACAAATTTTTTACAAGAATTCTTCTTGCCAGAGTTGAGAAACAGCTTGATGAAAACCAGCCTAGAGAACAAGAAGGTTTTAGAGCAGGATTCAGGACATCAGACCATCTGCAAACACTGAGCCAGGTTATAGAGAAGTCGACAAAATATCGCTTCAATATATGTCTCGGTTTTGTGGACTATGAGAAGGCATTTGACAGTCTAGACCACCAGTCTCTATTAAATGCGCTGGAAAAGCAGGTCAGTGATGAAAAGTACATCCGCCTAATCAAGGCAATCTATAAGGATCCAAGTGCTAGAACCCACCTTAGAGAGCACCACAACTGCAGTCTTCAAAATTCTGAAAGGTGTGAGACAAGCTGATCCAATCTCCCCAAAGCTATTCACTGCAGCCATGGAGGATGTTGTCAAAAACCTGGTTGGCAAGGTATGGAAGATGTAGTCGATGGTGAACACCTTACCCATCTCAGATTTACAGATGACATCCTACTTCTCAGCCATGACCCCAGAAATGGCAGAAGATAATCCGAGAACTGAGTAAAGAGAGCAACAAGGCTGGACTTAGCATGAACATCAAGTAGACAAAAGTGATGATGTGCAACAAGCTGAAAGAGTATATGCAATAACAGTTCAAGGAAAACCCATAGAAAAAGTGGACAGTTATAATTAGTAAGAAGATTTCTCTAGAAAATGAAACAGCAGGGGAGGTGAACAGAAGGATACAGCTAGCATGGGTGAAGTTTGGTAAACTCAGCTTTACCTTTCGTGATGAAGAGCTACCATTGGCACTAAAGCGACCAATTTTCAACCAGTGTATCATCCCAGTGCTATCGTATGGCTCAGAAACATGGACAACAACTAAGAGATTGGAGAAGAAGCAAAAAGTCACTGAGAGGGCAATGGAAAGGATATTGATTGGCGTTACAAGAAGGGACAGGGTTACCAACACAGATTTAAGGAAGAAAACAGAAGTGAGGGACATCATACTGAAAACAAGGTATTTAAAAAAAACTGGACGGGGGAGATAGAAGACTGTTGAAAGTTCAAGAACAGACATTAACAAACAGCGTTGCTACTATGTTTCCTAACAATTTAACTCTAAGGGATTCAAAAGTGTTTTTGATATCAAATGAAAGGTCCCATTTCTCATTACACTGATGATGCCCTTAAATCTAGAATAGGGTCAACAACCTTTAAGACGTATGGTTAACATTGATGAAGAAGTTGGATTGGGGTAATTAAAGTTGTATGGTGGACACCGAATCATTCAGAAATATTATAAGGACACATTGAGAAATAGGTTATGTAAAACCTTTTTTATGAAAGACTGGTACCTTCTGTTTAAAGTTTGAAAATGAAAATAGGCTTATCCATTTTATTTGCGGCGGTTTTAGACTTTGCTAAACATGCTCAGCATTATCAGTCCCGGGCATCAGTGCACGCAGTGTACGTATACAACACACTGACCCATCTGCAGGCCGTCAGCTACGCGGAAATCTCTGCACAACGCATGTATACCATACGCCAACATTTCCACCCTGAAAGTACGTTGTGAAATTGCCGTTTTTTGGTCGAAGTCATGACTAAATTATTATGAAACTCCAGAATTTATCGCAAATGATGTGTATTATAAAAACAATCGATGACAGAAAATAAAATTTATTGATAAATGTGGATTTTTAAGGGGCTGAAGTCGACAGGTTTTCTAGCGATACATAGTCATTGGGAATACTACGCATCGCAAACAGTCGCGATTTAAACAAATTGTTGACACTTTTTAGAGGTGAATAATGATTTTTAAAATAGTTTAGCCAAGAATCTGAGAAGAGTTAGAATCTACAGATTTTTTAACTAAATAGAGGAGGGTGTACACTTTTATTTGGTACCTTGGCCAATGTTCAAGTTTTACAACAAGTATTTTTCTTATTTATTTTGAAATATTTACCAAGTTATTTGGAGATTTGATGAGGTATTCATCTCAGTCAATCAAACAAAGGCATTCAAGCCGTAGCGTTGTATTATTCCATGATGGTTTTAGATTACATATTCTTGGTGAAATTATACACCGATATGGCTTGAAAAATAACATACCAGTATATAATTTCCTACGAGAATTGAAATCTGATGATCCAGTATCAAACAACAACGTCCAAAATGTCTCAAGAAATATTCCAAAATGTCTCCGGCCGTCCATACCATCGATGTATTCATACACACGCAGTTGTATACACCCGGGCATACACCACTACAGCACTGCATTGCACTAACAGTGCATGGCAAAGGTCGAGGGGTTGTTGCCATATCATTGGGCTAATCATATTGAAGGGTTCACCTAGACTGTAACTCTCAGCCGCCCTCTTATGTCGCTATCTTGCAGGCTCCGATATTTGTACAGCTTTAGCGTCCGTACGGTAATATTGATGACTGGGGGATGTAGCCTAGGGTTCGCCATAATCATTGGGTTAATTGCGAGAGCCAAGGCAACACGGAACAAAGAGGCCGTGCCGTGGCCGTGGACTCAGTGACTCAGTATATTACTAAATCATATAATATAATACAAAATAGCATCCAAATAGCTTAGTATATTACTAAATGGCATCCAAATAGCTGAAATAACTTACTGTGTCCTCTTACCTTCATATTATAACAATATCAATTACATTTTACAACAAAATCGCTTCAGAAGATGATTAATGCAAGTTATTAGCAAATGCCGCGAATTTTAGGGGTTTGTGAAAAGGTTACGACTTAGAAACGTCGTTTCAAATGACGGGCTCGTCATCTCCCCCGTCAAAAATGGAGATGGGCTGGCCATCTAGCCAAGAGAGAAGACAACAGATGGACTCATAAATTAACAGACTGGATCCCCAGAGCATTCACCAGAGGAAGAGGCAGGCCAAACAGACGGTGGATAGACGACATCAAAGAGTATGGCAACGTTACTGTGAAAAGGACAGCTCAGGACAGAGTGAAATGGAAAATTGATGAAGAGGCCTTCCTTCTGCAGTGGAGTGAAATAGGCTAGATAGATAAGGGTGCGATCCTTTTATGCCCGCCCCTTCTAAGTTAAGCTATCATTCGGTTCAATTGCACCCGTTCGAATAAATTACTCCTTTTCCATCCGATTTCAAGACGTCATGTGGGAAAATAAAAACCAAATTAGTTAAAACAATAACAAATCTTCGCGTGCCATATTTATTCGGATATACACTTTCAGAACAGTGGCATCCGTCAACTTGGCGAATGCGTCCATACAATACAATATGAAAAACAGCATGAATTATAACTTATAAGAATCATAGTTATATACAAAGACAATGAGAGACTATCATCAGAAAAACCTAGCATTGCTGCGAGACACCAGGATTTATACAGTAATTGGACATGGACGCCAAAAGAAGTGAAGTGAGCGTTGATCCGCCACATACCAGAAGTATATTTAATACATGTCATAAATAAGCTCAACCATACTCCTGTCAAAAGGATATGATAGATGCACATTTGTTATTTTAAAATGTGATTTCATGACATTTGAACATTTTCATAACAGCAGGACGACCTTAATTGAAGGTCACATAAACAAATGTGTCTTTAAATTTAAAAGTTCCTGACACATATTAGCACATTTTAAATGTACTTCAATTGTTGTTGGCAGATGTGTCTATAAATATGAAAGTTCGTAGTGACACATATCCGCACATTTCAAATGTACATCAATTGTTGTTGGCAGATGTGTCTATAAATATGAAAGTTCTTAGTGACACATATCTGCACATTTCAAATGTACTTCAATTGTTGTCCATAGATAACAATTGTAAAAACTCATTGATTGACATCAAAAATGGAAATTTTAATCAAGTTTTACCAAGGAAGAAAGCGATCTAACCCAAGTTCTTCTCTAGAAAAGAAACATCTAAGAGGAACCTAACTTGACATTATGAGGTCATAATTATTAAATTGGACGATTGATTTTATCCAGGAAGACAGATGACAAACCTATAGAAACCTCACAGGCATACTACCTGATGAGGTATCAAACGACCATATTTATTCATTTTCCAATGGTATTCATAGAATTCATAAGCCTACGAGACAAGTTTTCCCAAGGTAGAAAGAGATCTAACCCCAGTTCTTCCCTAGAAATAGAACAATCTAAGAGGAACTTAACTTGACATTATGAGGCCAACATTATTAATAAAAAAATGTATTGATCTCTGAAAAGTCAATAAAAAATGAACAAAAAGAATGATTTTGTGATTCTGATGATCAAAAAGGTGTGTACCAAACTGCCTTACCTGACAGGTATTTGTAGCAAGGGTGGTGGGAAGGTGGGAGTTTTTGATAAACCTTCTAGTATGATGCGGAAAAACGATATGACCAGTAAAAAGAGAATCAAAGAAAAGGGGGCTGCGCAAAGCCAGAGATGCGCGACTGAACAACAAAGCGAAACTCGCGGGCTGGCAAATCCTAACTTAGGATTGGTCCAAGGAGAAAACAAACAAAGGCTATCTGAAAAGCCGTGAACAAAAACGCGCTGGCAACCCTGTTGCACGAGCAAATCAGAATTATGTTGACAAGCAAAATAATTCTCTTATTAAACACATTTTAATACTAAATTATGGTCAAATTGCTATAAAAATAAATATGCTCCAAAAAGGTTCAGGATCTAAGAATAGATAAGAGTTTAATCTCTGATTTTCGAAACTCATCGACTCTAATGTCATTTAAATTAGACTAGAGCAAAATATAGAAATAAGAAATGTTTAACTTTAAGATCCTCTCACCTCTGTCTCTTTATATAACTATACATTTGCATTAAATAATCGTGATTTAGCCGACAGGGTGTTTTTTAAGTAAGCTTATTTAGTTATTATATTTTTATAATTTGATGAATGAAATTATGGATAATTTCAGAATCAAAAGTTTATAGACATTTCGGGAATCTCGGGTCCCGCCTGAAGAAAAAAACGGGTCCCGAGATTACGAATTCCCGAAGATTCCAGCACACATTCGCATTGAAAGCACAAATAATTATTGTTTTCGCTGCTGATTTAAATTTGAATTTTTAGGCTAAAAAGGACAGATACGATAAAATGTGCCCCAGTTTGAATTGCAATTGCCAGTAATTTAGCCTAAAAAATTACGGACAACATAAAATGTGCCGATTTGATTTTTTTGGATATGATTTAACATTCTGAGCTACGTATGAAGTTTGTGTAGCTAACCAGTCAAACTGTGACACATTGACAGAGAAACAAAATTACCGGCAATTTAGCCTGAAAAATGACAGACACCATAAAATATGTCCCGATTTGATTTTTTGGATATGATTTCACATTTTGAGCTACGTATTAAGTTTGCGAACAGATAATCGGGCAAAATTGTGTGAAGTCATTCGGGTGAATAGTGGTACAGCCTATACATTATAAGACCTTCATATGCCTATATAGCAAAACAACTTAGAAATATATTTTATTCTCATTCCTATTTAGTGAATTGGTTATTTTGATCTTTTATCATAAAATAACGCAGTTTGTTAGATTTATTTTAATCAAACAACAACACATTTCCCCCTTCATAAAATCGACGAATCCAGCGAGCTGTTTACCAACTTCCCACTTCCAATAGACTCTATTCACGCGGCAGCCATTTTCCAAAATATGCCACCCAAGCCTCGTTCCCGTTTGGTCTATCTTCGCCTCGCGCTGCACAATAGAACTGTGCGAGAAGCGTGGTACCAAAGCGCGCGGCGTACGCATCCTCACGCAAGTCACACAGGCGCAGGTATACGTAACAAGAACGAGGCTTGGGTGGCAAATTTTAGAAAATGGCTGCCGCGTATTAAATTGGCTGGGACATTTATATAGATTGCCACAGGAAACTCCAGCACGCCAAGCTTTAAAAGAATACAACCGAGCCACGAAGAGACCAGTCGGACGTCCAAAGCCTACCTGGGTTGCAAACGTAGGCCTAAACAAAGAAATTAAACCGGAACTCTTGACACAGACCAATGATCGTATGACCTGGAGAGCAATAGTTGCGCGCGCAATGGCAACATAGCCGGAAAGCATAGACGATGATGATGCCGCGTGAATATGGTCTATTGATCGCATTCTTTAGCACACGCGCACATGGTTTAGCACACGCGCACATGGTTTAGCACACGCGCACATGGCAACGCTGCGTTATACGCACAACGCATACGCCGGCGACTTTGTGTAGGGCACGCTAACGCGGTGATCATACGCACTGAAGGTATT
The DNA here is from genome assembly GCA_035610835.1 of Ophiura sarsii. Lineage (NCBI taxonomy): Eukaryota > Metazoa > Echinodermata > Ophiuroidea > Amphilepidida > Ophiuridae > Ophiura > Ophiura sarsii. The sequence continues at coordinate 67,427,707 of CM069441.1, read as the reverse complement.
ATTTTTCGAATAAATTAAGCTCCACCATAATCTATACACCATTGTCTCATAATGTATGGGCGTGTCGGCTGAAAATCAGCCCAAAACCAATCAAATTGCCTGCTGACATCTTAAACCACACCCACTATATAATAATTAGAGAATAAAACATAGTTCTTAGCTGTTTTGCTATAGACGATGGTCTTATAATGTATAGGCTGTACCATATTTGGAGTCGTGTATGGTCGCCGCAGGCGGCCATACACGACGACACAAATTTTATCTTATTTAGTTTATTGGTTATTTTGATCTTTTATCATAAAATAACGCAGTTTGTAAGATTTATTTTAAACAAACAACAACAAATTTCCCCCTTTATAAAATCGGCGAATCCAGCGAGCAGTTTTCCAACATCCTGCTTCAAATTAATCGCGTTCTTTAGCAAACACGCATCTGTCATCGCTGCGTTATACCCACAACGCATACGGCGGCGACTTTGTGAAGGGCACGCTAACGCGATGACGCGTTGATAATACGCGCTGAAGGTATTATTTTTCGAATGAATTAAACCGCGCCCCAAACTATGCACCATTGTCTCATAATGCATGGGCGTGTCGGCTGAAAATCGGCCAAAAACCAATCAAATTGCCTGCTGACATCTCAAACCACACCCACTATATAAGAATTTAGAATGATCGTGCGCACGCTGTTTACATCGACTTTTTAAGCTAAAAGTCTAAAACTAAAAGGAACTTGACTATTTTTTTAATTTGATCCTTTTGGTGTTAAGGTTTTTGAAAATAGTTGAGTGAAGTTGTTAAAAATGAAGTAGGCTACAATTAAATTAAGGGTTTTTTTGCATTGACTATTTATGAAATGGCGTTCAAATCCTTGGTCGTTGATGAAAGGGATTAAATCATATTTTACTATGGCATATTCCTCTAGCTCTACGAAATATAGCGATGTTATTGTATAGATTACGTCGGATGACTGGAAAATGTTAATCATTTACCTATCAATACTACTGAATGATACCAAAAGGACTGATGCCTCACTTGAAATTATTGAAAGGGACTCAGCAAATCTGTATGTAATGTCATATCTCCACGACTTGGCTAGTAGTAGTAGTAGTAGGGCCAGTATATATTTTCATGTTTTTTGTTTGTTACAAGCAAAGGTTGACTTGATTCCATTATCTTTATGGTATGGGTTCAGAAAATGTAGGGTTGCATTTTTTCCCGCTCAATTCAAAATGGTTGCCAAAATGGCTATACAGGAGAAATTGTTTCAATTTTTACTAAAAAGCATATTACTTGTTCGTCTGAGCGCAAGGATTAAGAAAATGTATCGTCTGCCCGATATCCGTTGTTTCTATAACGAGTTATCGAGCAAAACGTTCCAATTTCAATAAATTATATCTCAAATTGCTCGTATGATCACATGGATTCCAGAAACATTTTTATTTCATTTGGTACTCAAGTTCTTTGCGCGCATTGCCTCACACATGGGTCAAAAAGTCGAATGTCAATAGGCCTCTATTACATATTATGGGACATAACCCCTATAAATATGGGGTATGAAATGTTAAAAAATACATTTTTGGCATCCTCGTAACCAGAGGAACATTTTGAGGTATTATTTGTTGAAATCGGACCAAGTTTAATTTTTAACACCACATGCAAATTAAGTTCAACGACCTTTTTACGGTTTGCATGATACATCTGTAATGAAACATCGGACACAGAACGAACTATTCATTTTCTATACAGGGTGTCCCTAAAACATTGTGCACATGTTTGCGCAACTTGTTGACCATGAAGTCCTAAAGTTTGGTGTAATATATTTATACACACGAAAAGGGTTAACACTCTAAGTTCAACGACCTTTTTACGTTTTGCATGATACATCTGTAATGAAACATCGGACACAGAACGAACTATTCATTTTCTATACAGGGTGTCCCTAAAACATTGTGCACATGTTTGCGCAACTTGTTGACCATGAAGTCCTAAAGTTTGGTGTAATATATTTATACACACGAAAAGGGTTAACACTCTAAGTTCAACGACCTTTTTACGTTTTGCATGATACATCTGTAATGAAACTTCGGACACAGAACGAACTATTCATTTTCTATACAGGGTGTCCCTAAAACATTGTGCACATGTTTGCGCAACTTGTTGACCATGAAGTCCTAAAGTTTGGTGTAATATATTTATACACACGAAAAGGGTTAACACTCTAAGTTCAACGACCTTTTTACGTTTTGCATGATACATCTGTAATGAAACATCGGACACAGAACGAACTATTCATTTTCTATACAGGGTGTCCCTAAAAACATTGTGCACATGTTTGCGCAACTTGTTGACCATGAAGTCCTAAAGTTTGGTGTAATATATAATATTTATACACACGAAAAGGGTTAACACTCTGCTTTCAGATGTCGTTTATTTTATCTGATTTGAATTTGTCAATCCTGAGATATGGACAATTAACTAGAGCTACCCAGAATCGATGTTGTGCCACTTTACAGTTTCAAAGATTTACTCCTAAGATACAACTTCCACTTGAACGATTGCCCTTCACCAGTGTTATGCAAAATAACATTTTTGTATTGAGATTGAATAGGTTTAAATAATAGAATGAGTGCCTGTGTATCAAAGCAGAACTGAATATAAAAATGTTTGGTACATGATTCGAACCAGTCCTTTTGACGAGGTTTCACAAAATGTTTATTGGGCCTACATTTTCAAAACAAGACAGGCGTCGATATGGCTGGGTGCGGCCTCAATTTTCAATAGACATGATAGAAGAGGGCGTTCATGGTCTTAAAATATCACGAAACGAGAAGTCCAGCAGAAGAGTCACCAGAGAGTTTGCCATTCATTTCTCAAACACTCACGTACCATCTAGGAATACACCTATATAAAAAGGAGTATTGGAAATGCTTGGTAGATGGTATGGTACAAGCACCAATGAATAGAGAACATTCTGGAAGACTAAGATATGAAAAGTGGCAGGACACAGTAACACCAAACATTACACCAAACTTTAGGACTTCATGGTCAACAAGTTGCGCAAACATGTGCACAATTTTTTTAGGGACACCCTGTATAAGGAAAGATGCATACAAAATTAAACAAAGATACATCCTGTTCAATAAAAAAATTAAATAAAAAAGATATATTTACAAAATAACAAGAAAAGTTCTTCTGATGTGTACAGTGTTTAGCAATAACAAAAGTAAGTATTGTGTTCAGCAATTAACAGAGAACGGCGAGCGACGATGAAGAGTAGACTATCGAGCATACATCTTCCAAACACACCAGTGTGCAGACGATAATTCACTAAAATGTCCGCTATAGGTCCAACATATCCAAGCCTGTAATGTAGGCCATGTTTCTTGTCCAGGTTTTTAAAAAAAAAGGAGGAAGAGAGGCTTTTTATTTTTTATTTTTTATTGGAAAACAGACCTAAATTCCTCTGTTTAACAGCGATTTAGCCCATAATGTTGTCTGCAAAAAGAAGGAGGCCCTTTTTATTTTGTTGTTTTGAGAACTTAACCACTCTAGGGATCACAGAACTCTTCACAAATGCTTGTGATACAATTTGCAAAGCTGTAGGATAAGTTTAAACTTCTAAAATAAAGTTATGACTGAAAGTTTGCAGAATAAAAATAAATTTTCGAAATCTTCAAAAAAGGAAGCGGGAGGGGGGACGAGAAACATATTTTTTTTAAATTTATTTGGCCTAAGGGGCTGAAACTCTGCTTGCCTGTTGCTCATTAACTAATAACTCCCTGGGGAGCACATTGTTGACGGTGTTGTTGTTGGAATATCGTTGACCTTTGTGTCTGCTTAGGCCTTAAAAAAAAAAGTTTGATTGGCCAAAACAAATAGGGTAGGTCGCGGTCGGGATTTCTTTTTTCTTTTTTTTCTTCTTTTTTAAATCACCTACTTTTGAACACATCGTTGAACACAACGATACATTTTTGCCCAGCAATTAAATACACTAGAGCTATGTGTAGACATTGCACAGTACTGTTGTGTTCAACAATATATCATTTCGATGGGGACTTAAAATAGCCGAAAATGAAAGCAAACCGTCAAACACTTTAATACTTTGTTCAATTTTTATAAATATTTTTTTTCTTCTTTTCCCCGGCCCTCAAAATAATAAAAAATATTCAGGGTCGGCGATGTATTTAGGGTCGGTCGGGTTACGCCAATCAAACCTCTTTTTTTTTAGGCCTTAGGTATAGACTTAATTAAAGTTCATGCGGAATTGTTGGGAAAATTCCCGGAACTGAATGTTGCGATCTCGAAAAATATGATAAACTTACGTACGTACTGGACGGTTATAACAGGCCTAGGCCTAAGGCTAAAATATGAGTAATTCACGTTTCATTGTTTGTTTTATACATATTGAATTCATTGTATAATGTCTAACTCCTAACTATAGTTATAATATCATTTGAGGTGTCAATTGCAGATTATGAAATAAAATTTTAAAAAGTCCCACATTTCGTTCATAAACAACTTCACTAGCCAAGCTCAACGAGCCTACACACTTATTTTGCAACACGCTAGCCCAGCGTCGACTGGCCTAGGGCCTATACATTTCTTGACGATCGTATGGCATACTAAGTATATAATCAGATGTTTAAAGGGATTATTTTGAAACGAACATCGCTAAAATTAGTACATAGACCTACGCGTATAATACTGTTTTGATTTTGTAATTCAATTAATAAATGACGAAATTAGCGATCCAGATAATATAGGCCTACAATTTTTAAGTTTCCAGTAAAATGTATACATCTACGATATAACAGTCAAAGTTACCAAAGAGGAATCAAATCTGTCACAAACTTCACATCGACGATTGAAGATTGAAAGCGATGTACATCTATAAACTGATTTGAACACTAAGAGATAGAATAAGATGCTATTAACGACACTCACCTAGCAAATTTCTTCAACTTGTTTGCCACAATTTAGGTAAACTTTGCAAACTTCTAAACGAACTGACTTCTTTGCCGTCACAATTTACAATCACACAGGTGCTCACAATTTACAATCACACAGGTGCATGCAAGGCTGCAGCTGTTTTGCAGACAGGTTTACTGTAGGATACTGCAATCAGGGATACTATGACTGCAATGCCAGTAACAATATTACGAAACGCGCAGTGATTGGCCGAAAAGTTACTGCATTGTCGTGGACATGCGTAGTTGTTTGAAAAAGTACTGCATACTATAGATGTGACCAGTCTGCCGCAAAACAAATACGGAGATCCAACGGCGCCATGAGAGAAAATAAATACCTAGATATGGATTTCAAAATTTGCCAATCCGTTACACAGGCCCGTAACCAGGATTTTTTCAGGGAGGGTGAATTTTATCAAAAGTGGACTATTTTTAAAATGTGGACCTTTTACCAGGGGCGCGAATTGGGCAAAAGTGGACCTTTTTACCAACATTTGGACCATTTTTTCAACAAAAAATTGTAAAAACTTGATTTGTAAATACCATTGACGAATTTCAAAGAACATGTGAAATTTAACAAGTGTTGAACAGCTGCCTCGTACTCAAAAAGGTGTTCTTAACATGCTTAAGGTGTTCAAAATAGTTTTGATTTAATTTGAACATATTTTTGAGCACTAGACGCGTATGGTAAGCTTAATGTATAATAGTTCAATAAACACGATTTATCGCCGATAAACACTGTTTTTCGATCGAAAAACAGAGTTTACCGATAAACAGTATTTTTCGCTCGATAAACTCTGTTTATCGATAAACTCCGTTTATCAAATTGAAAAACACTGTTTATCAATAAACTGAGTTTATCGATAAACAGAGTTTATCGATAAACAGTGTTTATTGATAAGCCCAAACAAAATAAAAGGTTCGTCTCAAAGCTTGCGCGCGCATTGGTTTTGAAATGCCAAAATACCGCGTCTGAAATGCAGAAAATTGTCAAATCAATTTTTTTTTTCCCTACAAATTTTTATTTCGAGTTTTTATTAAAAATATCGGCAGATTTTCCTTTTCTCAAACTTTTACATGACTCAGGTCTTCAAAAAACGCTGCACAATTGTTCTTATACACAACTACATCACAATATTCATTTCAAATAGAAAAAACAAATATCAGAAAGTGTCAACGGTTGCAAATAGTAAGAGTAAAAATTGCCACACAAAAAAAAAAGTTAAAAAAAAAAAAAATGGAAGACAAAAAACAGCGCGCGTCGCCCGATTTTGAAGCCTTCGCAAGCTTTGAGACAAACTTTTTTTTGTTTGGCCTAAACACTGTTTTTCCTTCAAAAAACATAGATTATCTCGATAAACTGAGTTTATCGACTGATAAACCGTGTTTATCGAATTATTATACATTGGCTAGCGAAAACATCGTTTATCAAATTGAAAAACAGTGTTTATCGATAAACTCAGTTTATCAAATTGAAAAACACTGTTTTTTAATGTGTTTATTTATAAACACTGTTTATCGAGATAAACTATGTTTTTCGAGTGAAAAACATAGTTTATCGATAAACACTGTTCATCAAATTGAAAAACACTGATAAACTCGATAGTTATGCGAGTGATAACGCTGTGAAAATGTGTGTGTAAAGACTCACAGCTAATCAGCAAAAGACATTTAATCATCACAGCTAACACATTTGAACATATTCTTGAGCACTAGACGCGTATGGCAAGCTTAATGTATAATAGTTCGATATCACGGTTTATCGCCGATAAACACTGTTTTTCCCTCAAAAAACATAGATTATCTCGATAAACTCAGTTTATCGACTGATAAAGCGTGTTTATCGAATTATTATACATTGGCAAGCTTAATGTATAATATTTCAATAAACACGGTTTATCACCAATAAACACTGTTTATCGATCAAAAAACAGAGTTTATCGATAGGCAGTGTTTTGCTCGATAAACTCAGTTTATCAAATTGAAAAACAGTTTTTCGAGATTATCGATAAACAGTGTTTTTCGCTCGAAAAACATAGTTTATCGATAAACTCAGTTTATCAAATTGAAAAACACTGTTTTTCGATGTGTTTATTGATAAACACTGTTTATCGAGATAAACTATGTTTTTCGAGTGAAAAACATAGTTTATCGATAAACACTGTTCATCAAATTGAAAAACACTGATAAACTCGATAGTTATGTGTGTGATAACGCAGTGAAATGTGTGAGTAAAGACCCACATGTAGCTAATCAGCAAAAGACTTTTAATCTTCACAGCTAGCACACCCTTTATACCGCAATCACTCCAGACCCATTCATCCAGATACCTACAATTCCGGAAATAACTGTTGAACCACTTTGAGGACTTCGTTGAAATCAACCCCCCAGTCCCCCCATTCAATGTTGTTCGGAACCGTTTCATCAACACGGTCGTTGGGACCCTCAACATTGATTGGTGGGGGCGGGGGAAGGATATCACTTAGTAGATAGCTCAAGCTCCCCACACAAGTTTGTTGCAAAATCAGCGATTGAAAATAGTCCCTTAAAGTGGGATATTAGCAAAGAAATGGACTGTGTGGTCCAACACCAATTTTCCTGAATTGTCTGAATGAAGTCCAAAAAAAATCATCTGATTTTACATTTTTAGCCACAACTTTTTTATTTGTAAGTCTTTTTTGATCAAATTTTCAGTAAATATAGATGCTATGAATCTCCTGATATACCATCATCAAGAGGTGTCTACAGTACTGAATCAGGGACTGGTCATATTAAATACCTAAACCTGCATATTTGCTCCTATTATTCAAGGAAGCCTGACTTATTTATTTTCAAAAAGCATCTGATACCCCGATAAACACGAGAACATTATAAAATATGATTTAAATACAACTTTGACGGTTCGTGCGTGGCGCTCGACCCAATCCCATGCGTATCCCTTGGTTACAGCTTGCGCTACGCGTTTGCATACACTTCGAGCATAGCACTCGACTTTGTTACCAAGAAATAACATGAACAATGAGATGGTAACTAAGATTGCGGTTCATTACATATCAATACAGGCAAGATATGAATTATAGGTTCAGTCATTACATTCATTGTTCGTGTGCAGATCATGATTAACAATCTATACGTCTCGCGCGCAGCGATCGACACGCCACGCGCACAGCGATCGACACACTGTAAAAACAGTGTTTAGAAACGTGGTGCAAGATGGTGTTTAGATCGCTCATGTTTAGAAATTAAACACCGTGTGTTTAGATATTTGACATGCATATTTAGGGATCTGACATGTAAGTGTTTAGAAATTTGACATGTTTACAAACGTGGTGCAAAATGGTGTTTAGAAAAGCGTTTAATCTCTAAACACTGTTTATACCACCACCCACCACTTACATGTCCACTTATGTCGCGTGCCACAACACACACCGTTGACCAGCCGTTGACTGGCAACATCAACTCGCCGATGTGCTGTCAAAATACCAAATTGCAACATTCCGAAAACCGAAGTCGCTCCGAGAACCGACACGCCCGAAGTTATTGCAACTCAGGAAAATCAAAATCCTGTTGACACTAGTTGAACAGGTGGCTATACGTACGGGGCTGATGTGTGGAGTGGTTTGGCATTTTCTACACTTTAAACTGGCAGTATTTATATTAGGTGATTTTATACAGGCTATAAATAAAGTGACATCGAGCAATAATGCCTTGAATCAAGGCTAACCGCACGGTCCGCACCCCCCCCCCCCCCCCCCCCCCCCCACCCAAAGTATCGATGAACAAAGCGCGGGGACGCAGTGGGGTGGGTGAATGTGACCATACATACATAGTCAGGGGTGTTGGGAGTGATGTTAGGCCCCCGATGGGGAGGGGCGTATATACGGTGCACTATGAATACCTCTGTGAAGGGCCATAACAGAATTACTCCCATGTGCAGCGCGGTTAGTGTTTTTGCAATGGTGTTGATTTCACTGAACCATGTTCTGAACTTGAAACCCAGAAAACGCAACAACAAAAAAATCACAATAATTTTAAAGAAAAAAAACCCTAAAACTAACACACAAAAACCCCACCCAACACACGGTCCGTTAGTGCCGGGTTATTTTACGGTCCGACTAAAGCGGATTATATAGAACTATAATAGTGATAGCATTTTTATTCTAAAACAAAGAATAGTATAATATTGCATAGCGTGTGTGGTCTAGTGGTTAGACCGCAGGTCTCACGATGCAAAGGTTGTGAGTTCGAGCCCCACTACGGCCAACATGTTTGTATCCTTGGGCAAGGTACTTAGTCTCAATTGCCTCGTGGTTCAGAAGTCACGTAGAAATGGTGGTCTCGTGCATCGGAAGAGCAAAAATCCGAGCACGTTAAAAAGTCACAGATTACTTCGTAAAGAGTAGGGGATCATCCCGGTCTGTGTACACAAAAACTCATGTCCCTAGGTTTCAGGGGCACTGTACCGCTAATGCCCGAGATAGGGCGCTGTGTACAGTATAACAGTATGACATGTAGTATGTAGTATGTAGTATTGGGTTTTAACGTTGTATAGTGACGGGTATAGTTTTTTAGGCTGCGCCGGGTGGCGAAACTAAAGGGGGGGGGCAGGCCTGAGTATAAGGGGTGCCAAACAAACATTTGTAGTGTATGCCCATAATATGTTTGGCATTACAGATATAATCAAACTTTTAACCGAACCCTAACCCTAACCCTAACCCTCGAAATGATGTTTGACCGCAAAGGCGCAGAGCTGCATGCAATCATCTTCACTTATCAACCAAAACCGTGTGACAACTTGATGCAGCAGGGTGCTGAGTCTATCAAACTTTGTATTACGCCTTAGATTTAGTAAGATTCATTGTCAGATACCTGATACGAGATTGGAGCCGGTGGGGTAGACGTTACTGGCAATTTAGATAAATGATTGACTATTTAAAATGCTAGTGCCTTATATCGGTCCACTTGACCACGACTAATTGCTTGGTACGGTAATGCATCACTCTTCGTGCACATCGATTGACACGCCTCGCGCATATCGCTCCAAGCGGCTCGGACATAGCGCACGAAATTGCTCGCGTAGCATACCGCGGCAATCATTTATTACAGAATTATTACATTTATAACATTATAATAACAAGGCCAAAGCTAAATAAAGAGAAATATATAAAATAGCATCGTCCACAGTGGTATAAACATTACATTGTAGGTAATTCGCCGAACCCTGTCTTTGGAATTCTAATGGCGCGGTGATGGACAACCGATACACGATTATCCGTATTGAATTGCACGCATGTATACGGTTGTCCGTCTAAATTAAATAGATAATAGGAGTTAGTTCTATTATTCATCGGGGACAATCGACCGATGTGCATGCTTTTCAATGGATGGACAAGCGCAACGGTTGTCCATACTCTGATAGTACGAGGGCATGGTTCTGAATAAAAAGACGCTATAAGGCGTTACTATGAAAGGTGTACTGTGTGAATCAGTGCTAATTTCTAAAGCCGAAGAAAATATGACACTTGATTTGGCTTGATATTGCATAGATGGGCGATTAGCTCAATTGGTTAGCGCGTTGGCCTATTAGTCATACTTAAGGGCAGAGACACGGGTTCAAATCCTCATGGCGGGAGCCATTGGTGTTTTTAATAATGTATTAATATAACATTTTCGTTATTCGCGTGGCTCATTAACTGGTTTATTTTATTCATCTGTTTGTCACATATTGTTTTTGTTTTTTCTCTCTTTTGGTTTTTGTTCTTCTTTATTTTTGAACTTTTTTCGGTGGTTGTTGTTTGTCTTACTTTCTCTCTGTCTACCACATGTAAAATGACCAGTCCTTCACAATGCATTTCGTACTTTTAATGCATTTATTAAACACGGAAGATAAATTATAACCGTCAAGTTAAGTAAATGCAAAGAAAATACAATCATTCCATGACTTCAATGGCAAATACAACGCTACAATAATTGACACAATATTTATTACTTTATAGCGTCTATAATGCGGTTGTGACCGGTCCCTTATCAAAAAAGACACGCATTGCGATATCAAAAAGGATTTTAATTGATTGTTGCATAATAAACTACTGTCATATAATTAGTTTAAATAATGAATTTCACCCATTTCACCCTATGTAAGACTACATGTAACGCTCGCGCATTCCATATAAATGGGCCATAATCACGCATGAAATGACCAGTCCCTAACAATGTACATGTTGTATTTACTTTATCTTTACCATATATAATAAGTATATACATATCTTGCCACTCTCCAAATTAGAAGATTATGCAATGTATAGAAGACGAGTTATTCCCTATAGACAGTTGTCATATTGAGTGATTTACCATACAAACGGACCATAATCACGCATACAATGACCAGTCCCTAACAATGTAAATGTCGTATTTACTTTATCTTTACCGTATATAACAATTATATACATATCTTGCCACTCTTCAAATTAGAAGATTATGCAATGTATAGAAGACGAGTTATTCCCTATAGACAGTTGTCATATTGAGTGATTTACCATACAAACGGACCGTATAATCACGCATAAAATGACCAGTCCCTAACAATGTAAATGTCGTATTTACTTTATCTTTACCGTATATAACAATTATATACATATCTTGCCACTCTCCAAATTAGAAGATTATGCAATGTATAGAACACGAGTTATTTCCTATAGACAGTTGTCATATTGAGCATTTACCAATAGCCTCAGACAATTCCGGAAATAACTGTTGAACCACTTTGAGGACTTCGTTGAAATCAACCCCCCAGTCCCCCCATTCAATGTTGTTCGGAACCGTTTCATCAACACGGTCGTTGGGACCCTCAACATTGATTGGTGGGGGCGGGGGAAGGATATCACTTAGTAGATAGCTCAAGCTCCCCACACAAGTTTGTTGCAAAATCAGCGATTGAAAATAGTCCCTTAAAGTGGGATATTAGCAAAGAAATGGACTGTGTGGTCCAACACCAATTTTCCTGAATTGTAGGTGACTGGTTCAGATAGCACACAGTTATGACAGTAACCACACACAAATCAATGATATCCCATGAAAACCATTTCTAGTGTAACTTTGCTGTTGTTTATAATGCGCGGTCATTGAAATCGACATAACTTTAAAAGTATCCATTCGATTTTTTTTTAATGAGGTATCAAACTGCGGAGAAGAAGTTTGCTCAATTTATGTATATCTCAGATTTTTGGTACTGATTATCAATTTTGAATTAGCAAACATCAAAACACCTGGTCAGGGACTTTCTGTGCTAGGTGTATGTCTAAACGTACTTTATGAATCGAGAAGGTTCCAGAATGGATCGAATAAAAATAACATATTTGGTGGACACGCCAAAAATATGAAAGCTAGAAATTTAAGTAAACCTTTTTTTCAAGAATATTCATCAACATTTATTTTTCTGTACTTTAAGTCTCCTTCGAGTAGATTCTTGACCCGATTCTTGATTGCTTTTGCATTTTTCATGGATTTAGGCTCTGAATAACGTCGTTCCATTTACTATCTTTATGGCTTGTACTAAAACAACATTCAATCAGAAACATATGGTCGCAAAGTTGCGAAAAAGTATTTGAAGAAAACAAATGATAACATTCTACTCTATGACAAGTACGTGGTTTTACCCTGATCTACATGTTGTTTAAAACAACAGAAACATATTTATACATATTTATACATCGGCTACAGGTATAATAATAATAATAATAAATAGCATTTATACCGCGCCTTTGCCCAGGGATACAAAGCGCAAAAACATGACAAATACAACAGCAAAAAGAAATACCATGAAAAATAGGAACCAATTAAGGAAAATAATTTTTGAGTTTGGACTTAAAACATTGTAAACTACAGTAGTGGCATTTCTAACAGACACAAGCAATTTATCCCACATACGTGGATGGAGCCACTACTGAGAAGGCTCTATCCCGAACTCTATCCCAAGCAATCTTGGTGACAGGAACGACAAAATTAATACTGTCAGCAGAGCGTGTTCTCATAGTGCTTTGAGATTGTTTTAACAAGACAGTCTTGAATGTACTGGCATGACTGGGGACAGAGCCCTTCCAAAGATGTGTACACATACAGCATTGTAACCAGTGCAATTTAGCCAACAATGGAGACACATGCTCACGTCTGGGCTTGAGACACAATAGTCTTGCACACTTGTTCTGCAAGATTTGCAACCGTTTCAGATCTTTCTTAGATATACAATTTAGCAAAATATTACAATAATCAAGACGAGAAAGAATGAGAGCTCTAAAAATGTTGTGACAGGTTCAACATTAATATATGGACGGATTCTACGAAAGTTTCGTAGGAGCCAGTTGATGGATCTACACAATTTGGTTACATGTTCAGACATACACATTTTATCATCGAAAACAACCCCAGGATTGCGAATAGTCTTCGGGTGTTATTGTTGAGAAAAACACTGATATTACCTAGCCTTTTCAAGTTATAAGGAGATGCCGCAACAAAGAATTCAGTCTTGTCTTGATTCAACTTGAGTTTGTTTTCAATCAACCATTGCTGAATGTCAGCAACACACCTTGATAGTCTAAACAGCGCACATTGGACATCGGCAGGAATATTGGGATCAACTATCAGATAAACTTGCATATCATCAGCATAAATGTGATAATCCACGTTATGATGGCGTAATATTTTGCCGACAACATGAGTGTAGTACACAAAACATAATGGCCCTGTAACCGAGCCTTGAGGAACACCAATACGGAAATAAAAGTCATTAGAATATGTACCAGATACAAATACTCTACAGGATATGTTAGCAAAATACGAACTGTACCACATGAAAGCAGTACCAGTGACACCAAAGTCATCTCTGAGCCTTTGCATCATAATTTCATGATCAACCGTGTCAAATGCGGCTGATAGGTCTAGCATAAGCAGCAACACAACCTTTTTGTGTTGTTACAAAATCAAGACTAGGCCTACGCTAAATTGTAACAATCACGCGTTTGACGCGAACATTTACGCAATTTACAAGGCATAATTCTGTTATACCCTACACACCAATATCGGTAGTATGCGTCGTTTTAAAAAATTACGCACTATAAATGCCTCTGTGACGGGTATAACAGAATTACTCCATTTACAATATACCATTAAGTTCAGAGAACCAACTCAGATTAGCTCAACGGACGCCATATGAGTCGGTCCAAACACATCGATATATTAAGCACGATTAATCCTAATCTAGTATTTGGTCGGCTCGAATTCGGTTCTGAATTCAGATCCAAAATCAACACACAAGTAGTCCACAAAGTGTGAATTTGTCCTCCTTTGCTCTAAAACTACTACATATTATTTTCGGGCATATTACGCAAGACCCTATTTCTTGAAATCAGTTTGAAATACTTCGCCAAATTTCATGTCACATAAAATCATTAAACAGTGGTTATAAATCATATTTAGAAGTCATAAAATTAATGTTACAGTCTTTTACGAAGTATAAGGCTGCAAATTATTTTAGCACAGAAAAACAGACTAAAAACACAAAACAGAATAAAAAGGCATAAACCGTTTTTGCCCCTCCATTGGACCCCAATTGATCTTAGACCATTAATTTGTGTTACACACCTTGTTTAGATTATTTAGAGCACGTAAAATTATTGGTTTGAACTGCCCAGCAGACGACAGGTGTGTATCAACGAAAATTACGCTTTTAGGGACACACCATTTAATATCCAGGGGGTGGAAGTTTGGGTTGGCCGGAATTTTTGTGGGGAGGTTTCTTTTCTCCATTTTTAATGTTTTCCTTTCATTTTTAGTTGGGTGGGGCAGATTTTTTATTTTTTTACTCCTCAGTGGGTGGGTCAAGTTGGGTTTTTTGCCTGGATAGTGAGTCAAGTTTTTCACTCCGGATTACTGGTATATTTTCACAAAATCTTCATATTGTCATAAATTGTTTTAAAAAATTGGAATTTTTGAAAAATTATATAAAAATCACACAATTCTTCACATTATTATCAAATATATTTCGAAAGTTTTTAAAAATTTGAACAAAATCTCAAATTCGAAAAAATATAGTTCGTCAGGGGCCGTGGAATAGGGAGTTTTCACGTGGCATGTCAGTGAATGAGGGAATTTGGGCGCAAAGATAGACCCACTGTTATGAAAAGTATTATGATTGAGCAAATTGGACATCACTGACACATCGAGTTTCATTTAAGAAACAAAACGTCAGGTATAGGCCTACATCGAGTCATTTGTTTGAGAATTGAGCTTGAAAATTATGTAAAAGACTTGGTTAAACAATGGTGATTAAGGGAAGGGTCCCGCAACCACAACATTGAGCATTATTTGCTAAAGAAATTATTATCGAGCCGAAATTACGTAATTATATAGAACAAAACACTATACTTATCACAAAAATGAATATAAACTGCCATCACTCAACATGCAATTTTTAAAATTTGCGGCGATCGAAAGTCCCGGTATCGATGACGTCATGGGTATCGGTGCTAAAATTTGCGCATGTGCATTGTACAACTATGACATCATCGACACTGAGATTTTCGATCGCCGCGAATTTTAAAAAGTGCATGTTGAGAGATTGCGGTTTTTATTTGTGTTTGTCATGAGTGTGGTGTTTCAAAAGTTGGGCTCGATGGGTTTTTTTCTAACATATAATGCACACTTTTATGCTTGCGGGACTCCTCCTTTAAATTCCTCTTCAAATATTTCCGATCAAAATATACATTGACAGTTACACATTTTGCTGTTACAAATTTTGAAGTTACAAAGTTTGCAGTTACAATGTTTGCAGTTACAAAGTTTGCAGTTACAATGTTTGCAGTTACAAAGTTTGGAGTTACAAAGTTTGCAGTTACAAAGTTAGCAGTTACAAATTTGCAGTTACAAAGTATGCAGATACAAATTTTGCAGTTACAAAGTTTGCAGTTACAAATTTTGCAGTGACAAATTTTGCAGTGACAAAGTTTGTAGTTACAAAGCTTGCAGTAACATATTTTGCAGTTACATTTTGCAGTTATCAAACTGACTAGAATAAGTTTTTCCTAATATACACATTTCAAATTCCTTAGAATATTATTAAATAAGTTTGTGCGACAAGCTCTCGCTTTTATCTTGGCAAATTTAAAGTCAATCAGTCAACGCATTTAAGGGTAATTTAATGGTAACAACCAATGACATTGGATCAGATATGCAAATAATGTCATCATCTTAAAACACGAGGGTCATTCAATACATAGTTCTACCTCTTTCCACATATCCTGGCTGAATGGATGGATGGAAATGGATGGAAACAGCAAATAATGTCATAATAAGTCCCAAGCCATTTGACCAATTCTAAGAGGCTAGACATACCTCAGTGAAGTTGAGCTTTTTACATATTTCAGACATATTACTAGACTCTATAAGATAATCAAATACTGATTTGTTGGATAAACTATGTTTACTGTTTGGCCAGTTCAAGGTCAGGAAATCATTAATGTGAACAATCACCTAAAAACGAAACATTCAGAAGTCATATAGGCCTATGTTTTACCTACCTAACGGACATCATCAAAATAAAGAGCGGAATCGAGGTGTTCCAAATCTTCTTACGAGATGATTTTCTAGCATTGTCTGCCTGAGTGGTTATCCTAAAGGTTGTGCTGTACGTTAAGAAAACTGATGAAGTGGCGATCAGGTTTTTATTAAAATATAAAAATGAGGCGTTAGGCCACGAAAAAGCCCTGTTTTGAAAATTTCGTAAATTGTTGAATATTCACCAAAAATTCCCGAAAGTTTGGTAATAATTTTATATCGTGGCCTTACTGTGACATAACATTTGGTTTAACAAATTTGACTGGTTAAGGGCAGGCACACCCCTACATGAAGGTTGATTAATGAATTAGTAGCAAACCTGTGTCTGTAACCTTATTATACATAATTTATTCTATGTATGTGTGTTAAGATATCATTAATTGTTTTCCATTTCAAGTATTAATCTCCTGCATTAACATCTTATCATACAAAACAAAGAACAAAGAAAGGTTGAACTTATTGAATGACCCTCAAAGTTATATCGTAGTCGCCTCTTGTTGTTCAAATATGATACAAAAGCATTCCAATCTAACATACAAAATATTACAAAAAAGTGATATTATTCTTTGCAACAACCTTGGTATAAACAGTTACGTTTTAGGTAACATAAGCCTTGAAGGCAAAAATAAATTAACAATATATATTTTTAAACACACAATATAATTATACGAGAATGATGAGTGGTCCAACATGTCTCACGCACATCCACAACTAGTAACCGTCATATGTGGTAGAACATCAACAGTGATCTGGTTGTTGGCGTTCAGATACATGATATCTAACGGTTCGAGTCTCTCTGGTGCGCAGCACGGAGTCATATCTTGTTCAATCGCCGTCAGCGCAGCGGTTCTACCTCGATTTCTCGATCTTATTCGATTCGAACTAAGACTAATTACCTGACTATGATCGTACGTAAATGGACCGGCAGAGGTGCAACTCCCTCTGCAGTAGTTCGCCACATACTCCGTCGGTTCGATCACAAAATCCCAACCGATTTCTTGAAAGTTTAGGGTGAATTGTTGCATGCAACACGTTTGAGTGTTGGCTTGACATGTTAAGCGATTCACAGATCGGCTCACTCGAGAGCTAATTTGGATGTTGATTGCCAACGTCGGCAATTGTTTGGAAGAAAGGCCAGATAATGTCGGCATACCGTCTTGATGGGCAATACTCACTTCGATATATTGTTGTCGATGATATGTTAACATATGATGAGTATGCTGGATTTGAACTTCGACCCATCCTTCAGAGATGTTTATTGTTTCATTAGCTATGGTGAAACGACTGTCGTAATGTTTGCCTGGAAGCGTGAGTAATACAGTTCGGTTCTCGGTGCTGCTGTTATTAAAGGTATCTGACTGCATGACGTACACCCACATCGATGCCGATGTAATGTTGCCGGTGTGGTTGGTAGTACTTGAGGGCAGGTTGAAGCGAAAGCATAATGATGAATCCGGGTAGTCACATTCACTTGTATCTGTTAAAAATATATATGAGAAAAAAGAATTCGTTACGTAAATGAAAGACTGAGAAGTTTACTCCGTGTCTTGCTGTTGAAGCTGGACTGTCAACATGTTCATATTTGCCAATGTATTTCAAGAGATAAACTTTGTGACTCAAAAATGGCCAATATTTTGCAATATCCTATATACAAGCAGTCTAAGTTACTAAGTTCTGTCTTCAGTACTTTTTTTAAAATTCCTTTTACGTTTCGGCAAACGCTGTTGCCTTTCTCAAGAGGGTAAAACTCCCTCTAGAACCAGTGACAGTAAATAGCACCCCACAATCAAACATGTGTTGAGAAAGGCAACAGCGTTTGCCGAAACGTACACAGTGAGTACCGTATATCTGTTGGATCAGTTCATAAGAACCTCATTTCATCATCTATTGCTACCGATCCTGATGAATCTATCCAATAACATGCATGTTTCGTAACTTATTTGTTCAGGATATTGAAAAGTGCCACGTTTTCGGAAAACATAATTTTGGGGAAATGTGACTGTTCTGGGGAAAGTAAACAGGATTGAAATGGGAACATTTTTGTGTGGCTAGAGGCCAAGAGTTTCCCTTTGGATAAGCGTTAGTTTCAATTTCTCAAAACGTCTAGGTCTGTGTAGAGTTTATGCAAATAAACTTGTACAGGATATTGAAAAGTGCCACTTTTTCTTTAAAAAAAAGAATTTTGGGAAAAGTGAACATGATTATTGAAAAGGAGAAACTTTCTGCGGGTAGCCAAGCGTTTTCTCTTTCATCCGTTTTTCAATTTCCAAAACGTCTAATTGTTTGTGGGGTTATGTAAACAAACGTAAGGCTAATTTTAGGGGTGCGTACTTCTATACTAAAGGAACTCCCTTCTTTTGAAATGTACATGTAAATATGGCTAAACTTTAGAATACCCCACCATTTTTCAAGCTCCACCTGTAAAAAACGCTGGCAACGGCGACGGCGCGAAGATTAACCTTTTAAGAAATGACTTCGGCGACGGCGCGAAGCTTTACCTTTCGTCTTGCACTTAAGCACATTTTCTCAACGGCTTGCTCAACACTTAGGTAATTTCTACAAAGTCCCGCGTGTATGCCATTATACCCAAGATACACCTTCGCGTGAAACCAAGAAAACAAAATATTGAAACTATGACAGCCGTTTTCGACGACGGCGTCACCGCCGCGTTTTTTAAAATAGTCGAGCTTCAAAAATGGTAGGGTATTCTAAAGGTACTCCGTAAATATACTATATACTCTTTCTGATTCCTAAATATCAAGAGGTGCATGGTTTGCTTATTATCATGCTCCTGGTTTTTTTTGGGGGGGACACGCTATTATAGGTGTAATAGGTCTATTATAGGTGTTATTGGCTGTAATCTTTATATGATCTAAAAGATAATTTAGTTGGCGTTCAAATGCGTTTATCTGATTGTATTTACTTTTCTCAATCTACAGATATGTTTGATCAACAACGAGCATTAAAAATCAGGCTTGTGCCACTTTAAGAAAAATATGTTTTTGGAGGCGGAGCAACGGCCTTCGCCTCCGCTATGGGTAGGTTTGACATATGGGAAAACGACATCTTACCTACGGTTTACATGCTACAATAAATCCCTTATGTTTTATACGTATGTCACACTACATAAAAACAGATCCTCTCTGTTGTAGCGCAGTACTATCACCAATGAGTGTCTACTGACCTTTTTCAATTAAACCTTGTTTAACGTGTGCTTAACGGGTTTTGTATGTATTGGGCTACCTTTTGGCATTGGCTGAGATATTTTAGGCGACATTTGTGATGTTGTCTGGCAACACTGCATATCTGATCAAATAACAGTTGTTTACACCTGGGAGGTGTCTGTTTACACAGCTGCGGGCAATTCATGGACTGTATAGGACCAGCAATAATTACATCTTGATTGAGTGCCTAAGATAAAGTGCTTTTAAAAAATCAAAGTTTTTTATTGTTTTATGAAAGTTTAAAGACTAAATATAAAAACAACGTGTCTTTATTGATATAGTTTCCCGTTTGAACGGTGGAAATCGGTTGGGGATTAATAAAATCACCAAATTCCGACGTTAAAATATATTGAATCAATTACGTGCAAAGGGTATATTTTGCGACGTTATTTGTTCACGATTTGTCCCAAGTAAATATTGTTGTACGAATTCACTGTGTATCAAATATTCATTGGACTGTATTCAAATATTCATTTGAATTTAAAAAGTGATGGTTTTTTGTTGTTGTTAATTAACAACAAAAAATGAAGTTATATGAACATCTGTAATATGTACTTATTGTTACTGTTAAAATAATGCTTAAGGATGTAAACAATAACATTTTTATATACAGAACTAAATAGAAATACGCAAATTTATTGGTTGTATAGACAATCTTTCACAAAGCCACTTCACTTGACGTTCCGAGTTACAGATTGAAACAATCATATTCAAGATCATATTTGTTAGACAACATTTCAACTGTTCGTGCAACCAATCTGTTTTCAACCCTTAAAAACCATAAAAACACATATTTTCAAGTATAATGCTCATATAGATTCATAAAACCTGTCTAGAATAATTATATTCACGCTTTATGATCAGAAATGTAAATCTGCAAGAAAATCTACTTTCTTTAAAAACAAAATATGCTTATAAGATCTATTATACTATACCTTTAAGCATATCAGAAATACAGGGTGACACAATAAAAAGTTTACCCAAAATGAAAGTGATATGTTTCCACTTCCTGTAATTTGATATCTGTGTTTTTATTTTATTATAAGGAATGGGTAATGGAGCATCTACCCTGAAAAAAATATTTATTTTGGTTCGGTGGTTTTCAAGATATGGTCCATTGAACATTACTTCAGCAAAACAGACTTGTCCACGGAGCTTCACAAACCAGGTTTGGAACCGGCGCTGCTAGCCACTTAGTCAAAAGATTTTATCTTTACAGACAGTCCTATACGGTGAATTTGATCTTCTACCAGCTGTACCAATTCTAGTATAGTTGCTGTTCATCCCCTATATATTACCTAGTTGATTATTTCCTCCCATAAAAATGTTACGAGTACCAAATAGGCCTACGCATATCGGCACGCGCAATACATGCATTTTACGGAATAAACCTCTACTTTTCTGCATGACTATCACTCCCCCGGGATAATATCCCAAACCTTTAACAACGTATGTTTGTTGATGATCCATGTCCTCCCATTCATCTGTACAACTTGTTGTTGTACATTCCTGGTTTTAGATTTCAGGTTGCGTCTTAACCCCACCACATTTTCTATAACTTTGGCACAACCCGTTTTTCTAGTACTCGTGATTGATCAAGCATAGCAATGGATTGGGAAAAGTAATTATAATCAAACTAACGGAATTTGAAAGCCAACTACATCATCTTTCGGATATGAAAAGAGCCAAATACTAAGAAGGCCTAATCAATGAAGGGAATGACGTGGAACAGTGCACCATATTTTAGGGACACCCTGTATATCTCATCAGGATCAGGCTATTAGCCATTTCGAATCAACCTCTCCGTGGAGTGGGTTTTTATGAACATTTCATTTTCAGTAGTCAGGACAGTCTGTGACGTATTTGTTTCTGACACAGCTCTCTTGAACCTTCAATCATCGTAATCGTTATGTATTATCTGTTTGTTTATCATGTTTATTATGATATAATGACATCAAATACTTCCATAAACATGATAAATGATTACTTAATCGGCATGTTAACATGGTGAATGTTACACTATCCGGTTTTCACATACAGGGTAGGGATTTTCCACACTATGCCATCATCATGTCCATGCTATTTTAAGGTGTTACAATTGTATCTTCTTAATGACTCACCCTATGTCTTAATGTTTGTTCAATGGTTGAAAAGTTTAGAGCAGATAAAATTGAAATTGAAGATGC
Organism: Ophiura sarsii; assembly: GCA_035610835.1. Lineage (NCBI taxonomy): Eukaryota > Metazoa > Echinodermata > Ophiuroidea > Amphilepidida > Ophiuridae > Ophiura > Ophiura sarsii. The sequence continues at coordinate 67,405,721 of CM069441.1, read as the reverse complement.
CATGCTCAAACAGCATGAGAAATGTTCTATATACGTTTTGCTAAATATTTAAAGGTGCTATTTTAGATATTTATTTTGTTGAGAGTTAAAGAGAAAACGTTGGATGTCTGAGTTTTTTTGAAATTGTTGCCAAAATTAAACTTGTATGAGTGAAAAGAAACAGTTACAGCATAATTCAGTAATAGTAGTTTGACAATTAACTAAAATGCCGCGATGCATCTGACTTAAATGCCGCGATGCACCTTTAACCCATTATATGTCAACATGGCAGTGGATTACATTTTCCTACTTTAATTTCACGTTTTGTAAAGTTTTTTGAACAATAGCAATACATCGCAAACATAATTATTTGCATTGGTAGTAGGTCTAGGTTAAAAGTTTATTACACACACACACCCCCACATCCCTTTCTTTAAAGCCCCAGGCATTTACTAAATAGTGGACTAATTGACTGTGAATCTTAATACATATTATTTACAAAATACAGTATCTATGGTGTAAATTGTTAAAAAACGGGGCATTGTCAAAATTACATGTTTACGTTTCTTATCGTTTATCTTTGTTATATCAACTGATTTATACGAACAATATTTGAAAATTCATTTAACCATATATTTGAAAAGGAATCGGAGTCTACTGAACATGGATGAGTAAAAGGCATTTAAAACAGTTGGTATTGCAGCGCCCTCTATTGCTCAAATATGTCAGATTGGCAGATTGGCTGGATTAAGCCACTGGTGGAATGAGTAGATGCCTGCGGCTTTTAAATAAGAGAATTATACCATGAACATGCTGAAGGTCCCTATCCGGTCCCTAGTTTATCCGAGAAATGCCCCCTTATCCTCAAACTCAAGATCCCTGTTTAGTGTTTATGCGAAAAAACACTCCCTTAATCCATAAACTTTGGTCCTGAGTTCATGTGAGATATTAATCACGTAAATGGAGGCAGAGTAAGTCTAGGGTAAAGACTTCTTTGAGGGATTGTACGGAATAATATCTGAATGAAGTTTTCACGCAGGCGTGAAAATACTATGGATATCATTCCAACAATGCGTGCGTATGTCGAATGCGTACGTACATGCGCACGAGCGTAAACTAGGAAGTGCATACCGGGGAATTTCAAAAATGACCGCGCGTCCTGATTGGTCAATCGTGACGCGCACGCATGCATAGTTGTTCGCGCATTGATGATTTGGACACAGCTTCGTGAACAGCAACAAAACACGCTCGCGTGAAATAGCTCGAATTATGTCCATAGTATTAAGACAGTGACTATAGCTTCGTGACTCCTTACATGAAGGTAAAATAGAACCGAAAACACCTCTTAACCTCTAACTAAGGTCCCTAGTTTATGCGAGAAAACAACCCCTTAAGGGAAGTGTCAACCCTATTATTTTGATGATTAACTTTTGCTTCTAAGTTTGAGAATATTGAATAAAAGTACATAAAAGTATACATTTATAGAAAGGAAATTTGATAAGGAATCCGATGGTGATATCAATGTAATACCAAATAAAATAAAATTTGAGAAAAGAACCAAAAACCGATATTTTTACCCCAAATTTTTCAGACAGCATAACTATAAAATAAAAAATGGTAATTTGTTCTAATATACATTTTTGTAAACAAGACAATTTTGTCTAGGAGGCAAATTTTTCTTTTTCCAAAATAAGGCTTAGTTTTGGAAATATTGCTAAAAACATCGGAAAAGTGTAAAAGTCGTGTTTTTTTGCATACATTTCGCTAGAAATGGATGCAAAAAATCCATAATCAAAAAAAAAAAAAATGCCTCCTAGCGCTGAAAGTCCTCTACACAATGGTAGTAAAAGCTTACCTGATAGTTTGATATTTTTTTAGTTATGCTGTCTGAAAAATCGTAAAATGCCTTCAAATTTGAACTTCTAGAAAACAGCGATTTAGTAAAAATATTGACATTTTCCACCATTTAAAGCTAAATGTTCTCGGAATACACGGGCGTGTGACCCGAAAGGCGAGTATACTATTATGAACAATCAAAATAAACTATCAGATTCAATTTATATTGTCACAATGTGAAGAAATTGGAAGAAAACTGAAATTTAAATGATCGTTAGATTGGCCTTTGTTTACATTTTTAGACATTGTTTTGCGCTCTTTTGTTTTTCGCGTCTACGTCGCGGATATTAAGCGGCGCGTCTAGTATTACGCACGGGAAGACTCAGCGCGCGACGCAATGATCGAACAGCTGTCGCAGCATTTGAAAAGCGCGGAACTCTGTTTAATTTCCCGCCAAATAACCATGCGCCTCTTCCTGACTCAAACTAATACCAAAACAACAATGTTAAATCACCCAAAAGAACGGGAAATAATCGCTTCCGATTAGTAACTTATGATGGTAATAATAGAATACATATAAAAGTATAAAATAATAGAAAAATATGTAATTCAATTTTTGAAACAAGTGCCGGGTTGACACTGCCCTTAACCCCAACGACACTGTGAAAAATAATTTAAAATTAGTCATAAGAGGAATTGTTTTGAATGGACGATTTTTCAATAAAATAGTCAAAATGACGTCTCATATGAATAATTCGTATGGAAATGACTTTCTTATTTTGACAGTGAAACCTCTGGTATAAAACGAGAGCACTATACATTGTGATTAAACTTACCGTTTTCGGCTACAACTATAATCTGCTTAGTTTGTCCGTCTTTGCCTTCATCGATGGCGTCGCCATCAATATCTACCTCAGCATTTTGCTTCGGGACATTAGCCTGGATCTTTCTGGAGAGTCCTGGAGGAAGCTTTGGTTTCGAAGCTGTTAGAACTGGTGGCTGCTCCAAGTGGAGTTTGTCTAATATCTTACGCTTGAATCGTTCTATGTGGTACTGCATTTCAATGTCTTGTATGTCGGTTGCTGGCAATGCCGACGGCAATGGTGACTCTGCTGGAGTAGTTGTTGTGATGATGTCGGCAAGATCTCTCCTATTGGATGGACTTCCATGTGGTTTTCTCTCTGGATGCACATGTCGCTTGCTGCGTTTACACTTCTGATATGTTGCTGTTCTATGGGTCCGGCTTTCTTCCTCGTTATATTGATCATCCGTAACAGTTTGTCTGAAGATCTCATTAGATGGTACAGGCTTGTGTGCTAACGGATCAATGATTCCCCCCTTCTTCATACTATCTACATTGTCAACACCTCTCGGTGAGATATTTTCACTTTCATCTGTAGTTGGATATGCTCTTACTTGTTGATGAATGAGAAAGAAATACAACGCGATAGCAGTTGTCGACAACCAAATGTTAGAAGAATACATGTTGATGACTCGCGATAGAGATGACAATTTCAGAAAATGAAATAGGTTATAACAAAATCACAATCTCACTTACAAGTTTATTGCAGATGAAATCAATGGGATACCGTGGTTGGTAACTGCCACTGACTGAATGATCGTTGTGGGCTCAAAAAGCAGTGATAGGGGCTTTATATATCGGGACCCTTTCTTGTAATCGAATTCTTGACATTTCGATAACCCTTGTCATTTTGAGCGGTTTGTAATTGGTGGTGGGATTGTGCCCGGGGATTGTGCAAGATCATGATGATGCAAGGTGACTGTCAAACTCATGGTTAACTCGCGGCAGATAGAGCAGGCAGAATGGGAAACAAGTATTTTACGCCCCCATATAATTTCACGATTTTAGTACTGAAATGATTTCTAAAAATCTATACAAGTTATGAGGTAAAGCTATTAAATTCCTTAAATAAAATAACAACAATTCAATTCCTTAAATAAAATATCAAGAATTAAATTCCTTAAATAAAATAACAGAAATTCAATTCCTTAAATAAAATAACAAAAATTCAATTCCTTAAATAAAATAACAAAAATTCAATTCCTTAAATAAAATAACAAAAATTCAATTCCTTAAATAAAATATCAAGAATTAAATTCCTTAAATAAAATAACAAAAATTCAATTCCTTAAATAAAATAACAAAAATTAAATTCCTTAAATAAAATAACAAAAATTAAATTCCTTAAATAAAATAACAGAAATTCAATTCCTTAAATAAAATAACAAAAATTCAATTCCTTAAATAAAATAACAAAAATTCAATTCCTTAAATAAAATAACAAAAATTCAATTCCTTAAATAAAATAACAGAAATTCAATTCCTTAAATAATTAAATGAATGATTACATAAGTTGATACTATAAAAATGATATAAATAAGGCAAGTAGGTAGGCAGCCAGGCGAGTAGTAGGCATTATGTATGTATGAATATGTCAGTCTTGACCTGAAACAAACTTTCTGTTTGATATGTTATAATTATTGTCTAATTAATTGATACAAATACCGTATATAGGCAATGCCCTTTGGTATAAGTCATCTATTGTTGTATAATCACAACACAACGAATCAAGGTCTTTAGTGGATTTTTTTTGCTAGATCATTATACAGCAGTCATGACTTTTTAAAGGTGCTCTATCCGAAATTTATCAGCCAATCTCCAGTAGGCCTATTTATGCTAATTCCCGAACGAGGCGCTCAAATTGGATTTGGGATGATGATAATGTTATATCAGGAGCTGATCCATAATGGGCGGTGGGCTCGACCAGTTTCTATTAATAATTTCGACTCTAGACGTACATGTAATGGACTAGCAGCCATCTTGTCGGGAATATACTAAAGTGTGTTTAAGATTGTCAGTAATCAGAAACACCTGTTTCATCATTATATTTTGTGATAGCGCAATTACGTCATACGCACCAATTCTATCGAATGCAGAACAAACCGGTGCGAATCCTTTTGATGTCCGTTCCGCCTGGCTACATAACCGCCTGATAACCTCTATTAACACAAAAGAAGACGGTGATTGATAAAGTTGTCGGTCATATTTGTTTGAATGTGATCAAGAATTTCATTTCAATAAAAGTATGTGAAAATGTGTAATTGCCGTGTTCAACGACGTACGTATATCCAAACTGGATCTGAGGAGTTAGTCATTATAAAACCGCTGGGGAGACATCCTCAGGGTCAGTACTGTACAATTTGTTTTTAAATATTCGTTTGTAAAAGCATTCTAATTTTTATATTTGAATGTAACTTTACTCTGAATCACCGCCTCGTTGCTCCCCTCATATAGAGCTGAAACTGTCCCTTGAACCAAGCCAACAATAAAGGTAACTATATTACCTTCAAATTAATTATTGCTAGGCCTCGAATCGAAATTATGTCATTTAATATCTCAAATGATTCATAACATTAAAATAATGACGTATGGGAAATGATCGTAACACATTCTCAGAACAAAGGTCAAAATCTTTAACCATGTTGGTTAAAATTTTAACCAACGGGGGGTTACCAGGTAAACCACACAATTTTTAGATAGATTCATATTTTATTTCGCAATGGTGGCCAAAGGCCAAATTACAGGAATATAACATTAAAATTGCACAAAAATTAAAAACATTAAAACATTTAAATTAACATGATTTAAATATGGAACATGTATATCATATGTACACTAAAACATGCCTACATTCTAAGGTCCGTATGCACAAAAGAGTTAGACCGGGTCTAAAGTTAGACCGGGTCTAAAGTTAGACCTGGTCTAAGTGAAATTTATTCATGCATCAAAATCTGTTTTCCTCTGCATTTTCATGAGATATTTTGTGCTATTTTTGAACTTTGCATCCGAATCTTTACAATTTGTTAGCTTATTTGAGAAGGAAATGTAATTAAAGGTGTGCTTTCAAAACAAACAAAAAATTAACTTAGACCAGGTTTAACTTTAGACCCGGTCTAACTCTTTTGTGCATACGGACCTATGAGTATATACAATTAATAGAAGATTTTAAAAAGAGACATACCAATTATAAAAAGGCAAAGCTAGCCCTCCAGCGGGTTTTAAAAAAATTATAAATACAAATTATTGGCACAAAATCACAAGATAACTTGTAACAGCGGCCGTAATTTTTAGACCATGTCAGAATTTGTATATGAAATCAGTCGTGTTATTTTCCGCCTCTGGTATATTGTGCCCATTATTGGACCAATATTGGTTGCCAACATGAAGCCAATTGAAGACCAATATTGGTCCAATATTGGTTTGGCAACATGATGCCAATTGAAGAGCGCCAATGTCAAACCAATATTGGTCCAATATCGGGCACAATATCCAGGGGCGGAATATAACACGATTGATTTCATATACAAATTCTGACGTGGTCTACATATATATGCGCAAAATATTTTCTCGCCATTGAAATTCTTTGGCAGGAATCTTGTTATGACCTATTGTTGGTTAGAATTATGATGCCTTAACCAACGTTGAATAAACTAAAAAACCAATGTAGTATACTTTTTAACCAACATTCTTTTAACCCATGGCTGTTTAATACCTGTTCTGAGAGTGCACGGGTGTCTACATTTCTGCACTTTTTACAATTTTTCAGCAAAATAAGGTACCTTCACAATGATGTAATGACCAAGATCTCCAAGAGAAGAAAATACTTTTGAGCATGTTGAGAGCATGAGTAGGCCTACTGCACATTTAATTAATTCATTTTCGTAGAAGCAAAGTACTATCAGAATGAAGGTGATGGTATTGTCTGGTCATTGGCTGTGGCGGTTTTATAAAGTCAGGAGCAGACGAGTTCAAACATCGTGAAAAGTGAGTTACACATTTAAAGTGACGAGTTACGATGAGGGAGCGACGCTAGCGTTTACACCAATATCAGACGACGGTGGCCACGCGAAACCTAAATTTTGAATTCGTATTGGAATAACACGTAATCGCGAATGTTAATCTTATCATTTTGAAAAAGTCATCATAGAAGATTTTTTTTTTCTAATCCAAAACCGTTGGAGTAACCAACTCTATAGTAAATGCTGGTTTTTAAATTGTTTTCATCGATAACCGGGCGATGACTGTTAAAAATATTTCAAAATGGTGCACTCCCGTTGCTATATTGGGTCGTCCGAGAGACCAAGACGCGTGGCCAGCGTCGTCTGACCAATGTCGAAAAATAAGTGCACTTCGTGAAACTATAAATTTGGTTACATTTCAATACTTATTTTTAAAATTACATGCCGAGGACACAGTGATGTGTCTAAGGTATCATAAAGGCCTTTCAAGTTGATATTACAGTGCAACCTGCCATAAACATTCCAAAATGCATATTTCCATATTTAGGGCATCATTCAAATTTGGATGATCGAATCACTACTTATGGGACTTTCACGGAGTTTTATAGCATCTACATTTTTGGTGGTTTTAAAGACGTTTCTGAATTGCATCTAGCTAATTTGCATATTGTTTGAAGTTGAAATAATCAAAAAGTCAGTTGGGCCCTGTCATTTCAATGCTTTTTCGTATTTTTCAATGATTTCTTTAGAAACTGTGGCTGATGAACATTTTACCTAAAAATTGTACGAGAGGATTTTCAGTTTTCTTCTTTATATGCTTCTTTTTTGGGCAAAAGATACAATTTGATGGCCGTTCTCTAAAACGCCTATGGATTCTTCAATCTTATTACAGTAAAGATAAACGTATTGCACAAAAGTGATGACGATACAACAATCAGAGTTTTGATATACACAGAGAATATAAATTCGTCAAAAATGTGGTCTTATTTGACAAATTAAACATTTGTCATGGAAGGATCTTCAGTTAAGAAATATTTTATAATGCTAAACAATTATTGTTTTTGGACCGTACCCGTGTTATATTGTCTGACATAAATGCGGACGATATTATTATTTGCGGCGTCGTTGTTCTACGCAAAAAATACTACCGAACGCATTTATGTCAGACAAACATGGGTACGGTCTAAAACAATATATACCTTTATTCTCATTCTTAAACAATCATACTTAAGACATTTATCAAAGAAATAAGTACATTTTATTGTCCACATTTGACAACTGTTACCCCTGCTAGGATAGAATAACCCACAAACATTCCATCCAATCACATGCGATGAGTACATCATGCGTAAGCGTCGCGGCGCCGGCAGGAACGGCGCATGAAAGGCGCCAAAGACGCACTGTAGAAGTGCGCGTTATGGAGCAAACCACGCATTGTGAATGTCGGACGTACTGTTAAAACGTAAGCCCCACCTCCTCGTGTTCAATCATGTCAATTGTCTCATCTAAATGTTGCCGATTTCGCTGAGAACCAATGAGATTGCTTAAACTTTCTTAGCTGTTTAAGAATTATTTTTTAATGATAAATGACCAATTAGAAGTATTTGTAATTAATAATAGCAAATATTTTCACGACGGAACGAATGAATGACAAATTAAATGACAAATCAAAAGAATAACTTTTGATCAATAATCAGTCATTTAATATCAATGACAAATTAAATGGCAATTAAATGAGTAATCTCATTTTGTAATTTCATGGATAATTGGTCATTTAATTTATCATTTCAATTGTCATTCATTAATTTGTCATTAAAAGTTAAATATATTATTTCAGTCAAGGAAATGTTTGTTATGATGAAAATTAACTAGAAACACTCTAAATTGTTCTTTTAGCATCACAAATAAATGTGCACCATTACAGAATATTTCTTGAATCACAAACCTGCCATTTCTGATGGCAAGTTTTTAATTTGTCAAATAAGACCACATTTTTGACGAATTAATATTCTCTGTGTACGGTATATCTTAGTTTTCTTGGAATACTGATTTAAAAATCTCATTAAGAAATGCAGAGAATGCATACAATGAGGATATTTCCCCTAAATTATGACATAACACGTTTTTGGCATGCTATGGGTAGAAATAAAATGTAAATATTAGAAAAAACTTAATTTTCATCCTCCCCCCCCCCCCCCCCCCCTCAATGAGATTTTTAAAATCAGTATTCCAAGAAAACTAACATAAATATATCAAAATTCGGTTTGCATAATAAAACATTTAAAAAAGAAATATGTTCAATTAAACAATGTGCTATGGTTTCGATCTTGGACTTATTTGATCGTGTTCACATTAAGTAGCGTTCAGTCTATCATTTCTATGTGGCAATAAAATACGCAATGGCTAGTCTAACCAGAAACGGTTGTCAATACATATCACAATCTATATATTCAGATCCCGGTTTTTACTTTGTATAGTCTATAAATAATACAGTAAAGATAAATGTACACCAAGCAATCATACAGATGCCACTGCACCAAAATTATAACTCTTCCAACCTGCTTGCCAGGCTACAGCTCACTCATTTTTCACTTGTCATTTTGATCAACTCCGTGCCATTTGAGATACACGTGGAACACTTGTCTAAGTCGGTTAAAGCAATAGTTTAAAGTACTTTTCAGCAGGTAAAGAATCCGTTGTTAACCTTTTACCTTACCACATCCGAAAGCAATTTCATCTCATCAGTATCACTGACAGTTTTATCTTTAAATGCGACGTTTCACGTCTGAAACTGTGTCATGCGCGTGTACCAAGCGTGATCAACGTATATGTCGAAACAAACTCGTAATAGTGCAGATTTCTAATTTTAAAATGTTAAATTAGCAAAACAATCATTATCAAATAAGTTATTAGTTATATTATAGTTTAGAAACTACTGATAATTCACATGTTGGAACCAAGCTAAAGCGAATGTTGATTGCAAGAAAATGGTCACTGTTCCAAATATTAAGAAACCCTTTGGATATATGGATAAAGATATAATAACATCATAGATATCTTGAAAACTTGAAGCCTGTAATATACAATGTGCTTAATAAACTCAGGGGGTGGGGCAGGGGGGAAATTTATCTACCATCTATAGCCAGGTGAAAATGAAATCAACTTCTGCCATGAGCATGATAAGTAAAACTGCCCTATACTCACTTTTGCTGTGTGAATTCCATTGTCATGATTATACATGCTATAACATTTGAGTGAAAAAACCACACAATTATAAACGAGAACTGTATTTGTACACACCCATGCACCAACCCTAACCCTATACCACAAAATACCACGACGGAGTATTCTAAGTGTTGGTTTATATAACCTAACCCTACCGTTTACCACAAAATACCACGTCTGCGCAAGTTGGTACCACCGGCGTGGATCTTTTTCGATGAAAAAAATAGACCCAGCCCATTATACATTTGAGAAATACATGTATAGTTCGTAATGTGTTGAAAATGTTAAATACTTTCGATTCTATTTCGAGGAGGTTTAAATTGGTAACAATTGTGACATTTAACCAACAGTAGTTGGTGCTAATACTGATTATGTGCAGATTCAACAGCAAACGGTGTTGGAATTGATGATAGATCGATTTCATGTTTTGACCGATTTATTATATTAACTTGGCCCGAACTCATCTTTTTACCATGGAAGACACATGCGATAAAATGTCATACCTGACATACCTGATATTCACTCCAAGACAATTTCGAGTCTCAAGTTAAAAAAAGTCAAGTCACAAACAGGTCAAGTCAAGTCAAATCATGTCACTTGTATGCTTGTTGGCTCTAGTCAAATAAGTCACGGAATCATCTGCTTCATAACCTGTGTACATGGTAAAGACATGTTCAGGTCAATCTTGAAAGTATAGTTAGCATGATAATAATTTAACCTTTTCACACTGGCCCGACGATTGATCTTTGGACGATGGATCGTCGCTAAAATGGAGACTAATTCAGCCGTTTCAAAACGTGCAATAAATTCGATCGGTCATCGGTCATTGGATTCACACAGAGACGTGGCCCTTTTTTGACGATCGATCGTCATAGCGACTGTTATTGCGTCTACAAAAGGACGATCGATCGTCTAAAGATCGATCGTAGGGCCTGTGTGAAAAGGTTAAATATTCAATTTGGCAGTTAAACATTTGTTTAGACTCAACTTACTCTAGTTTAGCATACAGGTCACGTCAAGTATTTTAGAAAGTGACTCGAGTTGAGTCAAGTCTTTTGAAAATGTGACTCGAGTAAGTCAAGTCAAGTCATCATAAAATGGTGACTTTAAGTCCAAGTCAAGATAAGTATTTGACTGGAGACGCAGTGACGTAGCCAGAGGGGGGGGGGGGGGGGCGAGGGGCGATCGCCCCGCTCCCCCCCCCCCACCCCCCCCCCCACCCCCCCCCCCCCCCCACCCCCCCCCCCCCCACCCCCCCCCACCCCCCACCCCCCCCCCCAATATTGACGTCGTGTCGGTTGAGATTGGCACTGTCGGTTCATTTGACCAGAGGAATCATGGAATTATGATGGTCAAAAGTACACTGATGACAATTTTTAATTTTTCTCGCGCTGCGTGCGCATATAAGTCCCATAAATGCAATATTCTTTGATAAAAGCTTGTTTAGAGCCCAAATGTACCTCAATCGTGCCAAAATAGGTGTAAACGCGCTAACGTGCGCATTACTTCACTCAGACTCATCTTGTCGGTTCATTTACATTTCCAAATGTACCTCAATCGTGCCAAAATAGGTGTAAACGCGCTAACGTGCGCATTACTTCACTCAGACTCATCTTGTCGGTTCATTTACATTTCTCGCCCCCCCCCCCCCCCCCCCCCCCCCCCCCCATATGAAGAACCTAGCTACGCCACTGTGGAGACGTCATAATGCACGCATCTTATAGGCAGATAATTACTAGTATATTTGAGCCATATAAAGCAGTTTTTACATCATTCGAATAATACCCTACAATTTCCGGCGATTAAAACCATGAAATCATCAGGTACATTTTTAATGTCATAAAAACCAATGTCGTATATTGACACGTCTTTGAATTAAGCCATATTTTGCTTAAAAGCAATTGTTTTAACAGGCTGATGCAAATAATAGTATGACACTAATGTTACACGTGATCTACCATTTTTAAACTTTTCTTAAATACTTATGCACCACAACATGCATGTATTTTACATGTCAAAGTTTGGTCACTTGAAACGCACATAATAACGTTGTTCAAAATATGAAACATATTTAAGTACCGTATGTGGCGTTGACATGGTTGATGTTTTATGTGCATATGATTCTAAAGTAAATCGACTTGCCAAGGATTTCGCTAGAACTTTATTTACCCCCATTTGAAGGGTTGAGTCGATGACCAGAAATCCTAAATGAAGTGGGGTCGATAACCCCGATTTCTGTATTAAATTTCGAATTTTGGAGGGATGATCATGATAATCGATGTCTGTGATTTCTGAAATCCCAAATTTGAGGTCGATGCCCAAGATACGTGTAATAAAATGGTGGTCGATAACCCGAGTAAGGTGCACGATTGTTTCTTTGTTTCATCAATCCGTGGCAATTACACCGGGAATTACACGTACGGGTTTTCCGAGAACGCAGCAATAGACATGATAAATACAATACTGCACCCGGGAATAACCCGGGCTCCATAAATTTGGTGTCGTCGAGCGGTTAAGTGTGGGGGAAATGTGGGTAGCAAATGACCTTGCACTTGTTATACTAACGTTGATTTTTAAATGAACAAAAGGTTAACATGATTTTCAGTCAATCACTGCGATATGCATCGATATTAGTCATGTTATTACAATAGCATGTTATTTTTACATTACACATGTGTGTGTGGGCAAAAAGAAAGGTCAGACATTGCTACTTTCAACTGTGATATATTGAATTAATACGGATGAATTAGTTTATAGCTGGTTCATCATGTTCATGTTTAAAGCGTAATTGAAGACGGGCATTTCTGAACCAGAGGCATTCGACGACAAAGACCTTGCAAAAGTCATTTGGGAGAGATAAAGCCAAATTGTTCAATGAAAGAGATATTTGGATGCCAACTGTGTAATATTTTTTATCAAAAGGGGAGTCCTTTGATTGAGTCAACGTAATGCAAATATTTCCGAAGAGTAGGGGAGAACGGGGAGTGTTCGCCTTAATTTCATTTGAAGAGTTCTAGAGACATCAATTTTAAAGATTGAATGGACCTATTGATATTATGCGAAAGATTGATATCTTGGCTAAATCCGACCATGATCTCAGTACTCTAGGCCTTACTGTAAAAGCAGGAGTAAATGATAAAGACAGGTGTCTCAAGAAGGCGATTGCCCGACGACGGGGTAAGTGCGCCCATAGGCCGGGGCAAGTTCACCCTAGGCTCAGAGTTAGGCTACACAAAGTACCATAATATCCAATACATATAAATTCGTTATTCTTCGTTATTTTATTTCAAAACGAAAATGTAGGAGTCCAAAATAGGGGTGGGGGCACTTTTGCGTAACATACTCGTTCAGAATTTATTAATAATAAGAAATACCACATTTTGAAATATTCTCCTCTAATATTAGTGTTACTCCATTATTTTTATAATTTCAATTATCCTGTAAGAGGAAAATTGCAATTTTGAAATTATGCAAAATCATAACTATATAAATCCCTATTGGCGAACCTGCCCCGTCACCATAGGGCCGCACGTGCCCCATATAGCGCAATGAGTGCATTGACCTATACCATTGATGGGTTTGTTAACTGCATCAAACCCATAATCATTCCCATACCTACTTAATGATAATTTACATTAAAACCTTCTCTACGAATAGTTGGGTATGTACAGGGGGTTCCCGTGCACCCCCGCCCCCCCCCCCCCCCCCCCCCCCCCCAGTACTAACCAAACTAACTTTTTTGGGTGTCTTTTAGGGTCCTTAAACACATTTTAGATGTTAACAGTGAAAAAAACCCGATGCTCTCCAGATATCCAAGATGGTCGCCAAAATGGCCGCCAAAAATGGTAAAATCCGAGAAAAGTCATATATCAGGTAAATAATATGATAAAAGCATAAATAAAATGACTGAACATAATGTTTCCGACCATGATAAATGCATTTCCAGCAATTTTATCTCACTACTGTACAAGATGGCGGACAAAATGGCCGCCAAAAGTGGTCAAATTGGGAAAATTCATATGTCGGCTTAAAAATAAGATAAAAGGCCGATGTCTGGCATTCTGTGTTTTTTGATGTAATAGGTTCCGCCAAGCGTTGATCTCGCACATGATGGAGAGCCTTTAGCCTTTCATCCGGCACTTTGATGTCCGCAAATAATGTAAACGGCCCTTCTTTAAGTCCACTGGTATGAATGATGCAGATGAACTCTTGCTCTTTGCAGGTCTTGTGGTCGAAGGGCTAACATCCTTGCGTTTACGCTGCATATCTAAAATTGATGATGACCCGTTTAGTATGATAACTTGACCTGAAAATATACAAATACATATTTCACAAATTACACCGAGGTTGTAATATTATAGTTCTTTCAAGAAGTCAAAAACAAGTTAGGTAGTCACCTACCTTTTGGCTGATATATATGACTTTAAAATCTTAGGAAACACTTGCAGATCATTTTTGGGTAGCCATTTTAACTGCCAACTTATATGTAATGTACATTAGTAATGGTCAGAAATGAATTTTGCAATGGTCATAAACATACTGATCGTTTAAATATAAGCTTTTATCTTATTTTGTAGCCGTTATATATGAATGTTCTCAATTAGACCACTTTTGGCAGCCATTTTGTCCGCCATCTTGAATGTGATGTACCTTAGCAACATAGAAATGCTGGAAATGAATTAGCAATGGTTAGAAATATATCTAGTCATTTTATATATGTTTTTTTTAATATTTTAGCCAACATACAAGCATTTCCCTAATTTGACCACTTTTGGCGGCCATTTTGTCAGCCATCTTGAAGTTGATGTACAATTGCAAGATAAAAGTGCTGGAAATGCATTTATCATGGTCAAAAATATATATTTAGTCATTTTATTTATGCTTTTATCATATTATTTACCTGATATATGACTTTTCTCAGATTTTACCATTTTTGGCGGCCATTTTGGCGGCCATCTTGGATATCTGGAGACCATCGAGTTTTTTTCACTGTTAACATCTAAAATGTGTTTAAGGACTCTAAAAGACACCCCAAAAAGTTGGTTTGGTTTAGTACTGGGGGGTGCACGGGAACTAGAATACCTTTGGACTAGAATACCTTTGGACAAAAATCAATATGAAAAATGGAAGAAAATTCACTTTTGTAAGGCAAACTGGTTTTTAGATGATAAGTTGACAAACATGTTACAGTGATCTGCCACGTTAATGTGGGAAGCTTGCAACATCATGAACATATATCAATTGTGTGTTCGCCAAATTCAACCAGTGGCCGCAAAGATATGAGAATCACGTGGTGGGCGTACCTGCCCACAGGGGGTACACTCTCCCCCCTCCCCTAATAGTTCATTAGGTAATTTACAAACATTCATTATGGGCTGATTCCCATTCAAATCCATAGAGGTCCTTTGATTAGATTGTCCATAACAATTTCATTATATTCTAGTATGTCCCTCCTCCCATTCTAATCTTTGATTAAGTTTATTTTAATCATTTTGATGAGTTTATTTTAACAGTGTAGCGTTCAGAAGAGGTTTATTAAAGGGGCACTGAGAGATACGTATGGGAGTGCGACTTTATTTGTTTTGGAAATCAGTTTTTTGCACCAACTAATACTTAGGCATATACATGATATACTAACTATTACTACCATTTGAAACAGTTTACCCTAATTCGCCGTCTATCATGTGAAATTTCACAATTGGGTAATTTCGATGTAGATCATATCGAAATGATCAGATAACTTGCTTCAACCAACTTTCAATCTAGCGCCATTGTTCAATCGTTTTCCCATAAATCATTACACTTCCGGGTTCCTACGTACCTTATCTATTGAAACAATTCCTTTTTTACAAATTTCATTTTCACGGTAATCGCTCAATGCCCCTTTAAGTTTACGTTTGATCGGATAATGCTGGACACAATTGGCACGGATTTTGAATCCCATTAGTGATTGAATAACATAGATGTGGATTTTGATTACAAATCTTCAACAAAATGCATCCGATGTTTTTGGACTAAATTGCTATAAAATCATCTGAGTTGAACAACCAAATCCAGTAAAAGTAGGCCTATTGCTATTATTATTTTCATCATAATCCGTTTGTTTTGTTGTATTCCTTTGACACTTTGAGAAGTAGTAGCTTCAGATGATGAAGAACCCGATTTGACCGAATCCTCATTTCGTATTTCATTTTAGTTGCAATTGCTAGTTTTACACATCAGATCATGATCAGATGCCTCAATGTAAATTGAAATAATGTGTCCACTGGAGTCTGGGTAGCCTCGTGCGAAACATTCGCTCAAAATTCGTGATAAAAAGTCGTCTGCAATTTATGCAGTTATAGCGCCACCAATATTGACACGCTTATTATCAGATGTATATTCAATGAATATTCATTCATTGAAAAAGAGGCTTCTTAGCGATTGATTCAGAAAAAAACATAGTTTATACAATTTTAAAATGGTAAAATGTACAGTTACAGAGAGTTAACAGACTGTAGCCACTTGAAAATAATTGTATAGTTAAAAATTATCACTTTTCATGGCCAACTATACAACAACTGAAAAAATGTTAAAACATGATTCTTTTTCTAGCAATTTTCAAAACATTTTTGAGTCAGAAACGATGAAAGAGTAATTTTTAATCCTTTTCAGTTGCTGATAGTTTACCCTGAAAAAGAAAAGTAATATTTACGTGTGTATACAATAACTCAAATTTATACAAAACAGCATAAAATACGACCAGCGCAATAATAAGTGGAACAATCATGAGTACCAAGTATTAGGAACAGCAAAATGCAACAACATATGATATGTATGTAAAAGGTAGCCGTAGCCATCGGTGTAGCGCCTACATAAAACTGTTCAGACTCTCCAGTCATCTGATCTCTACGGGCACTTCATTTCTTAGTGATAGGGCAGGGATGACTGATGTCCACGGGTTATTCATTCATAGTAATAGGGCAGCTATGGCTAATGTCCACGGGTTGTTCATTCCATAGTAATAGGGCAGCTATGGCTGATGTCCACGGGCTGTTCATTCCATAGTAATAGGGAATCTATGGCTGATGTCCATGGGCTGTTCATTCCATATAGAGCAGCTATGACTGATGTCCATGGGCTGTTCATTCCATAGTAACAGGTCAGCTATGGCTGATGTCCACGGGGTGTTCATTCCATAGTAATAGGGAATATATGGCAGATGTCCATGGGCTGTTCATTCCATATAGAGCAGCAGCTATGACTGATGTCCATGGGCTGTTCATTCCATAGTAACAGGTCAGCTATGGCTGATGTCCACGGGTTGTTCATTCCATAGTAATAGGGTAGCTATGGCTTATGCTTCCATACACGGGCTGTTCATTCAATATAGAGCAGCTATGGCTGATGTCCACGGGCTGTTCATTCCATAGTATAAATAATAATAATAATAAAGGTCTAAAGTGTATTGTCATCGCAGCCAACCGGGTGAATTGTAACAACATTACAAATTAAATACATTATTAAACAATGCAAAGTCCAGGCAGCAGCTAAATCAGCGCCAAGTTGCGACATAAACCAACATGAACAAACATACATAAACCCTGTGTAGTAACCCCCTAATAAGGAATGTAGACTAAGTGCCTTGCCCAAGGACACAAACACATTGGCACCAGCGGGGCTAGAACTCACAACCTTATGATTAGGAGACCAGCAACTATTCCACTGGACCTCGCGTACTCTACAATAATAGTAATAGGGCTGCTATGGCTAATGTCCATGGGCTGTTCATTCCATAGTAATAGGGCAGCTATGGCTAATGTCCACGGGCTGTTCATTCCATAGTAATAGGTCAGCTATGGCTATGTCCACGGGCTGTTCATTCCATAGTAATAGGGCAGCTATGGCTAATGTCCACGGGCTGTTCATTCCATAGTAATAGGTCAGCTATGGCTTATGTCCACGGGCTGTTCATTCCATAGTATAGGGCAGCTATGGCTAATGTCCACGGGCTGTTCATTCCATAGTAATAGGGCAGCTATGGCTAATGTCCATGGGCTGTTCATTCCATAGTAATAGGGCAGCTATGGCTAATATCCACGGGCTGTTCATTCCATAGTAATAGGTCAGCTATGGCTTATGTCCACGGGCTGTTCATTCCATAGTAATAGGGCAGCTATGGCTAATGTCCACGGGCTGTTCATTCCATAGTATTAGGGCAGCTATGGCTAATGTACACGGACTGTTCATTCCATAGTAATAGGTCAGCTATGGCTGATGTCCACGGGTTGTTCATTCCATAGTAATAGAGCAGCTATGACTGATGTCCACGGTCTGTTCATTCCATAGTAATAGGGAAAAGGGATGGGGAATGCTAACTTTTTTCAATGTCCCTTGTGTATCATGTGTCCGTATTACTATTAGCAAGTTTGATAATGTATTGGGAGCGCGTGCAAGTTTCTATATTTGGATGTAATCCGTCTTTAATTTCAGTCAATTATGATAGATCTTGAAAGTGGTGTGCAATAAATCCATACAATTAAATCCGAAGTTGATGAAAGATTAGAATGTAATCAATTTAGAGCGTGTATTTAATTTGATTTTCATTGGATATTATGGAGTTGATTGTGCGACTAATCTAACTACGTATAGTTACGAGCTCGTTTCAATATCATTGGTTGCAGCTGATAATATACATTAGAGAAATTTGCAAGAAAAATTGATTTGTATTATTTTTAAGATAACATTGTACATTGACCGGCTGATTTGCTATCTTGTTATGCAGTCTTTTTTGAACCAGGGCTAACCAGGGGCGCGCTCAGAAAAGAAACACGGAATAGAAACCTTTCTACCAAACGGCTAAAACTAATACCCGTCAGAGGACCTTTTTATATCAGAATGTGCAAAAAATGAGTTGATTTCACAATTAAGCAACGTTTTGGTGTTCAACCCTCAAAACCAACTCCTCGATACACAAATGCTATTCTTGATACAGCACGGTCCCAGCAACTTCTCTGCCCGATTTCAGTGGAGGTATTAAAGGCATATTATGTGATCTTTTCCAGAGAGCGCCTCCTATTCATGATTTTTTTTAGAAAGTAGATTTTCTTGCAGATTTACATTTCTGATCATAAATCGTACATACATTCCAAGTTACAGAGCGATGACGATTCCTAATTACCTCAAAATCACGGTTTTAGAGTGAATTTAGAGTGAAAATATAAACTGTCGTGTTATCCCGACAGTTTATTTTCACTCTAAAACCATAATGTTGAAGTAATTAAGAATCGTATCGCCCTGTAACTTGGAATGTATGTACGATTTATGATCAGAAATTTAAATCTGCAAGAAAATCTGCTTTCAATTTTGTTTTCGATGTTGAGGGCGTTCCTTGGAAAGATCACATACTGTATATACCTTTAACGACAATGGTCTACACAGACTGTAACAAATAAATACAACACATCTCATATCTGCCTACGTGTTGAGTCTCAGATTGAGTATCTGCTACCGTTTAAACTGATGATTGTCTGCTACTCGTCCTTAGAGCGTGCTGAAGCATTTGTAAAACTTCTGAATAGTGCTACTCTATACCCGGGCCTATACCTAGCCTCAACGATCTTCTTTCGAAGCCACTGATCGACGTGAAGACTTTCATTGCATTCCCGGTATTTTTCAAACTGGTTCTACACAGAGAAAATTGTTACATAATTTTAGGTAAATTTAGAACTCCTAAAAAAGGATTATAAAACATGGTAAAAATATCCAATCTATGTAAAGTTATTAAAATACAATTTTTGGGTAAAAGATTAACACAACTATCATTAAAGGAGTCTGTTTTTACAAATATTGTATATTTTTTACATAATCATTTTTCTTCTTCTTTGTGTTGGTACTCGGCCGGGCATATACGGGCTAGTAGCTTTGCCGAAATAATTCATACAAAACTACCCCCACCCCCACCCCCACCCCACACCCACACCCACACCCACCCAACCCCCACCCCCACCCCACACCCACATTACATTACATTACATTACATTACATTACATTACATTACATTACATTACATTACATTACATTACACTACACTACACTACACTACACTACACTACACTACACTACACTACACTACACTACACTACACTACACTACATTACATTACATTACATTACATTACACTACATTACATTACATTACATTACATTACATTACATTACATTACATTACATTACATTACATTACACTACACTACACTACACTACACTACACTACACTACACTACACTACACTACACTACACTACACTACACTACATTACATTACATTACATTACACTACATTACATTACATTACATTACATTACATTACATTACATTACATTACATTAGGCCTACATTACATTGCATTGCATTGCATTGCATTGCATTGCATTGCATTGCATTGCATTGCATTGCATTGCATTGCATTGCATTGCATTGCATTGCATTGCATTGCATTGCATTGCATTGCATTGCATTGCATTGCATTGCATTGCATTGCATTGCATTGCATTGCATTGCATTGCATTACATTACATTACATTACATTACCATGATAATACATATCACAAATTCAATCGTTTTAAAAACCTTTCTTGCCAGTTGCGCACCCTTATTTGATCTAAGAAATGAGAATCTGGACACGTCATTTACCTCAGGACCTGGTTCAATTCTCGTCGGCCACGGGAATTAAATAGAAATGGACCAGAGAAATGGACGTCATATAGGCCTACCATAGAAGTGATAATACATACCAGAAATTACATATTTTAACTAAAGTAATGTAATGATTCCCCCCTCCCCCCCCCCCCCCCTCCAAAACGGCGCCATTATAAGTTGCTATAAAACGGGTCCCTGAGTTATTTACAATTTATCGTCTGCTTGGAAGTCACTCCTTTTTGTTTGCCATCAATTTTGTTCGCCATGTGTTCACCGATATGACCTCATATTACTATTGATATCAGTTACTTTCCAATGAATACTGGCGCGAGTTTTGCGCGCGGTCGTGCCGTTCCTTAGGCTAGTATTGTACTAAAAAGCTAGCTGTATGTAATCTTAGAAGCAATTACGCTTTCTCTCTCGAATAAGTAATTACGGTACTTTACTTTGGCATTGGCGCGCATCCCTGCTCATGCGCACGGATTTTTCATTTTCTTGTGCAGTATTAGCTGTCATACTTTCCATCTATAAATAAATTCAACCTTAAATTTCAAACGGCTGAATGCATTCGATCAAAGAATTTGCTTTCGTTTCGAATTCCGGGTTCATTCAACACTGTGCGAGCACCTTTGTCCCATAGCGCAATATCATAGCATCTGATAGCATGTACAGACATGTGATTACAACGAAATGTCTTTGAATAACAAGTTTCATCGGAAGCGTCCATTTACATTGTCATTTTTAGGAAGCAACTCAAGACGTGACACAGTCACTCGTTGAACTTGACAACTGTGATATCCTTTTACATATTTAGATATTTCACCACTGTGGTTGTCATTCTCAATCGCTTAAACAATATGTGGCATGGCATGCAGTGTACCCCATACTTGACAATCCCAGAATAGCATTTTTCAACGCGTTGTTACGATACTATTGACTGAGGAGAACTCCTGATATCATCCAGTGAACCAGTGTACTATTTTACGCTCTGGGATGGAGTCGCTTGATAATAACAACTATACCAGTGAATCAAGTGCATTTTACCCAACCTCTAACTCCACGGAGCTAGACCCATACACTGATGGTCACAGCGAGGAGGAGAACTCCATCAGCAACAGACAGCGTTTGAAATGTTCATGGTCCTCGCCACATCCAGACTATCCAGTTGCCTTTGTCGTATGGGGAGCCTTTTGGGACTTCCACGTGTACTTCTTTGGGCTTTCCTTCGTCATGCTCGCCATCCAGTCGACGGTATGTTTTGTGTTAGACGTGATGAGCCGCTTTGGCGCCAAAAACAGATCGGCAGACGACGAACCTCCTAAGGGATCACCTTTGAGCATATCCCTTCACGCGCTTGTGTTTTCCGCAACAGCTGCTCGTGCTATCAACCTCTTATCAGATCCTTACGGTACAAAGAAGGTCCTACCGTGCCCTCTTGGTCCAGTGTTCTGGTCATGCGGATGGCCTGGTATATGCTGTGCTTTTAGTATCCTCTTAATGGTATTGTTGGAGACTACGCGGTTATCATTAGCACCACCTCGTTTCCAGCGTCCAGTCGTCTTGGCTGTGGTCATCATCCCGAGTTTAATCTTCGTGCTTGTTGCAGACATGATGGTCGCATACGCAGGTTTGAAGCAAGCTCTTCTAGCCTGCCAATGCATGTTCCTACTCTGGGGACTACTGTTGTGTTTTGGATTCGGTCAAGTCTGGTGGAAAATTCGTCAGAATTTGACATCGTCCTCACAAGAGCACGGCGTTCAAGGCCGTGACAACAGTCGTCTGCGAAAACTTAACATGATTTTGATCTCGTGTGCCATCGTTGGATTAAGTTTAACTATGACCAATCTGTACGCGATATCTGCCACACGTTCCCCTCTTCTACGACCCTTCTATATTCAGCCTATTCCGTGGATGACGTTTCAAACCTCGCAAAGGTTTCTGGAGATTTCCATATGCACACTGATCTTGGTGTCGCAAAATCGGAGCAGTCGTTGGAAGAAAGTCGAGGTAGGGATATCGGCGATAATCGGCACGATATCTAGCAACACGCAAAATGCTGATGGTCAAACAAGAAGCAGTGGGGTCAACGTTAATCGTGGAACTTCGAATGCGTAGCCACGATTTACATGGATCACATTATTTTAATGTCAAATTTACGATTTTATTGTACATTATTAAATATTGTGTAATGCGCCGTCCCCTTGATATTAGTATTACTTTATGTAACTACGTTGTATTTGTAGAACAAAAGCGATAATTCCGCGTGTAAAACACTAACTTTATCGGAACTTAAAACTGGTAGACATAAACGTAGTACGTCTACATAATAATTATGTCTACAGAAATGACGATAAACGTTTTGATTTTGAAAATGGCTATGACACAAGTCTTTGATTTATCATAACATTGTTATCTAAATATTTTGATAATTTTCTCTGACGTGTGTTATTCGCAAGCAGGTCACGTACAATTTCATCGAATCTAGCATCTTTTAGCTCGAATCCGGGTCACGGATAATAGCACTGTTCTGGTCAATTCTGTTTGATAATAGCACTGTTAAATTTATAGTCATTTACATCATACATTAAATTAGTCAAACGGTATATGGAGTTCTGACTGAAATGTATTAAGATGTGATCGATATCAAGCATAATATTAATATGTAGTTAAATCAGAAATTATCAAGAATTGCATGAAGTGAGCATGTAACCACTCAGTCATATGACACAAGGTAACACCCACATTTTCCTTAAAAAATGGGTTTGTTTGCTTTTTAAAATGCTTTCCTATGTAATAATTAATATCCGGAAAGAGCCCCATTTATATTGAGTATAGTTTTACAAATAAATGACCTTGTTAATTAAAAATATAGGTGGACTTTTAATTATCATTGCTCAATACCCGCAGCTTTAAAATACGGTTCTAGAGCATTTTCAGCAGTTGACCGTTCGGTATCTAATCCAAATAAGTGAATATTAGCTAATACACTACAGGGTGTATCAAAAAAAGTAGGACACTTTTTTATGATGGTTTAAATCCTTGTTAAATCACTGAAGCATGACCAATTTTTATTTCAATGTAAAGTACAACCGATAAAGATAAAATCCTGAAGAGATGAGAAAAATCCATCATTAATTAAGGAAATTGTGACCTATTAGGCAAGGCAATCTATTTTGTAGTATGTACAATGGTCATTTACACAGTAACAGTAGAGTAACATGAACGCGCACACTATTTATGCCAATATCATGGTAATGAACCATCTACAGTGGGTTCGAGAACTTTTTTGATTTGCACAGAATATGCATGCATCTGATTTGTGGATTATTTAGCCAGTATTGATTTGTGCCACAATTAAATGGATTACCAAACTAATCTTTGCTATTGACTGATAGATTATTTTCTATGTTTATAATTATTGTAACGTATTGAAACGTAAACCATGTAATTTACTGGTCTATCCATGTAAATCCCATTGTACAAACCAGTAAATGACATGGTTTACGCAAATTATGCTAGTTTTCTTATTTTTCATCGGATTGATCTCATATTTTCAGGATATCATAATAATTAATTGGGCTTTACATTGAGACTAAATAGGTCATGGTCCAATGATTATAACAAGTATTACACCGCCATGAAAAAGTGTCCTAATTTTTTTGATACACCCTGTATATGTAGGTGAGCAGACATAGTAAAGTCGATCTCTAAGAATATGTCCAGGCGTTTATACATTTCTGATTAGATTTCGAATGTGTTTCAAATTGTGTTGGACATTTCGGAATAAGAATAATGGATCATTGACAATTTATTGGTGTATTCTTTATAATGTAAAAGAAATTAAAGACAAAAAGCTTGTATTATATTGAAATCACTTATATTACTTAATGTAGGCCTACATTTAAAAATATCCAGTGGGTCGTACACTGCAAAAAGGTTGTTTAAAATACGTTGCTAAAAGTACTTTTATCATCCGTTGGTTGACGTGTTGATTACAATTCATTCAATATATGTAGAAAGTTAGGCGTTGTATAAAAGTAAAAAATCCCCAGCGTTGAGTAATTCGTCGAAAACAATGTCCTTAAAATGTTGGTGGAAACTGTTTCTGTTGCTAAAATATGTTGCGTAAAAATATTCCACTTTAGCAACTGTTGCATGAGCATTGAGGAAAATCACGCAACAGTTGATGCAAGTTACGCACATGTGAATTCTAGGCAACTGTTGTCCAAAAAAGCCAATTTCGTGATTGCGTCATTCAATCATTACCATGCTAAAATGTTGAGCAAAATACGTTGCTTAATTGCATTTAATCATCTGGGTAAATGGTTGATTACATTTTATTCAACATATGTAGAAATCTAGGTGTTGTATAAAAGTAAAAACTACCCAACGTTGAGCAAAACAATTTAGTAACAAGTTGGGGAAACCCCCGGTCAAAACTCATTTTGTTGCTAAAATATTGCGTTAATTATTTCAATTGGGCAACTGTTGAGTATTTGTCTCAGGCAATCACGCAACTTATATATATATATGTTAAGATTTACTCATGTGGTTTTTATTGATCAACTGTTGCTTAAATTCTCGATTCTAATTGCGTCCGTGATGGATCTTCTCAGAATTTGGGGAACGGTTGGGTTGTATACGGCATATACAGGACGAGTCAAAAAAAAGTTGATCGAGAATGAATATTTGTTTAAAAATAGACCAAACAAATTTGACAAACCAATGAGGCACGTATTCAAAGAGCAATTTATTCCGCTCATACGATAAAAGGAATCAATGAAATCGATCAATTGTATCAGGAGCTATGCCTGTTTTAATAAAATAATCACAATAAAAAACACCAATGATAAGAGATGTAAGATATTATGTAGGCCTATATAGTTAAATAACACGTTAAAAGAAATTACAGATCCATTACCGAGAGGGAGTGGTGTATGTAGCTCTGCTGCATCGCCCATAATTCCCATTACAAGTTACCGGTTCACTACCGAGAGGAAGTGTATGTATGTAGCTCTGCTGCATCGCCCAACATTCCCATTATTTGCCTACCCCGTGTTGCTATACAAAAAAGCTCAATATACACTCGGCAAAAGAAGTTCTTGGACACTTAAATTAAATTAATATTTAATAGCATATATATAATTATATATATGATTATATATATATAATTGTATATCAAAATAAGCAGAAAGTAATCCACTAACAGCTTAACATGGAATTTAGACATGATCACTCATGCATGGCAGATCCCATTCACTTGACAATGGCAAGAAGATTGCAAAAAATTGGATAATCCCTCCATTCAAATGACTGTAAATGCTCATTTCTTGCAATTTCCTTTTACGCACCTTACCATTGCTTAATGAATGTGCTCAACCAATAATGAATGCGTACATCTTAATTTCATACAGACATGATAGAGAATTATTGTCTGCTTATTTTGACATGCAATTGTTTAATTTATATTAAATATTTATGTGAAATATTTGAACTTCAATGAGTGTCCAAGAACTTCTTTTGCCGAGTGTATAATAAAAACTTGTCACAAATAAGCAACAATTTGCATTAAAACACCCAACATATGGGTACATTTGATAAATTAAGCAACAGTTGATATACAAAAATGCTCAATATATAATGAAAACAATTCGCAAATTAAGCAACAGTTGGTATTAAAATGCCCAACAAATGGTTAATTAATAATACCCAACTGTTGTATAATTAAAATTGTACAACTGTTGAGTAACTGGAATTGTTCAACTGTTGGTGAAAACATGTTGAGCGGTTGCATACTTCAACAACGTTGTGTAAAATGTTGAGTAAATATTTAAGCAACCTTTTGCAGTGTACACGATGACAGCCTATATGATTATCTCATAATTGTATATCATTTGGTCCCCGTTTCCTCACTTTGTGCAATCTTGGTATAGTTGTACCATTGTGTGCTTCAACATGTATATAACATTACCAAATAAGATTAAACTTATAATTATGTAAATAGAGCCAAATGGGTATGTGTAATAACTTATATTTGTACTAGTATATATAATGAGCAGTGTTAATCACGAGTTTTTAAATAATCGGTAATGATTGTCGAAAATGAGAATCGATTGATACAGGTCGCAACTTCAGTCCCACTTGTGAGATTGATTGTTAAAGTTTGCCAGTCAGTGGTGTACATGTATATACATGTATATGTAGGTAGGGTATGGTGCACGGGCCCTCCATTCATAATGTGAAGCCATATCAGCTTGGTGAAAAATCGTCCGTATTTTGACACGAGTTGCTTCTAGCGATAAATGCCTGTACGTAACACATCCTAGACTAGATACAAATCTTGCTTTTATTGTTTAAAAACAGTGTTGTTACACTTTATCCTGTCGTGGACTTGATTAAAGTCTAGGATCATGTCCATGAATGTATGTTGGATCATAGACCCCTCACCTCTGGTTGGATTCAACAGTCGCCCCAAAGTAGCTTCTAAACATTTGGTATGCAGTCGATATCTTTTGTATCTAACATAATCATAAACCGTAAGAGATGGATAGAGATGGATCAACTATAATAGTTCAATCAGTTCCAAATTGGCGATAAATATGCGTTTTTATCTCTCCGCGCGCAAAAAAATATTCCAAGCGAACGCACGCGATGTTGGCCTTATACACGTGATGTTGGCCAGTCGCACGCGTCTTGCATTTAATACACAGTGCGCTTGTTGCGTTCATATTCGCCTGCACCCATCTGTATTTATTCGCTGCTGTGAGGCTCGCCAATTTTGCGCTGATCAACTATATAAACCGATCACTCTTGTAGTAAATTCTTCTCAAGACACATGACCAATGGTAATAATAAACTTAAAACAACATTTAACACGATTTTGTAATTGTATATTTTCCGACCGAATCATTTTTCTCATGTTTTATTACTAACCAAATAATTACACAAATATTTTGTACCTATTTGTTGTCAACCAGTGATATGACATTTTAAAAGGGTATAGTTTCTTTTCTTTTCGACCAGTACTACAAATTACCATGATTACGGTATATTGTATTTAATAACATCACTGACATTATCGAGTTAATTACCGTATCCACCATGGTGACAAAAATGTCCAGAAACCAATTAAATCCAGTGTTTCATTTCATATTGGGTCACACTGGACAGTAATGGTACGGTTTATAATAATTTATTTGAGTTTTACTTTGTCAGTATTTCTTGTTATGCCATTCAAAAGAAATCCAATTACTTATAATTGGGTTGGCTAGAATTGAATATGTCAAAAGGGGACCCAATATCGTATGCCCTGAACAATAAATACAGACACCAAACTGGTTATAATTTCATCGGGAGGTGTTTTTTTGTTGTTGATTAAATTAGTAACCGATGGTTCTCTCGTCTGCAGACCGAGTCATACAAACCATACAAACATACAATGAACATCGACATTCCTTCTGGCAAAGGCATGAAAGGAAAGTTAAGTTGTAGGCTATCCTAAAAATCGAATTTAATACAATTACTAAAACACATGTGCAGCAGAGATTGGAAAATGTGCAGTAGAAATCCAAAATATGTGCAGTTCAAATGTTGGCACACAACAACTCATAGCATTCAATAATAAAAACTGAAATTTTCATGAACTCATTAATTAAATGATAAATTCAGAAATATATATTTGCCCAGTACAGTTTTTTCTCACTGTTTCTGTCATTGAATGCATTGCCCGTGACTATTATGTTATACAGGTTGTGTGTTTCAATGCGTAGAAGCCATACCAAACATTTCCAAAATGTCGAGTGCTTGGAGCGCAGATGTCTTAAGTGCATTCTGTTCATTTTGAGATAAACATGTTTGAAAACTAGAAACTCTGTGTCGGGCAATGGGGAATTTGAAGTTGCCATCCAACTTTCACCACCAAAAGATACATTTGCACTTTAGCTTAATATGTGTGCACTAACTCGAGAATGTCAAAGTGTTTTCATATTATGCAAAATCTCAAATTCATCAAAAATACACTTAAGACATCTGCGCTCCAAGCACTCGATGTGTACAAAATGATCATCTATGTAGAACTTTTGAACCATTACTCAAGTTATTTTAAAAGGGCAACAAAGTATCAGTTTCAATCAATTACTTTCTAATGATTGCAAATCAGCAACAAGCAAGAGTTACATCTTTGAAGGTTTCATAATATTTGGGTTTATTGTGTTTACTGCAAAACAGCTTTAAAAAGACAAATTTCTAGAATAATAAAAAGCACAGCATTTTTATGTTGCTGTTATATTTTATTAATGCAAATTTTGAGTTGTCAATGAATATCTTAGATTATTTTCATGAAAAAATATGTACTATTCTTGGTAATTTTATAAGTTGTGGTAAACAAGGAAACATCTATGTAGAACTTCCGATTGAACCATTACTCTATGTTATGCATGCAAAAAGCAAGCGCGGAGGTTCGGCGCCTTCAGAGCGCTGTCCTGTCTTGTCGTTCTGTGTAGGCTACATGGATATGTTTTACACTTATCATGATTTATGGACGACATCAAGCATTAGCATTCACGACCTGTATATACACACATGAAGAAATAAGATAATGTGATATTACATCACTAATATATAAAAACAATAAGATTGGGTTATCCATCTTAAACGATATATACATTTTATCGTAAATTTAAATAGTACATTGAAACCATCACTTCACTAATTGCGTCACTGATTGGAAAATAACAACCCGGATGATAAAATCAAGTCGTTCCATTACAACAGGTTCTTACATATCATAAAAAGTAATTAAGCGTCAATAAATATATATTAAATATAATCGTGTATCCGAATCCAAGCGTCACCATTAAGGCATTAATATATTTTAAGATTGATAAGTCTACTCATGTTTTACGTCATTCATATTTTGTTAGTCAGAAGTTGTTTCTTTGAAACCTGCACCATCACAATCATTGTAAATGTCGAATTTTCTTATAACTGGAGTCAATTATTAATAAGGCACACACATATAAAGAAGTACATTTTGTTAACACTTCGTTCTATGCAATAAAGATGGCAATTGATTTGTTTTACACTTATCAAACCCCGAAAACAAACTGAACAGGCAGGAGGCTTTCTTTATCAGCGATTGCACGGGAGTCATTAGTTCAAATAATCCTTTAGACGAAGACATGCATCGATGGAGTCCACTCACTTGGATTATTAAGTTTAACAGAGGTTTGGTATTGTGAATACTTGGGGTGATGCTTTGAATTATGGAAATAGTAATAACAACGAGATAACCTAATCCGATTATCTATTTAACTTTACAAAGGATTGGACATTGCGACATTGTGTTGAATCATATTGCCGACTATATAAGCATTCGAAAGTTGTACATACATATTTTGCTTTAAATATTTCTACGTCAAAAAATACTCAAAATCGTAAGAGACGCGCCGACCCATTGCAATTGGAAATGAATATTTGTTAAATGTAATATAAACCAATGACAACAAGTATAGCTCCTTGAATAACACAATACCGATAATATTGGCCTGTTTTGACAAATTAAATGTGGTAAAATGTAATTGATTAATAATATTAAATATTATTCCGCTTAATACATGCGGGTAATTAAATCGCTCGCAAATTTAAGCTAAATTAACAAAACACACAATCAAATTTGCCATATGAGTGCCTCATTCTGCCCCTTCCTCATGCAATGCATCAAAGACAATCAGATTTTATAAGCAAGCTTAACATACTCTGCCACAACTATCAAGTAGTCCATATATTTCAATATGGTTTTCTTATTGGAGCGATATGAGCAGGGAAAACCCATGATACTATCGGTATATCCTTTTAATGTATTCAGGTTCAAATATGTTATTGATACACCTGTTCAAAACTCCCGCCAACAGACACACTTCTATTTCCATGGCTATAGATACGTGGCATTATCGCATTTACGCTAAGCTAGGAGGATAATGCTCTCTAATAGGATTTAGATAACAATCAATGTTAAAGATCGGCAATGTGATTGAAATTTAATCATGGATCCTTGTTATATCGTCTGTATCTACTATTTCTATGTTTGTATCATACCCTTCGTGCAATCGCCTTGTACTCTCCGTGCACACGCAAACATACTGAGAACAACGTCCTAGTAAAGCAGAAAGCAACTTGGACGCACTAAGAATGTTTACAGTGTAGTGGAAGCGCAGCGAGAGCCCGTGAGACTTTAAAGTAGAAACACAATGGGTCGTTATAAGAGCGCCATGAATATATGATAAGCGGGATAGGAGCGTACTAAGAACAACCCTGTTTTAAAAAAAATTGCAATTTTGAGCAATTTTTGCAAGCTCTTCCTTCGTGTTACATGAGGACCCTCTCCCGCTCTAGCTAGTGTCCGCTGCGCCCCAATCGGTTCTTATGCGTTTACTTGGAGCTTTGATACTTTTTTTCAGCGCAACGCAAGCGCACATGTGTGACAGGGGTACGGTATTACCAAACAGAATTACAAGAATGTGTCAAAATAATCACTTTCAATTTTAAGTGTTATTGATTTAAATGAGATTACAGAAAAATGCTTGTTTAATAGTAAAAAACCCAAGAGGTCTGACACTCTGTTATTGCTGAGAAAATTAAGGGGAAATGGCTCAAAATACAGCTAAAAGCACTAGATATGCCCCTGATATTTTGGATCATGTATCTTGCCTTGTAAACACATAGGTCTAGTCCTATACAATATTTAGATGTATATGCCTAACTTATGACTTTAGCAAATAAATGTATTTTAGAGGACTGCATTCAATGTTGTTCCCAAAATAATGTTGGTAAAAAATCCACAATAATGTGTGGGGGAGGGTCGGGATGAGATCAGTCGTTGGTGTCACAGTTGGCCAAAAAAAAATGTGCAGCTGAGTATTTTCCTTATTGTAGGCCCTAATGTGGGGTAATTACAATGTATACATCTAAAGCACAAGATTCTGTAGCGAAAGTGCCGAAAATGAACTTTTGCCGACAAAGCTTATTCTAGGGACAAAATGCACGGGCAGTTCGCGTAATATTATTGTCGCGGGTTGGGAGAAGCGCCCCGAGAAGCGCGAGCCTAGCGTGCAGAATATTTATCAGGTCTGACACCACCAAATTTTGCGCGTGTCTGAGGATTAAATTTGGAAACCTATATAATAATTATTGGCTGGCCACGTGGATTTGTTTGCAGGGCAGAACCTGCGTTTTCTACTCATTATCGAGCAAACAAATGACTCTGAACAATTTCTAAGTTTCACAGTTTATTTTCACTCTCCTTCTTCGATAACAATGCTACAAAAATGTACCACAACTTCAAGTTAATTTAAAATGTCCAACAAGTTACAGCTTTGCACAAAAACTTCAATGATAATTAATGTGGGGTCAAGGGTCTACTCTAAATATCAACTGTCACTTGGTCAAATATCTAACAACAGTCCGTCCTACTACACGTTCTACCGTCAGTCGGTATTACTACCAGTCCTACCAATCCGTACCACTACCAGTTCAACCACCTCACACTACTACCAGTACTACCACTCCGGACTACTGGGTGTTCACTATAAGGTGATTGGTTTATTTATCTCTTCTCCGCTCTGCTACCACTGTCCCAGCTAACAATTGTACGTGTTTAAAACGTTCTTAAAACGTACCAGTTAGGCCTACGTGGTTTGGACGTTTTCTAAAAACGTTTTATAAACGTTTATTTGTGGAAGGTTTCAGACGGCGTAAAAACGTTTTAAGGGACGTTTGTAAAACCTTTTATGAACGTAATTTGTACGTGTTTTAAACGTTCTTAAAACGTACTATGTAGGTGGTTTGGACGTTTTCTAAAACGTTTTATAAACGTTTATTTGTGGAAGGTTTCAGACGCCGTAAAAACGTTTTATGGGACGTTTGTAAAACCTTTTATGATCGTAATTTGTACCTGTTTTAAACGTTCTTAAAACGTACTATGTACGATGTTTGGACGCTTTCTAAAAACGTTTTATAAACGTTTATTTGTGGAAGGTTTCAGACGGCGTAAAAACGTTTTATGGGACGTTTGTAAAACCTTTTATGAACGTAATTTGTACGTGTTTTAAACGTTCTTAAAACGTGATATGTAGGTGGTTTGGACGTTTTCTAAAACGTTTTATAAACGTTTATTTGTGGAAGGTTTCATACGTTTTAAAAACGTTTTATGGGACGTTTGTAAAACCTTTTATGGTGGGGGAGGGGGGGGGGGGGGATGCAAGGGCATTGACTCTTGTATGTTTATTTTCTTGCACAATGTATATGCATTTGTTTAGTGAGCAATCACCTAACTCAAAACCAGTGCGAAAATATGCATATACAGGTGTATATCAATATAAATTCTATGGTGTTAAAACTAATGCATCGACTTAATTCAAATAAAACAATAGGTTTAAATGAATAAAAGGTGGAAAATAACTCATTAGCATAATTGAAATGGTACAAACGAGCACCGGTACTAATTTTTGTACCATTGCAATTATGCTAATGAGCGATTTGCACAATTTACTCGGCTAATATAAGGCCAAGTAAATATGCAAATTAGCTCCAGACTGATTTATTGGTATATTTAATAACGTCTAAAACACGTTACTACAACGACCTAAAAAACGTATTCCGGACTAGCTGATTTAACGGTTTTTAACACGTATACAAAGACGAAGACTTACAGAACCTATAGAACCTAACAAAAAACGTTTTAAAAACGTTTCCAAAACACGTTTTAAATGTGTCGTACAAATACGTCCAAGTAAAACGTTTTCTATACGTCGCAAAAAGACGTTTGTTACATTGGTATTTAATAACGTCTAAAACACGTTACTACAACGTCCTTAAAAAACCGTATTCCCGACTAGCTGATTTAAGTCTGAAAACGACGTCTTATAACGTTTTTAACACGTCTATAAAGACGAAGACCTACAGAACCTATAGTACCTAACGAAAACGTGTTAAAAACGTTTCCAAAACACGTTTTAAATATGTCGCACAAAATACGTCCAAGTAAAACGTTTTCTATACGTCGCAAAAGACGTTTGTTACATTGGTATATTAATAACGTCTAAAACACGTTACTACAACGTCCTTAAAAAAACGTATTCCAGACTAGCTGATTTAAGTCTGAAAACGACGTCTTATAACGTTTTTAACACGTCTATAAAGACGAAGACCTACAGAACCTATAGTACCTAACGAAAACGTGTTAAAAACGTTTCCAAAACACGTTTTAAATATGTCGCACAAAATACGTCCAAGTAAAACGTTTTCTATACGTCGCAAAAGACGTTTGTTACATTGGTATATTAATAACGTCTAAAACACGTTACTACAACGTCCTTAAAAAACGTATTCCAGACTAGCTGATTTAAGTCTGAAAACGACGTCTTATAACGTTTTTAACACGTCTATAAAGACGAGACCTACAGAACCTATAGTACCTAACGAAAACGTTTTAAAAACGTTTCCAAAACACGTTTTGAATATGTCGCACAAAATACGTCCAAGTAAAACGTTTTCTATACGTCGCAAAAGACGTTTGTTACATTGGTATATTAATAACGTCTAAAACACGTTACTACAACGTCCTTAAAAAAACGTATTCCAGACTAGCTGATTTAAGTCTGAAAACGACGTCTTATAACGTTTTTAACACGTCTATTGTATGCAAATGAGGAATTGCAGCATCCAAAGATAAAAGCGCAGAAGAATACTCAGATTAGGCCAAATATATTTTGGTGTGTTACTTATGGAAGAGGCACTCAAGAAACTGGAGCTTTACGATTTATAAACCACGTTTCCAAAGGTATAGACGAAATGGTCAAAATGTTTGGTCATGACATTTTGCGTCGGCCACCCTGTCATTGTGATTTACACCCGCAAGAACAAATATGGCCTCAAATTAAACATCATTTTGCAAAACATAACCAAACATTCAACATCAATGACATTATTATTTTTTTAAATCGATGAAGGCATTGGAAAAAGCCTGTCCCCATCAGACTGGAAAATGCGTGTCG
This sequence comes from Ophiura sarsii, assembly GCA_035610835.1. Classification (NCBI taxonomy): domain Eukaryota; kingdom Metazoa; phylum Echinodermata; class Ophiuroidea; order Amphilepidida; family Ophiuridae; genus Ophiura; species Ophiura sarsii. The sequence continues at coordinate 67,371,131 of CM069441.1, read as the reverse complement.
TCACGTCCGGGAAATTGAAAATTCGTACTGGGAAAAAGATCACATCTGTGATATTGACATTCCCCAGATTATTATCAAATTATTTGAGGATTCAGACCACGACGCAGATTCATCTGACTCGAGTAATGTCTAAGTCAACTAAGTATTTGACAAGTGATAATTAATTATTAAGCGTATAACATCATGTTTAATATTGTATGACGAATAATTAATTTAAAGTGCGCGTGTAACCATGATACGTCCATGGTGTAACATAGGCCTACAATTTTTCCTTTCAGGCCTGTTTCAGGATCGAAGTTATATTGATTTATTCGGGAATGAGTTTACCTCTCCCGAAGTGTGGACAGGTCCAAAACTTTAAATGAGGTGACACATTTGCAGAAACCGATTATAGTAGTGATTATAACTTCTAGGTGGTTGGGAAAAGGTCGCCCGTATAAAGAACGATTGAGTTGAGTGGTTCAAAAAAGTCAAACCACAAGTATATAGCTGCTTGAAAAGACTCACTCGTTTAATGATGTTATTTAAGGTGTTTGGAGCACATAAGAACCTATTGAAATTTTTTGCTAAGATTGCGTATAAATGAAGTTCCATCGATGTGCAACTCATTTCTAAAATAAAAAATAGGGGTCACCGACTTCGTTTTTCCACGAGAATGATTATAAAAAACACTTTTTTCGAGCAAATTAACATAGAGGTCTATGGGAAATACGGATTTTTGTACACGTTTTGCTTCATAGCAAAAAAACTAGATTGAAATGTTACGCCGGATTTTTTAAAAAAGATGCGCAAGTATATGGCCTATTCATTTCTTAAATAAAAAATGGGGGTCACCGACTTACTTTTTCCACAATGTAACGAAAAGTGTCCTTTTTTTAGTGTTCAAAAAAGTGCTGCCGTGGAATACTGCGTATGACGCGAAAGAAAAGGCGCTTCATTGCCTGCGTATTTATTTGTACGCGTGTTCAGACAAACGCCCACCCACCGCGCGCACCCACCCCCACTACATACACACACACTCCCTATTAATTCATGACAATGATAATAGCGTAACCTTACCGGGGGCGCTTGGGTATCTCCCTCCCAAAAATATAATATAAAGGTGATCCACCTTATTTTTTAGGTGTCAATCCGTCAGTGCTAATGAACGGGTATCCTAATAATAAGATGCAATGTTCCACGTCACGGTCATGTTCATCTGACCCGTTTATAAGCTGCTGTGTAAAAGGGATGTGTATGATTGATTGTTATATAAGGGAGTGTTCAGAAATGTGGTGGGGAGGGGAGGGGGGAAACTTGCATTTGATCAGTGTCTTACCCTCTACCCCCTTTACAAACCGGAAAAATCCCCCTCCCATTAGTGCAAGACTTTTATGCCCCACTCGGTTCAGATTTGTATCAGGCGTGATGCTTTATAATGTTTCAACCTGTATACAAAAAAATGTGCGCGATATACGCGCATAAATGTTCAGGTTATTTAACTAAAATGGTCCAGAAAAAAGTTCCTGAAGCCATATATTGTTCAGCTTGAAAATAATGAAACATTGAAACTATTTCGCAAGTGCGCAGAAATTGGCAATTTTAAATGTTAACACTAAATGCCATGATGTTTGTTTGTTTGTTTGTTTGTTTAAACGGTTGGTCCATACGGACGACACGCTTGGGTCCTGAAGGGACCAGGCTCAAGCAAAATGCTCGGGCCAGGCTTAAAAAGCCTATAAGCATGCTGGCTGAATGAAATGATGTGATTTGGCCAAACCTTTGTGACCCTCCTTGAGTACTCAACACTTTTTGCCCCCCCCCCCCTTCGGCAAACTCAAGCTGTTTAGCCACCCCACACCCCCCCCCCCCTCCCCACACCCCACCAACCCGCCCACCCAACGTATTTTTGAATATTCTATAGGCCTACATACGTTTTGATCAACTGCACAAAAATGTTAAATCCTTTTTAGGTTTAGCCAATAGAAATACGTCTATCTGTACGGGCGGAATCAATGACATACCTTAGGCCAAAAAACAAAACAAAAAAGAGTTGTGTTGCCCTCAGCGACCGACCCTAAAATCGTAAAAACTAGGGTCGCATTTTTTTTTTTTTTTTTTTTTTCCAAATTTTTTTCCAAATTTTTTTCCAATTTTTTTTAGATTTTTGTTTTTTTTTAGATTTAAATTTGATTAAAAGTGTCTAAATGTTACTATTTCTTGCTGGAAATGAATAAATAAGCCTAAATAAATGTTTTTTAGACTATTGTCACACTAGAAACATAAAATAAAATACCATACAAACGCAAAGTTAAACCCATCTGGTCTTGCTCAAATGGGACTTTAGTGCGTACAAATACAATGATTAAAGATGTTCTGATCGCGGGGCCGATTTTCAACTTGATGTTTTCTATTTTGCATGAAAGGTCATCCTTAAAATTGTTGCATTCCAAAGTTTGAGTTGCCTAACTCCAATGGTTCTTATTTTAGAATTGCAAGGTCACAGGAAATTTTCCCATTGAGTAGGGGAGAGCGGGGCTAGCCCGCCCTCTAATTTTCAGGCTTGCTTAGCGGACTCATTTTACAAGTTAGAAAGCTATCCTATTTCCAAATGAAAGCTACGTTTCTTAGCTACATACACCCCCATATCAGCAATCTAGAACTTTTAGTAAGTGCAGGAGTAAGGAAAATAACCAACAGGGCGAACTAACCCCACACTACTCAGACGACGGTGGCTACGAACGGCCGTTAATTTTGAATTTCCGTTGGTTTCAATGTAACAATGGATTTTGATTATATGACCCCATAAAATTCATCATAGGTTAGAACAAAAAATTTCCAATCCAAAACCGTTCGGGATGGCTTTTCATCCCAATTGTAAATGCGATTTTTTGAATTTAAACCGTTGTTAAGCGGTCGTCCCATTCACTTGATCACGTAACCTCGTTCGCATATTTTAACCTGAATACTCGTGAATACGCCTATGTCTGACACTACTCACGCCGGGGCAGGTTAGGCAAAGCCCTTACCTTTTGAATGACTATAAAAGTTAGTACCATCGCTGTGATGTCTTTAGATTAATGCAACATTTTTAATGACAAATAATTTAACTTCCATTATCATGATTATTCAAAAACAATTAGGCCTATTCCAGATAACTCCTTATTTGAGATGTATCCGGAACTCCTTATTTGAGATGTATGCGGGTCTGAAGTTTTAATAGTTACTTTGCTATGACCGGTGCAAACAAATTACACCAGTCTGATACTTTTTCATCAGTCACGTGATGAGAAACACGTGGTGGGGACTCGCCCCGAGGGCGGACTAGCCCGCTCTCCCCTAGTGCATAAACTGGCGGGTGGTTAACATGCACATTTTGCAGTAATTCACCACATTTTAGCCTATAATTTCTAAATTTGACCGGGAAGGACAGCTCAAACTACCTGGCTAAAAAGAGGTGAAGAAAAGGAAAGAAAAGGAATGGAGGAGAGAAAAAGGGGGGAAGAAATGGAAAAGGGGCCCATGTTTTTTTTTAAAACCTGCAAATGAAATTCCAATTTATTTGGTTTTCAAAATTGAATGTATAATGAAAGGGCTTCATAGCATGCAGTATAAATAGACAAATGGAATTTCGGCGCATGATTTAATGATATAAAATAATAATAATAGGCCTAATAATAACCTTAGTTAATCAAAATGAATGACCCTGGGATTTTCAAATGTCTCTAAATTATAAAGGTTTATGAAAGTTTATATGTAATGTCATACCACATTGATTAGTTATAACCATTTACTCCGCAAAGTGTGACAATATACTTTGCAAAACAAGACTAACCCGTGGTTTTTTCCATATCATTTTCTCTATAATAATTGCCAGCCGAAGCCCTTCACGCTCTCTTCTCGAGAAGTATAATTGCAGATTCTGATAGGTCGGCAATAGGCTATAATTATCCAACATCTGCTGAGAGGAGGGTACTGCATTATTCTGTGCTGTGTGTGCTATCGTCCCGGCACTCGTCTCCTATATTGACTCTTTTATTAGTTACTCCCTGACGACAGAATAGTCCGCTAAAACGGATAATTTTCAATGAGTTTTCGGCCGGTATCCTTCATTTTGAAGATTCCGCACAAATGTTTTAACGTTACACGCTTATACGCGAGCAATCTTGCGCGTGGTCAATTTGAAATATGCGCGCGTCTCACAGTTCACGCAATCGTGAATTTAACGCACGCGTAGTGAAAAGAATGTCGCTTTCAAGATTTCGACAACATTTCAGCTGAAAGACAGCGCGTATTGAGGCGCGTGCACCAAACCCCTTAATGAGTGTCATTTTTGTTAGTATCTTTAAAGGTGACACGCTACACCCCATTTTTTCCAGTGTACATCTCCCCCTTCAGAGGCCTATCCTGCCCCAACGACCTATCGGGGGGGGGGGGGGGGGGGGCCGGACCGCGGCCCCTTTTGCGCACGCTACTGAGGAGGAGTTGATCCTTGGGCAGCCCCCCCCCCCCATCCCACTATTGAAATATTTGGGGGAAATGACTGTCAGTCGGGGGGAAACTACTGTCAGTCGGGGGAAGGGCCGTCGCTAGAGGGTTTTGTGTGGGGGTGTGTGTGGGGGGGGGGGGTGTAATCCAAATAGTCAAATAGTCGGCAAATTTGTACATCAAGTCGACAAATTTATGCAGTACTTTGCTAAATAAATGAAAATGTTATAGCAAAAACTGATTAAAACCCGGATGATTGGCCATAACTATATAGTTGTTGAATGTGCTGGTTTTTGGACTGTGCGATTTTTTTGCTATGCGATTTTTGAGACCTATCTCCATATCACCCCTCCAAAGACCTATCCCCACCCCCAAACCAATCCCCAAAGACCTATCTCCCCTCCAGGCACATATATATCCTGCCCATATCTTACCCAGTCCCAAAGACCTATCTGCATCTCCCCCTCGACTTCTCCCTTCCCCCAAATACCTCCCCTGCCCCCAAAGATCATCAGTCTCCTCCTCTCCACCTATCTACCTGCCCCAAATACATCCCCTCTAGCTTCTTTACCAGAAGGTCCCATTCTCAAACAATGGATGCCCTTCGGGATAGTCAGTTTTATTAACAGCTTAGGCCTATATTAGTGTCAAATCATAGTTATTACACAGATAGGGAAAACTCCCACCAAGCCTGATGTAAGGATATGACCCCTTCTTAAATCGCCTGCATTATACCATCACAATGCAGAGTCATGAAGTACCAATAGGCCTATGCCCCGACCTATGCCTGTCTAACACTTTACAGGAGCTAATTGGAATATAAACAGGTCAAAAGAAATAAGTCCCCCCTGGGAAATGAGAATTTTTCTGGAAAACAGTTAGGCTCCTTAACCTGTTGTTACAATAATGTAAAATGTAGACTGAAATGTTACACATTTAATGTGCAAAAAAAAAATCACCCAACATTTAACCTTCGCCTTGAAATGCAGCCAATTTGATGACCAATAAAAAATGACACTTTATTGCATAGGGATAAATTGGACAAATTGATGAAATGTGTGGACCTGAACTTCCTGAAGTGTACTCCAAGGGATTATATACACTTTCAATGGATGTTATTCATTCAACCATGAACAGGTCCTTCACATTTTTATCCAAACAGGTGACAACCATGTGTTTCAATTTTTCATGGGGTTTAAAATTTCATCAATTTGTCCAATTCCTATGCAAGAAAGTGTCATTTTTGGGTCATCAAATTTAATAAATGGCAGCATTTCAAGGCGAAGGTTAAACTGTTGGGTAAAACGTTATTGCACATTAAACGTGTAACCTTTCAGTCTACATTTTACATTTTTGTAACAGGTTGAGGAGCCTAACAGTTTTCCAGAAGAAGAAAAAAATAAATCACATTTCCCAGGGGGGACTTACTTCTTTTGACCTGTTTAGCTCATCAGCATGAGGCAGGCGGATCGTGATGGAGTCTAGAGTCTATCCTGGTCTCAGGGTCTGTCTATCCAGGATCCAGAATTACGCCCTCAGTTTCTAACATTGTTGATGTCAATAACCCAGAAATGATGTGGCCTGCTACGTACGTGCGCACGCGTTCGCGTGCTGGAGTGTGAATAAAGAAAAGTTTGGAGGGGGAGGATAGGAAGTATCCAAGTATCGGGGCATTCGGATAGAAAACGTGCAGGGCCTGTGGGCCGGGTGGGGGAGGCACAATCCACGTATGATTTTTGTAGAAGAACCCCCGGGCCAGTGAGAAATGCAATATTTTTAAATAAAAAAGAGAGGTATTTTCTTCGGTGAAACATTTTTCAAATGGCCTTTTTTATCTATCAATCAATCAATCAATCATTTAATCAATCAATCATTTAATCAATCATTTAATCAATCAATCAATCAATCAATCGATCGACCAATCGATCGATCAATCAATCAATCAATCAATCAATCAATCAATCAATCAATCAATCAATCAATCAATCAATCAATCAATCAATCAATCAATCAATCAATCAATCAATCAATCATTTAATCAATCATTTAATCAATCAATCAATCAATCAATCGATCGACCAATCGATCGATCAATCAATCAATCAATCAATCAATCAATCAATCAATCAATCAATCAATCAATCAATCAATCAATCAATCAATCAATCAATCAATCAATCAATCAATCAATCAATCAATCAATCAATCAATCAATCAATCAATCAATCAATCAATCAATCAATCAATCAATCAATCAATCAATCAATCAATCAATCAATCAATCAGCGGTACAAGAAAACCAACAGGTGAATAATACACAAACGCAAACAATTTGAACAATTATATTTACAAAACCCAAACTAGTCGAGAAATTGAATTTAAAATAAAAAGTTGCATTTAAATCCACATATAAATAGAGTGACTAATAATGAATGTCAGGAAAATCTCATCTCTTGCCCTTTTCCTGTACACAAATTATGATTTAAATATTAATTCTATACGCACACATAAATATTAATTAAATTTCGATTCGATGATGGGCTTCTTAGCGTGCAGACGCATATCCGTTTTGTTCTTTTCAATCGAGGAATAGGATAGCGTCATCATTGAGCCCGCATTTGAGCAGCAAACAGAGTTCATGGCAATTATCATTTTTAAATTTCTCCCGGAAATTTCTTCTTATTTTCGTGGAACACAAGTTATCACCAAGCCCGTCACCAAGTCGGTATACCCCAAAGTCTTTTTATAACCCGTTAAAACCCTGGGTTAAAACTTGTTGGCGTTGTCCCCCTCAACGACAAATTACACCAGACAAAGGATGTCTCCAATCACCACTTGAAATTTGCATAAATCAACAATTGACATGAAAAGCTCATTGGTTCCTAAATCGGCCCCATGCGTGTGTGTTGTATATGATCCCATTGACCGCTTTACTACTTCACACACAAAACCAGCGATTTGACAGTTCCCATTTTTCTGTCAATTTCCCACATAACGCTAAGTACTACTACGAAAAATGGAGACAAATTACTATAAATGTAGAGAACATTAATTTTAAAACCCCAGTTTGGATGGTTTTTATGTTCAAAATAATAATGTATAAATATGATGGATATTACATTTTTTATTCGCTCCTTTGACAACTCAGTGAGCCATCAATCATCCAATACATTGATTAGGAATACACACACAGAAAAATACACACACGCAGACACTTACGAATCATTTGCCCATATCACGGTTTTCAACTCGCCGTATTTTGTTACCACGACCATAAAATGCAGATTTTTCAGCGGATTTGTATCCGCTAGATTCTCAGGATTCCAACAATATGAAACATGCCCGGGACAATTTGCTCAAAAATGGTGAAAAATGCTCTTAAATGAAGTTAGTGTTATTTTGACCCGAGATCATAAACCTTGTATCTTTTGATCGCCCGAGCATTTTGGTATTGTTTTACAAGGCGAAGGCGTGACGTCACCGCTAACAAACCACATGCACTCAGCAGCCTTTAATTCACCTTCCCCAAATTCTGAAATCTTCACCATTCTTGTAAACTCCGTGGATTTCTTGGATTTTAACGGTGGTGTTTCGACTAAATTTACCCCTCTCAAGCCGTGACTAGGCTGCCAGGTACCTGGGCCACCTAGTGGAGTAAGTATCCGGGTTTTATCACCCTTTTAAATGTTTCTATTTGGAGTACATTTGTACTTAGTCTCGGAGATTTTTTTGTTATGTTGTGTAGCGTTGTGTGAGATATTTTACTTTGTTCCGAAATGCCCCCAAATGGATAGCATCCGCTCGGGACACATCTCCCTTCTTTGTCTGGTCCAAGAATCACCCTTAAGAATTCCAATTGGTACATGGGGGTATAATCACACTTTT